>OZ038484.1:29784731-29867231 GCA_964036315.1 Acanthosepion esculentum | reverse complement strand
TATATATATATATATATATATATATATATATATATATATATATATATATATATACATACATACATTTGTATTCATCAGGGAGAATATATGCATGTGTTTGTAAATCTGCAATTGATGCCACGAGAATTTCAATGTTTTTAAATGTTTAAAACAGGCTATCTTAGAAGGAAAGTCAGACAGAATGTTGGAAAATAAGACAAATCACACTCACTCAGAATATAAAACACTAAATAGTTGCGCAGATTCCATAGACATTCTAATTTAAATTCTGAACCTATGGAATTATAATTGCAAATTTTATTAGATTCTGTATAATATTTTATTGCCATAAACGTAATATAATGTCTCCACTGAAATAATACAAGTAAGACAATCTAACATTGGATGAGATATTAGTATATTTTTAAATTGATTTCTGAAATTAATAAGTTTTAATTAGTTTGAATAAACAAGCACATTTAATATGTTTCAGATGTTAGATTGTCAATAAAGAGTCCATACAATACAATACAGAAAAGGGTTTTTACCCTGTATATATGACGTATTTCAAGTCTAGATGTGTGCTCTCCTTCTCACGAGAAATTTAAACAAAATAATTATTGGATGTGTGATAGATATTATTATCGATTATCAATTTTGTTCGACACAATCTCTGACAGACACATTGGTGTGGAATAAGGGTTAGCGAGGCTGATCTCCTTGACCATTACTACTGGGTAATGAATTCCATTCCCAATGGCTACTATACAAGATAATACAAAATGAAGAGTCGATATATCATAATAACAACGAAGAATTTCATGCAGAATTATTTAAGATCAGATAGTCAATATTTACGATATATTCACCTATAAGATTACATCATTTGAAATTTGATATACTCATAGGAGAATAGTGGTTTGAATATGGCCTACGACGAACCAAAGCCATTCGTCATGCAATGTTAATTTTTTATGTGCAAAACTACTTCTCCCTCTCCCTGTACACACACACATCTATCTATCTATCTATCTATCTATCTATCTATATATCTATCTATCTATCTATCTATCTATCTATGTGTGTGTGTATGCGTGTGTTTTTGTGTCTGTGCGTGTGTATGTGTGTGTGTATGTGTGTGTTTGCGTATGTGGTTGCATGGAAAGTTTTACTGGCCTTAGGTTTCACGCTTCCTAAGCTAAGAGTAAACGCTTCCTAAGCTAAGAGTAAACGCTGTTACATATGCTAGAGTGGCCAATCAAAAAACAAGTATAGGATGATTCGAAAAATTTGACAACTAAGCAAGGTTATCTAGATATTAAAAGATTTATAAAATTTGAAATTAAAATTAAAAGTAAAAAATTAAAAAATTAAAATTACCTATTTAGAAATCTTTTTTATGCATGTGTCTATATGTTTATGTATATATGTATATGTGTTTGTATATGTATGGGTGTGTGCGTATATGTGTATGTGTGTGTATGTATATGTGTATATATATGTATATATATATATATATATGTATATATGTGTATATGTATGTATGCGTATATATATTTGTGAATATGTATGTTTGTATGTGTGTATGTATGTATGTATATGTATGTCTGTAGATATATATGTGTATATATCTATGTGGAGTTGCGTATGTATGTGTGTATATATATGTACTAGCGGATGTGTATATGCATTTTTATACTCATGTCGTTTTAATTTACGTTTGTTTTATTTTTCATGTATACACTTGTATTTGTAAATGTCTATGTATATATTTAGTTTATATGCATATATGCATGCGTGCTTATGTATGTACATCTAGATGTGTATGTATGTATGTATGTGTGTACTTGTATATAGTTGCATCTTTATATGTAATTCTTCACTTGCCTTATTTACTTTTCTGCGTCGACGTATGGGTCAATATATTTATATGTGCTTATCTATGTGTATGTTTATGTACGTAGGTCTGTATATGCGTACCTATTATGCTTATATGTGTGTATGCGGGTGCATGTATTGATTTATATGCGGATGTGCGAGTGTTCAATTATATGTGGAGGTGGTTATTTACTTTTGTCTGTAAATGTGTCGAAAACTATATGTTTTCAAAAATGTATATATATATATATATATATATATGTATATATGTGTATATATATATATATATATATATGTATGTATGTATATATATATATATATATATATATATATATTTATATATAGTTATTTGTTTAAATTTTATCTATGTATATTTGACCGGTTTAGCTATTTTTCAAGTTTAAATTCGTTTAATAACATATTAAGCCACGAATAGCTTCGACATCTGACCGTCTAGATCATATTGAATGTAGATGTATGTGCCTGTGTGTATCGATGTGTATGTGTAAGTATAGTGCATTTGCCTATGTGTGGTTTGATTTTTGTATGTGTATGTATATATCTAAATACGTCTGAGCGCTTAACATGCCGTTGTTCGAATGATTTCACGTGAGAGGCGACTAACATGTTGAAATGAAACTAAAAATGTATACATCTCTGTCTGGGATTCCGAATACAACTTTCAACTTAATTTCAATGAAAATATAAATTAAATAGCATATATATCTTTTATTTTTATTTTTATATTTTTTCTCCTTGGTAATTCTACAATTTAAAACTTAATAGAGATCTGATTTAGATTTCTAAATAGGTAATTTTAATTTTTTAATTTTTTACTTTTAATTTTAATTTCAAATTTTATAAATCTTTTAATATCTAGATAACCTTGCTTAGTTGTCAAATTTTTCGAATCCTCCTATACTTGTTTTTTGATTGGCCACTCTAGCTTATGTAACAGCGTTTACTCTTAGCTAAGGATCGTTGATTAATTTGAAACTTTTAAAACCATTTATTCTATATTCTATATTATCACTTGACAAGACACAAGAAGTGTTGAAACAAAATGGCTACTTTTGTCGTGATTTTATAACATATTTATGTTGTAATATTCAAATAAATAATTATATATATATATATATATATATATATATATATATATATATATATATATATATATCTTTGTCATATAGGACGCAGGGAGATTTCGGCAAAAAACGCAGTTTAGATACCGGAGAATATGATATATTGGTTTGATTATTGGAAGATATAACGACTGTATAGAAAATTATCTACGTTATTCGTATTGACATATGAGTCTCTTGGGTGGACTTTGCGGTTAGATTCATTTCTTTCTTTTGCTGTTTATTAATTGAAGAAGCTACACTCGAAAAGTCTCGACATAAAAATTTGGTTCGGACGTAAGTCGATTTTTCTAAATTAAACCACCTATTATTTTTCTGTGAGTTTGGCAAAGTGGCCAATTTTGTTGGCAAGTGGAAGAAAAATGTGACTGTTCTGAGAAATTATTTTTGGCCATTTACCAAAATTCCAATTTATAACAGTATTTGTCACTTTGATTGTTAGATGTCTGTGAGAAGTGATGACTGGTTCCTGTCAAGGTTGAATATGGCGGTAACAGATGTTGCCGCTCCTGTCTGGATGCGTAAGATCGTAATCAGAATGTGGTGTGTCTCAAGTGCTCACTATTTTACTATCATTACCATCAGGCACCATGTCATGTGTTTGCGAGAAAGACGTTTGTGAAGATAACTGATATCGGAAATGAATAACGATCATGCCATCACATGCAAGATGATAGGTCCTTATCTGGCATCTAGTCCATAATCGCTATCCCACAGACGTGCCGTGGCTTTCCTCTGTCTCTTCTTCAAGTACTTTCACGGCAACTGTTCCAACTAGCTAGTTTGGCTGTCTCCAAGATTGCATGAATTTAAGCGAGCTACCAGGCTGGCATTTCGGTCCCTACCTTTAACTGTCAAAACGGTTAAATGTAACAGTGTCGTCTACTCAAACAGCTTCTCCTCTCGCACTTCCCTTCTCTGGAACTCCCTTCCCCTTACTTACTTCCCCGTTGACTATAATCTTCAAATATTCAAGTGTAATGTCAATCGATAGCTGAGCTTGTTCCCCGTCCTGTTCTGTATCCTTTCCACAAACATGCCTCTTTACTCTTGTTCTCAATCCTCCGTAAGCCCTTGCGTGCTAGTGGTACCCCCGCATTGCTTGGGGGGAACTGCTTTAAAAATAAAATTATTATGATTATTATGTGAAAATAGGTCGCCATAATTGGAATTAGATTTCATGCTTTTTGGGGCAAAATTATTTCTGATATTATGTCGTTAGGGAACCGCAATAATGAGGAAAATATCATCATCATCATCATAATCATCATCTGTCTGTTAAATTTAAAGCTACACTGCAAAGGATTTAGATTTCTCCTATTCCGCTAGTATTTACATATATCATTTAAGTTTTTCCCATATCAGCTGGGGTACAGTCGAGTTTCATTTTTATGTAATTCATATATATATATATATATATATATATATGTATGTGTGTGTGTGTGTGTGTGTGTGTGTGGTGTGTGTGTGTGTGTGTGTGTGTGTGTGTGTGTGTGTGTGTGTGTGTGTGTGTGTGTAAAACAGTGGCTACTGCTGCTAATACAATGCTCTCTTCTATTGAATTGATCTCTCCTAGCTAAAAACCTTAATATTTCCCCTCCGCTCTGTCGTGGATTAATTTTACCATTTACAGTGACCAAAATATGCTGTAATGTATTTCAAACAGAAAATATATTGACTAGCGTCTGATTTATTTATTTATTTTGCTAATAATAGCTGTCTAACATCTGTCACCGCATGGTACTTTTCGTTATTAAAATATCTTCCAAAATGATAATATACTTTTCTGAAACTTGATTTGACAAATATTAGCTGATTTAAAGCATAATTAATCTGATTTGAAACAAATTTTATTTACTTTAAGTTGAAAATAAGAGAGAAATTGATTTTTAAAACAATCATTAGCGGTGATTTACGTGTTTTTTTTTTATCGCCCGTCAATGAATTAACACGAACTGATAAGGTGTTGACAGTTTTATTGTTGTTCTACGGATACTTTATCTGCTAAAACATAATTTAAGAAAATGACGGGTAACGCTTTTTTCTATAATTGTTAAGTACTCGGTAATCTTAAAAATGTTGGAAATATTCCCCGTAATCTAATTAATCTTGCAATTATGATCGATCTTATTTTCTTATGATATCGCGTATGGTCACCCATACTTTCAAAATGAGCACATTTATACATATGTAAAATAATAATGATTGTATTAATCTTATTGGGTGATGATTGCTAATATACGTTTCAGTTTTGGCTTAGTAATATATAGTCTTCACTTAATAACTTGACGCGATCAAAGTTCTGAATTTTTTTTTAAAACTTTATAAATTATTATAATTAAAAAAATGAAAACAATGTTTTGTAAAAATTCATTATTCATCGAAAATGTTTTTTTTCTCTTCAGACTGTAATGTACTTAATATATAATATTTATCAAAGAAATTAAAAGCTAATTAATGTCATAGTTTTATAGTAGCTTTTGTTTTAGTATTCGGATTCGGGGCGGATGTTTGGAAAAGAATTATCTGTTTGAAAAAATAAATGATTTACATTCTCCAAGGAAACTTGCGTTCATATAATAAAACAAAGTTTGAGATAATTTAATTTCTAGAAATTTCATGAAATTAAATAAGCTGTTGTAAGAGAAATAAAATAGAAATATTTTCCCAAGATGTTCTAAAAAATAATGACTTCAAAATTAAAATCCTGAAATTTTAATTCAAATCCGAGGATTACTTGAATTTTGAAAGTTTTTCCAGTTTAATGTACTATTTTACTCGAAAAAGGCAATAACATTTCCATGGCTCCGTTGATGCATAAAATGATGTAAGAGTTTAGACCAAAATTTCGAAAAGAGTAGAACAATGTTTTTAAATTATTAAAAAATATTTTAGTCGTTCCTCTTTATAATAACAAATATTTTGACGATAAAACTTTGTTTTTATTAAGTTTGAATCCTTTTTTCATCATGATATTCTCTCTTTTAGCGAAAAAGTGCAAATACTTAATTAAAAAAATAAAATTCTGAATGTCTACCTCTCCTTAGAATTTCCATATATGATCGAATCGGCATTTTTGGTGCGTTACGTCCCAGATTTTGTATATATATTTCCTTAAATAAAACCCTTATTTGGTTTGAAGAAATATTATAATGGACGTCATCATTACACAATTGCAAATCTGTAAATATTGGCATGCAACTCGCATTAACGGAACACGATACGTTCATGTCTGTGTCCTGAGAGCTCTTGAACTACCGATGAATCATAAGGTGTTATGTGATACCTGCACGCAATAATCCTTTGCACAGACTGGTCAAATGGTTGACCGTTGAGTCACGAAATGATTGGAAAGGGAAGTGTTGTTAGGTCGGTTGAGATCCGATCAGCATGTCGCGAGACATTGTATATACACATCGCTCATTGAAACAACAAAAACAAAAGGAATATGGCAGGATAGCTGGGTTCAGCTTCTTCCCGTCAGAAGTTTCCATGGAAATATAGGGAAATAAACTGCGTAAACAATTCATATTGAATGAATTAGAGCCAGATTGAAACGTGAAAAAGAAACGGAAAGTAGGTGACACGACAAACAAATTTTCATTTGGTAGCATCTACATAAAATTTACCTTTTCTTTTAATGAGAGAATAAGGAACTTCGGTTGGTATTACCCAGGATATGTTCTGATTTCTCTAAATTAATTTCACCAATCTTTATTTGTTTTCAAAACATAGACTGTACTTCCTTTCAGATAAATTATTTAACATATTTCTACTATACACTTAGGATATTTTTATATGCACAATGGACACATGGGGAGTGTATATATATATATATATATATATATATATATATATATATATATATATATATATATCAGATTGTTACTTAGAACTTTAAGACTAACGTTTCGCCATATTGTTTACCAGAGCGAAAACGTTACTCCATTTGCTTTCTTCTTTATGGAAGAGTGTAAATCGCTAGTGAATCTGAAGTTATTTGTGGTTGAACTATAAATAACCAAGAAGATTCACAGTGTGTGGTTAAAAATGAGGAAAGTTGTAGCTGACGGGTGTCACACAGGTCGATACCCGATCAGTATCGGCTGGGTCACTGTGAAGAATGCGTATGATGTTGAAAGACACGAAACTCCTAATGAACCTCGGCTAAAAACATCACTGATGATGCGCTCCAAAGCTTCAAACAGATGTATTTCACGAAATTATGCCATAGGGATAAGGATAAAACATGGCACACAGCATCATCTGAACACGAATAATAAATGTAGATATTTTTCTGCATTACGCAACTCTAAATTGTTAACTATATACAACCGCTTTCTAAGATCAGTGGATAAAATGCCGTTGAGCGAGTGAAGCCTGAGAGTATTGAGAAAGTTTTTGAACATTGTGGACAAGTGCTACATAATCACAAACAATGAACTGCACCAAATAGCAGAAAGCACATCTCGTAAGGACTACCAATGACAACAAGAACTAAAATGAAGAGAACATTTAACACGAAGAGAAAATAAATAACATGATCAAATGTTGACATTCCACACTACTTGAAATAAAGGTTAGGAAAGAAACCTCAGAAATACTAGAAAGAGCGATAACAACTACAGCAGTTGAGAAATCTATTTTCCTGAAAAGATAAGAGAAAGCTTTTATAAACTTCAACCGAAAGCAATACTGGCTACTCGATCAATAAATGCCTAATCTTTCCTTGTAGAGGAACGGTTATTATTACTATTATCATTAATATGTCGTTTTTTAAATCTTCATCGACATAGTCACTCCCTGACACAACGCATTCTTAATAATATAAATATATCTTTGGAAAAAAAATTAATGCAGAATGAGGCAAGAGAAATAGGTCCTATCTTAGTCAGAGTAAAATAACTATAAATTATATGTCCGTTTTTACGATTAAAAGGATCTATTAGATGGCGAACTATAACAAAACGATTACGCCGTGAAATCGTGTATTTCCGATTTATAGATGGTGGAAAACTGCACCAGCTATCTAGGAAAAGCGGGAAAGCTGGTGACGCACGTGATCATAAATTAGAAACGCAGGATTGTCGTTTAATAGATCTTTTAACGTGGGCGTCTAAGTGGAATGCACTCTTGATTAAATGCTCGTAAGAGACGAAGATCAATAAAGAACGCGAAGATTTAATGGTAGGTAGAATGCAGGCACAAGCTAATATGGCTCTGCTAATTATCTACGCTCTATTATTCCAATTTTCAGTCTCCAAAACTTTAGTATAAATGAAATAAAATTCGTTGCCCGCTCAATATCGTAAACAACCATATTAAAATGATATAAGACAAGTTTTTCATACGGTCAAAACGTATTTAAATATTTTTCGTATTGCTTACATATAATGCAAAAATCATACTCGTACATGAAATGATTAAGAAATTGTATCAATTTGCGGAGTAGGAAAACTTAAAATAAAAGAAATAGCAATATTATGGGAATAAGTGAAACTAAATTTAAAGAAAGCAGCAATGTCATATATGCATAGGGGAAATACGATGAAAGGAGAATTAGGACTAATATAAGTTAAAGACAAAATGAAAAATGTTCGAGTATACTAGCTCCTGTTGGAAAAAGTCTTTCTAGTAAAATTGAAAGAGAAACCTTTCAATATATCTGTTATGGGAACTTACCCACAATAGTAATGGACTATCCCGTACACCATAAATACTGCGCCGCAAGAGGAAGCAGTCGTGTGAGTCACAGACTCTGCCTCTGAGGCAGAGGGGAACTCTCTGTCTCTGGGCAGAGAGGAACCCGGACGAGGCTCCGCCGAATGGCGGAGCCTCGTTCTGGGAGGTTGACCAACCCGATCCCGTTTATACGGGTTCTACGGGCAATTTCTGCCCGAGCTTACGTGCTCGGAAGCCCACATTAAACCGGCCTTGTGCCACATTTGACACACGTGGGCGTGTTAATGAACATCGTGTGAGTCACAGAGTGAGTCAGTCAGTCAGAGACAGAGTCGCGTCAGACGATTACTGTAAGACATTGGAATAGTGATACTGGTCGAGACAACATGGTTCTCTCTAACCTAACCTGATTGTTATTACTAACACTTCTACTTCTTTTGTACATATTCTGTTTGTAATATATCTGTGTTATTCCATACCTGTGTTCGAGTTATTCTTCATTGGTTCTACCTTGGACCATCACCGTGGTACAAGGAACCTGGGCCATAACAATATCCATCGTAGAAAAAGGGATAACGTACGCCATTTCTGAGGTAGCTTCATTATGAACTGGTCTAAGTGTTTTATTGTTTTTTTTTATAGAATTCCAGGCAATTTTTCGCAATAAAAGAGATTTGTAGGGATCGAAATCTGCGGTATTCTGAAGGTTTAAAATCAGGTGAATACGGTGATAGTAGTAGGAAAACCCAACAATGTTGTACGAATTTCTGCCGGTTCTGGAAAGTAACGTGAGACCTGACGTTATCCTAATGGATGAAACGCTTTTTCGATTGGCATATTATAGACGCTTTTCATATTTTTTTACACTTAATCGGTCCAAGTGCGGGTAGAACTTGTCTTAATTCGACGTTTGATTTTCAGAAAGAATTCCTAATTCAAAATATAATTGCAACCCGACCAGATACATAGAATCACCTTCTTCGGATGCAGACCGTTATTTGATGTGTTTAACCATGGCTCATTTCGCTTTCTCCATGAGTATTTTCGTTTCAGATTGTAGTAAATAAAACTATTATTCATCGCCTTCTAACCATTTCTTTAACAATGAGTTGTTTTTTTTAGTTGAGCAGAGAATCGCAGTTAGAAAGAAAAGCAGAAGAAAAATAAAGACAAACAAAAGAAATTTTGAAGTTAACCGGTTTTGCTTCTATCATATCAAAAGTCGATCGAGGGAAACAAGATAAAAGTATGTGCCCATTAAGAAGAAAAAATACACAGGTTAGTAATATACTAACAGCAATATATGTAAATACAGCTCATATTAAGACCAACCAGCCATCCTTTCTGCTTTCACAGGGAAGGCTGCAAAGCGTTAATTAAAATTGACTCGCTTACTTTGAGGTGGATATCTGAATGCAATCTGTAAAAGGATCACAAAGAAAATGTTCTCCCGGTAGATCACAACACTGACAATTTATTTTTATTTGATGCTCCGCAACATATTTTTTTATTTAATCGGCACGTATGTTTATTTTATTATACACGATCGAGTTTCGATGATATAGGATCGAAGCTGTTTAACTTCTACTATCTAATATGTTTATTTTTATTTTAATTATATATTGTTTTAAATATGTCCGTTTACCTACGCCAACAACATTAAAGTTTTCAAAATATTTCTCTGTCTGCGTTAACAGGCATGATGGCGAAAATTATTCTTTGGTCATAATGATGATAATATTCACATCAAAATTATTTTTATTTGTTTTCTATGTTTTCCTTTTGGTTTCTTGTTCTCTGTCTATCTTTGCTTTCCTTTTCTTCTTATTTTCTTGCCTTTGACCTCCTCCGTCTCCGTTGACACAGTGAGACCAATTTCTGTATTGGGTTAAGCTGATTAACTAAAGGCATTACTCTGATTGAAACCGGGAATCAAAAGGTTTCGGCTGTTTTTCATTTTGTTTTCTCTGCCTTCGTGATTGGCAAATCGATATTCCAAAACAGAGAAACAAAAGAGAATACCGGTATTAAAAACAAAAAACAAAACAAAAAAGAAACGTAAAACTTCCAAACAGATCGATTCGATTCGGGTAGCCATCAACATTCTAAACTAAGACAAATGTATTCGAGGTATTCCTTTGATACGAATAGCGGTGGTTAGAGAAACACATCAAGTAAAAGAACAAAATGCAGTTAGCCCATTTATAGGAAGCAAAGTAATCATTACCGTATAAACAATAAATTTGAAAAAAATATCGAAGTAGACTATCTTTTAGAAAGGAGCAAATAATCATTTAGTTTACGCGTTCAGATGAAAATACAGACGTTCGATTTTTTTTATTGTTTCTTTATATAAAAAAGAAAAGAAGTAAAAAACTATGTAGGAAAAGAAAAGAAAAAAAGAAAAATAAATAAAGTAGAGAAATATCAAAAACGAAATAAAACAAAAAAACGTCTGGATTAGTCATGCCGGTAGGAATTTCAACATCAAATTAAACGTGCCGCTTCAAATACGCATCCCTCTTTGAGTTTTTATACAGGGTAGGCTAAATACAGGCCTTCAGTTATTTCAATATTTTAAATATAACTTCACCAAACTATTCTTTCAGAAAGGTGGAGAACCTTCCCATTATGCATTAAGATACTACCTTAACCAAACCTTTCTACAGGGTTTGAGAAGAGACAACATCGAATGGACAACACGTTCACCTGACCTAACGACAATGGATTTCTTTTTTTCGGAGGCGGATGTTGTAAAGAATAAGGTTTAAGAAATAAATCTCCACGCAGCGAACGAATTAAAGAGCACATCTCAGAAGTATTTATTGAAATTGATGCAGATCCGGGTTTGTGCTATGCTGCTTGCCATAGTTTCCTGTAGATGTCCGAGGAATGTTGCAATGTTGAAGGAAGACATTTTGAGCTCTTAAGAGATTAATGTGTGCTAAAAAAAATGTAAGTAAAGTATTAAACAAATGTACATAAAAGTTTTCAACAAATATGACTGTAAATAAATATAAATGTAATAAAATGTTTTCAGAAAATGTAAAGAGCATACCTAGAAAGTATAAGCCTACTTTTTAATAAACGTAAGCTAAAATAATCGAACCGCGGGAAAATTATCTGAAAATAATAAATGAAACTTGCCAAATAAACACAAAGACCAAGGAGAAAATTGAAAGAACTAATTTAATGAAGCTCTTATAGTTTGATTTTTTAAACAATTCGCCCCGGGCAAGACGTTAATGCCACTAAGACGTAAGGGGCTATTGAACATGAAAAATGTAGAATAAACCAGAAACCCATTCTTAAACCGGAAACAAAGGATAACACTCGTCCCACATTTAAAAAACGAGGAGGAGTGTTAACCAGACAATAGGCGAATCTGTATACTCCTATTGAGAAAATAAATAAATAAAAGTAAATAAAATTTCAGATCGTCGGCGGAGACGTTAGGATTTTAGAGTTGAAATAAATTTATAACCGGGAACCTAATCCTAAATAGGAAACAAGCAATAAAACTCTAGGTGTGTGAATCGGTCGATAGGCGAAACTATTTAATTTTATTGAGAAATATATTTGATACACAAGATGAATTTATTAAATACATATATACATTTTATGTTAGACATTTATATGCTGTGTCCCTTCATGGCGTGACCCATCCTGAACATAGAATAAGAAACTTTATTAGTATAATATGCTAACGTGTATCCCACAAATTTTAGTAGCTTTTCCTTTCGTTATCATTTCCTTTCTCAAACAGATTGTCAGGGGTGTAATAGGTAGCTATTCGGTTTAAGAATTCGATTTCTAGTCGGGTTCCTTACATTCACTTGAAGGCAATTACCGTTGGGAAATGTGTGAATCCATCTCCTCTCCCCAGCTATAAGTTAAATAGTAAGATTTTCATCAAGAAAAATCATTATTATTATAAAAAAATTGTTGATGCAATCTTCACTCGCAAGGTTTTTTTTTACAATACAAAATCTGTAACCTGCAAAGGGTTGATAAGCCGTAAAAACAAAAATTAATTAAAAATCCCCTCTGAGAATTGTGAATTTATATACAATCATTTGTACCTGTCTGGAATAGTCAGGGTGTTGGGAATTTTTTCAGTTATAATATAGGCGTTCCACTAACATAGAAACGGTCCGTAGGGAATTTCTAAATAAGGTTAATAAACCTACAGCAAAATAATCGTGATGCAGTGAGTAGTTATTTGAAAATGTAGTAGTTTTCTGAAAGGATAAAATTCAATCCAGCAGATACACATATCACCAAATCCTTCTTTAGGCTGTGTACCGGGTCGGAAATCCAATTCCCTGTCTACATGCAACACCTGTTTATATCCAGGTCAGTGATTCGTTGAGTTGTGGCCAGAAATTTGCATGACGTTCTTATATAATATATATATATATATATATATATATATATATATATATATATATATATATATATATATATATATATATATATAATATATCACGTGCGCTATTTCTTTCTTTTCCGACATAGGACGCACAGTCGCTTGTCTTGACGCGGTAAGTTGTCGTTTCTCGTTGCTACATAAAAATAATAAGTGTACTATACTAAATAACCACCGTTCCCCGTGTGAGAAAATGGAAGGAAATAATTTGAATAAAGCTGGCCTTTGTATTTGTTATAAGGTTGATAAACCGTAAAAAACAATCAATTAATCAATATTCCTGGTACTCAAAAATAATGGAGGAGTTGAAATATAAAACATGTATAAAGATAAAACCATAGTTAGTTAAAAAAAAAATCATTAAAAATAAAAAGTAATGTTTTCTGTTATTTTAGACCCAATACAAAACTTAAGAATAACCCAATGTATAGGGTTCTTGAATCGGATTGTTTTAAGAAATGTAGATTATTATTATATATCAGGTGTAACAGAAAAATTGTCCAAACTGTGTACCAGCATGGGATAATTATCTATCCCACAAAATGTTTAATATCTAAAAAAAACAAAATAAACACTGAACTAATTGATTTTCTTTTTCAAATCAGACGTTTAGACATCTTGTTACCATTTGTCGTAAGAATTATTGAAAACCCTATGAGTTATTCAGCTATAAAAAGAACAGGCTAAAATTGTTTTGTGTCAGCCTCATTATGTCTTACCAACTGATCAATGTGAAGAAAAATACCATTCAGGCCTTAAGTAATGGTACCAGCATTCATAATCTGGTTTCCATCTTCGAAGTCCATTCTTCCTGGGTAAGACGTTAAACTACATCCGCGTCCTGGGTAACACGATAAACTACGTCCAGCAGCAAGCCCTCTGATCATGAGGTTTTGAGGAGCGTAGAACCACCTCTTAATTGCTGGTGTACCCAAGCCCAACCTGACCCAGAGAGGTAGCACCTGTTAGGGTCCCAGCTATGGGCAAATAGTTAACTATTACCAGAAATATTTTTTGAAACAAAAATTTACCATCAATACAATTTTGAAGGAAAAATATTACCAGAAACAGATTTTTGACAAAACAAAATATTACCAAAAATAAAAAATGTCGGCATTAAATAACCCATTCAGGGTTAATATGCTGTAAAACAAAATACACTAAACAAAACTGGCTTCCATCTTCGAAGTTAATTCAAGAACGATCAGGAAAAATGTGAATAGTTTAAAAAAAGAAAACAGTACAGAGGAAAACTGGATCAGGAGGTCACAACAGTAAGAGGGATAATCATTTCAACTTCGAGAGAATACATTCTTATTGTTCAAAGTAGAGTCCTATAATGTTATAAAAACTTAGGAGAATTCCAGTAAGGTATCTTTAATAATTTCTAAGATACAACGATTCAAAGATTTATCTAATAATTGGACAATTTTACTGTTAAAGGATTTGGACAATTTGGCTGTTACACCCGGTATAGGATAAATAACGTTTGACCCTATACTTAGAGAGCTTATGATTGTTGTGATCGGGAACAATTCCCATCGTAGTCTGTTCCACAAAGTAGCTATTTTTTCAGAAGGGAGCTGTTTGATCAAAACTTGCTTATAAATGGAATACGAAAGGGAATGATGATGATTCGACCTCTGCCCCTGGTATGGCGGGGGATTAGCTGTAAAGACTTGAAATGGTGAAACTAGGGATTGTCGAATGTCAGACATTTTCTATGATAGCAGCGCAAGATTGGGTTGCGTCTGTGGGGAAACGGGGGGTAGAGTGGGAAATAAGGATCTGAATTTTCAAGCAAATGGAGACAAAGAGAAGCAAACATGGAAGGACACGCGACAAAAAAGATAAAGAAATCAAAGACAAGTGAAATATTTTCAGGAATCAAAAATATAAATTCCAGCTGCATAAAACGGAGAAACCTTTCGTGAAAGAATATAAGATCGAAGTAAAAAAAAAAATACGTTCAAGAAATAAACAGAAAACTCCGTGAAAAGTTCACCTCGTATGTTTGTGTGTATCTATGTCACTGTATCATGGTTTAGATTCTTGGCACGAAAAGCTACATACTTTCAATTCAACTCCCAACGAGGAGAGAAAGCATTACAGAACAGATTGGTTTGTTAAGTGGATACAATATTGAGAACAATTCTCTGTAATATAACGTCAGACAGGCTGGTTGCAAATTCAAACGAAACAGTCAAACAATGAAGTCAATTGGTTTCTAGTATACACCAACGTATATTTATTACTTACTTTTAAACTCAAACTTCCTACGTGCAAACGAAAGAAATAAACTAATTTTCAAAATGTTTCCTAATTGTTACCTATCACGTCATAAAGCAAAGACTGTAATATTTCGACGCTTTAGTTAGTACAAAACAATGCATCTATATGTAAATAGAATTGTGTCTTATACGGCTAGATCGATAAATAGCAGCCTCATAAATGCAATGCCAGTCGTTATCTTCTGTCTTATTCATTCCTCTTCCGTCCTGGGTATGACGATAAACTACATTCGCGCCCTGGAGAAGACAATAAACTACGCCCAATAGCAAGGCCTCCGATCAGGAGGTTTTGAGGAGCGTGGAACCACCTCTTTATTGCTGGTGTTCCCAGGTCCATCTTGACCAAGGTTAGTAGAACCTGTTAGGATCCCAGCTATGGGCAAATAGTTAAACCACAAACCGGTGTCAAAACGCTATAAAAGTGTAAAAATTGGTTTTAATACCAGAAATACTTTGTAAAAAACATATATTACCAGCTATACTTTTTGGAAAAAAAATTACAAGCGCTACATTTTTGAAGAAAACATATTACCAAAAATAGATTTTTGAAGGAAAAAAATTACCAGCAATAAATTTGAAAAAAAAAATATTACCAACAATAAACATTTTGTCGGCATTAAATAATCCATTGAGTTTAATATGCCGTAAAACAAAACAAAACAAACTAGAAAAATCATTCCTGTTTTATTTTTGTTATTTTTTTCTCAACGCAGTTGTGTTTTATATTCTGATATTCTCTAATTCTCAGTTACCCCTTGTGTCTTAGTGGCTTTATTGTCTTGCTTGTGGTGAAATGATTTAAAAAAGGAATAAAGTTTGGTTTACTTGGCCTGTAAACTATACTTTCTACTCGTTTTTCATATAACATGAATTTCCATCCTTCAAGAATTAACCTCTATTTTTTTGCGAATAACAATCAGTAAATATTTGGTGTATATACATATATATATATATATATATATATATATATATATATATATATATATTTGGTATATATATATATATATATATAATAATAATAATAATAATAAAGAGAAAGAATAGTAAGATTTATAATCCAGTGTTCTTATTAATTATTCTTATTTAAAAAAAAAAGTGCTCAGTACAATTCTGCATCGTATAAATATTATAAATCTAGTAATTTACAAATGTGGTTCCATCGCTACACATGAATTCACTTGAAAATGAAAATGAGCCAGAACTAGGGATTTTAATTTAATTCTATAAGTAAACTTGAAGTTTTTAGGTTCTGTTTTTGAAATATGGTAATTCCTGTGTAGCGATGGAACCATATTTTTAAATTACTAAATTTATAATATATATATATATATATATATATATATATATATATATATATATATATATATATATATATATAAATTATATATATATATATATATATATATATATATATATATATATATATATATATATATATATATATATATATATATATATATGGTTTGTGGGATTATTCTAACATATCTACAATGGCGCGTTTACGTTAATGTAGACTTTATAGCTACATGTCCCTAAGTGGTCAAAGCGCTAGTGTTCCATCTGTGAGATCTGGCTTCGAATCTGACTATGATGAATAACACAATATTACTTCCTGGAAATAACTGCTTGGGTAGATTATGCCATTGTTGGAAAGTGCTTGAAAATCATATTAATGACTGTCTCATGTTTTGTGAGTGAAATTGGCAAGACAGAAGATATTCGGAAGCCATCCATGGGCGTACCACAATAGATAATATTTTTATGTGCTGTGACCTTTCATGGCCATCTACATCTTCATGACTCTTGTAGTTCTTTATAAATTTTGTCTTTGCTATTTCTCCCAAACTCTGTTCTACGAATAACATCATGTATGTTACGCGCTGCTTCTTCTATCCCTTAATCTGTCCTGTAGGTATCAGATTTTCTAAGTCCTCCTTCCTCAATACTTGCCCCAGAAAATTGAACCACCTCTTCCTAATGTTAAGTATAAATTTTCTTTTTCTTTCCGTTTCCTCTCAAACATCGTCATTGGTAACATGTACCGTTCATGCTTTCCTTAGCAACTTTCTGTAGAACTGCATTTCTTTTGCTTCAAATTTTTCATCTTTAATAAGATTGTCCATTACTCGTTGCCACATAGGAGGGCAGATATCACGTTTAGTACTATTCTTTTCGTTTCCAACGAGGTTTTTCTGTTTCTTAATAACCTGCTTAGTTTTGGGCATACCAATGTATCTTCGGATCTCAGTGTCGCACTGTTTGTCCTCTGTTAGAACACTTCCCAGATATTTAAATTTTATCTGTAATTTTCGATCACAATCTGAATAATTGAAATTCTTAAAAAACGTAGGTCACGTGTTTTTGGAATATGCCACTGGCGGACAGAGTGCCGCTTTTTATTATACATCCAATTTAATTCTTTTATTCATGTATATAAAGCATGCTGTAATCTTGATGCGTTTAATTTTGCGATGTTATTAAAGCAAAACCGAAAAGTGACTAATGCGTTATCAAATTAAAAAGCTACAAATATGTGAATAACATTTTACATTAAGTTAAAGGAAATACTTACTTCCGCATAAATCGTTGCAAAAACGAACCTAAATTGTATAAGATTTTAAAATGTAAAGCGATGTTTGTCATATTAAATTATAATACCAATTTAAAGAAATTGTGAAATACACTTTTATATGTCTTCATTTCATATATAAGATATTGTAACTATTTACACTATTTACATCGTTCGGACTGTTGTCCTCATCTTTGTTGTCCGATTCACGACGTTTCGGGCCGTTGTACGCTCTAGCCAACTTCAGGTTACATACGTTAGAATTTTGAACCGAACCCTTTATTTCGTCTACCGAGGTAGATTGACCAATGTCTCAGTTGATAAAAGCGTTGGTTGAGATAATCAAAGTATGGGCTACAGCAGAGCTGAACAAAAAACCTGGAGTTTTGACTTACTCAAGGGAAATAACTGAAACTCAAATATACAGAAAAGGCATGACATGTGGAACTAGAACAACATACTTCGGTGAACGATATAAAGGGTTACTATCGAAATTCCAACATATATCACCTGGAGAAGGACGGAGCCTACAACGGCCGAAACGTCGCGAACATGTCATTAAAGATTAGGACAGCAGTAAATATTGCAAATAGCTACTGTTCATTCTTTTAAATAAATATTCGAAAAGCAATTTGCAATGTCGGAACAGAGGTAGGACTAGTATTAGTAAATATTTCAAACTGCAGATGCATAAACACAGGCACATGACTTTGCGTTTTACATTTCATCTGTTTGTTACTTTTAGCATGCAGAATACTAAATATATTCACATTAATTCAACCTTGTATTGAAAGAATTGAAATTGAATTTGCCAGTTTTTCCAAGGTAGACTGATTAACATCAGATTAATTAACGTATCTGTTTAATTTAGCATTGCTCACATTAGGCTGAAGACAAATACGTATTTTATATCAGAATATTTTACAAGGATTGAATAAAATGAGTTTTAGCTAATTTTCTATGCTCTTTTGTAATCACTTACACATTCAAAGCTTCCATAGTTGAACAGCTCAATTATTACACCGTCGCCTACGGGGGATAACTTTTTAATAAATTTTCTCATGTAGTAAATTCAATTATTTTAATGAAGGCTAATTATTTGCTTATATGTTATAGAGAAGCAATTGATGGATATTTATAATTATACATGCTTATTGCAACACACTATTATCAGTAACATTTGCCATTTCCTCAGGCAGAAGAACGGGGAAGTGATAAGCTTTTCTCTGGCTGGTACATCTCAAAACTTTCAAACAAGAATACAGATATTAATTTAAAGCTATTGTATTTAAAATAAATTATCCTATATTTGCCGTTTATATTAATTAGGAAAACGCATGACATCGTTAAATAGTGATAAAAAATTATTTGCTTTATTGTTGGTTACAAAAAGATGACTGACTTCCAGTAGAGACAATTTGGATCTTCAGACATGGTTGGCAACCAATTCAAAGGCAAACCGAATCCTGGGAAGATAAAATTCTGTAACGTGGAAACGGCTGATCGTCTCAGGGATGTAAACACTGATCAGAGAACTAAGACTTCGTCAGAGAACATAGGCATCACCTCGCTGAAACAACCTATGATGAAACTCATGCAAGATATTTATATGGACGCGTGGCCAAGTGATTAGAACGTTAGCTTGGTTCGAATTTCACCATAACCTATTTGAGAGGAACGTAATTGTTGATATCGGCATGCTGGGGTGATAGTAGCGCGCGATCCTGAAAAAGCAACCTACGAATTGATCCTAACTTTGTGAGAGCGAGAACTGTTGAGACTGCTGTGCCAGTACGATATCAAAAATTATTGTGAGCTAGGGTTTCGGCGTTTGTTAAAAAAAAAAAAAAAAATGATGATGCCAAATTATACGAGTTTTCCAGAAACTGTAACTAAGGTCTGCTCGGCGTAGGTGCATTATGAAAAAGAGGTGTGATCTTTGGATGTTGCATAAACCCAAATGTTTTTGAGCTGACGTCTGTGCTACTCTGACTGGCTAGCTACCTTAGCATATACGAGTGTCCATATAAAACGAGTTGTGTACCGTTATATATATATATATATATATATATATATATATATATATATATATATATATATATATATATATATATATATATATATATATATATATATATATGTACTAGCAGCATGCCCCGGCGTTGCCGTGCTTGATTCAAAAATCGTACGACTCATACAGCAATCGCTATCACTTGACTTAAAGTATTTTTGCCCTTTCTTGCCTTTAACGGAGTGTCCTTTGTCGTGCTGATTTTTACCTTACTTCTTTCCTATCTCACACTGCGAATTTTTTCTAAGCTCTATACTAAACATTAAATCTTTTACGGAAAAAGAACGAAACAAAATGAACACAAAATGATCAGCTTTAAAAAAGGACTCGTAACTGGAAAAACCGAATGAAAAAGATTAACAACAAATACTTTTTCACACCCAACCCACTTCTGCGGAATCAGAATCAACGTTGAGTTTAAGCAAGCGAATGAGACAATTGGAGTAAAGTGCCATGCAGATTTAAAATTTTCACAATTGTGACGAATGCAGCTATCCATTTTTTTTTGCATGCTAGCATGCCTATTTGTGGCAGCCGGCTATAGGCTCTCACTCTGGACAGTAGAAAATGGCAGCAAACTACATGAAAACTGTCGTAGAAGCATGAAAAAGTCGATTATCTCCACTATCACACACACACACACACACACACACACACACACACACACACATACACATCCTGCCTTTTATAGATAGATACAGTGAATGAAGGAAAACAGATTTTAGCATATTGTTACTGTTAGTATTATTCACATATTCATGGGAATTTGGTGGGAGTTGAGGCAAAGATCTTCTACAGATGTATGCTTAGAATATTATGAAGGTTTTTTTAATATTTTCCTGCGGATGATACATCTGTAAAATTTACTTAAGAAAAAATAAGGTAAGCGATTATTTTATGTAATTTTAAACTACCCATTAATCTTGAAAATTAATGAAACTATTCTATGTAATTTAATGTTTAATTTCAGGTACTTTGATTTTAAATTTGATATAGTTACCACTATTCTTTTCTGATAATGTCGTGTACGTTTATGCACACATAAAAGTACAAAATTCTTTCTAGAATAATGGGGGTCGAAGAATTGTATTAAGCTTTTCTATTTATAATTATTAATATAGCTTTTACTTAATAACAATATCCAACTAACACCTAGAAATTAATACAGAGTTTTCAAACGATTTTAAAAGTCTATAATTTATATGAACAGTATGGCATCACAGGCATATTGGTTGCATTTTAGCATGTGGGTTGATCTATCTATCTATCTATCTATCTATCTATCTATCGACAGGGTGCGATTGATAAATTCGCGTCTAAATTACGCAAAAATGAAATTAACACTGACATCTCATTTTAACAGCTATATTTTCCTTAATGACAGAAATATATCTTATATCAAAATCGCCATTGGCTTCAACCACAGCCTCCAGACGACTTCGAAATCTCCTGCAACTCTTCTGGATTGACTCCGTCTTTAAGTTGGTGAATGCTGTCATAATCCTTGCCTTCAGTTAATCTAGTAAAAAGGATTTTTTGGTCCCTCGCTCAACTGCCCCCTACACATAATAATCAAGAGTCTGGGGAGTTAGGTGGCCAGATTTAAGTACTGATGTGTTCGCAAAAATTGTCTGACAGCCATTACTAAGTCCTCCTGATTGTGTGGCATGTGCAAAGTTATGTTACTAGAGATATGATGCAAAACAATGACTGAGAAAGAGCATATACAAAAACAGATTAAACTGCATAAATAGGAATCATTGCCCTTAGTATAGTAAATGATTAACAGAACATATAATTTACAAAGATACTGTCAAAACACGTAGGCAAAACGATAGAATTCCGTATTTGGTTGACTGAAAAACAATTTAAACGACAATATGATATATATATATATATATATATATATATATATATATATATATATATATATATATATATATATATATAAGCTGTTTTCTCTGCATAAAAACACAAAAGAAGTACAAGTTTATGTAGCTACTTGTGAGGTGTCAAATGGAATTGTGGATACCCCTGAACTATTCGAAGTTGTAAACGCGAGAAGTGTTTGTGTAGGTTCAGCATTGATGAAGATTTTCTATAGTAACATACCCAGCGAGGAAGGAGTTATGAGTATCAGTTATTTAAGTTAGTTATCAACTCTTGAAGAACATTTTTCTGGCATAATTTGATCTAGATTAATTAGAAGAAAAAGAATACTCATCTAAACCGTTCTGGCTTGTGACTTAGAATGATATATATTTTTCCACGATTCTGATTGTAATACATACATACATATATATATATATATATATATATATATATATATATATATATATATATATATATATTATATTTATATTTATATGTACGTATGTATATATATGTATGTATATGTATATTTATATATGTGTATGTAGATACATATGTATGCATGTATATATATATCGGTATATGCAAGTATATATATATGCATATATGTAAGTATATATATGTACATATGTAAGTATGTATACATTTGTATGTGTATATATATGTATGAGTATATATATATGTATATATATATGTATATACATATATGTATATATATATATTTTATGTATATATTTATGCATATATATATGTATGCATGTATATATGTGTATATATGTAGGTATGTACATACACACACATACATACATATATATATATATATATATATATATATATATATATATATATATATATATATATATATATATATATATATATATATATAGTTTAATTAAAAACAGACAACCTTAAGTTTCCATTGCTTATATTTTATTTCCACAGGAAAGAGATTTTCTCCTGGTTCCTCAGATCACGTTTCCAAGCATAAAATAAGATGAATTAAGAATTTACATATCATTATTTTTATACAAGTTTGTGAAGCGTAGTTTTAAGTTGATGTAAGATGATAGAGAGAGGGGATGAGGAGGACGACAGATATGATCACAATTATAGAGGAGATGGAGAGATAGGATTATGCTTAAATCTACAGGAGTTGGACAAAATAATTGAAAAACCTGTTAAATTCAACGAAAATTTATTTAATATGTAGTTGGTTCTCCTTTACCCTCACATACACCTTTAATACGTCTAGGAATGGAATCATACAGCTTCCTGACTTCATCCAGAGGATTTTCAGCCATTCTTCCATTAACACATTCTCCAGGTCTTTAATACACGACGGTGGAGTATAGTGGCTCCTAACTTGTCGTTCCAAAATCCACCACAAATATTCAATAATATTTATGTATGGTGATTGGAGAGGCCACTGCATGTGTTTCTAGCTAACTTTCATGCACTTCATACCAATTCTTAACCACTCGAGCGTTTGGTATTGGAACATTATCGTCTTGAAAGATACATCGCCATTAGGGAATAAAGTCTGGGCCATTTGATGAACATGATCTCCCAAAATGTTCAGGTAATCTTTGCTGTTGATTCTATCATGCAAGGAAACTATTGAACCGAGACATTTCCATGATATGGCAGCCCACACTATCAAAGATTCACCTCCATACTTCACTGTTGGAAGAGGGCAATCAGGGTGGTAGCTTCTTTCGGCTGTCTCTACACATAAACTCGCCCTGAAGTTGAGAATAGAGAAAAAATAGACTCGACTGAGAATATGACTTGCTTCCATTGGTCTGGAAACCAGGCATTGTAATCTCTGTACCACTTCAACCTTTCTGAATGTTGCGAATGGAGAGAAGAGGTTTCCTTACGGCGGCTCTTCCATGTTATCCAGCCATATTGAGCTCACGACGAACAATATTCGTAGAAACTGGACCATTCAGATGATTATCCAACTCAGCAGTCATTTTGGCCACAGTAGTGATTTTTGCCACATTGCATTTCAATGCACGTCGGTCCCTGTCAGTAAGTTTGCAAGTACGACCAGAATTGCTACGGTTGCTTGAGGTTTTGCGCTGTTTCTCGAATTGCGTCATATGGTAGCTCTTGAAAAACCAAACATTTCAGCAACCTTATTGATCGAGGCTCCTGCCATGCAAGCTCCAATAATTTGCCCTTTTTCGAACTCGGAGAGGTCACGCATTTAGCTTAAATGTTACTAAATTCTAAAAATGAATAAGACAATGTCAGGGAATTAGATAAATAAATGTATTCACAATAGACATAACTTGCAATTACGAAGTTTTAGTTAAAGTTCTTGATATAATAAGTTTTTGAACCATAAGAGTGGATTTTGCACCTGTTCCAATTATTTTGTCCAACACCTGTATCTCTAGTAAGATACTTAAGAGTAAGAGTAGGGTGCCAGTTATTTGACTTATTTAATAAGCACTTTCAAAGAAAAAAAGAAAGAGATAAGATATAAAATTTAAAAGAAGACAAATGGGGAAGTAGGTTGGGGGGGGAAAGGGGGAGAAAGAAAAAAAGGAAAATATTTGTTTCATATGTAGGCATATTGCGTTTAATATAAAAAATACAGATAAATAAAATTACAGTTAAGTTTTAATTTAATTTAATTTAAAGAGCACCAACAAAATAAAATAAAATAGAAGGTAGCTCTTGAAAAAGAAAAGAAAAAGTAGACGAATATAAAATATAAGAACACAATAGTAATATTATTATTAATAAATAATTGTTAAAATTAAAAATTAATTTGAAATTTAAAATCTAAAATTTAAAATTTAAAATCTACAAATTTAAAGTAGTATCGAAAAAAATTATTATATCAAAAACATCTCGAAAAGAATAATATTAAACAACAACAACATAATAATAATAATAATAATAATAATAATAATAATAATAATATTTATAAAAAATGACAATAATAATAAAAAAAACTAATGTTGTTTAATAATGTGTGAAAATTTTTTTCTAATGTGAAATTATGCAAGGTAAATAAAAGGTACCTACATACATGCATACATAAACACACACATATATACACACATATAAACACATCAAGTAAAGCATACAAATATACACACATATAGACACCTACACAAATGTACACACATAAGCATAGATATATACATAAATATATACTTATATAGATATTCCCACAAAAATATAGATGAATAAAAATACATATATATACACATGACTATACATATACACACACATATATATATACCTACATATATACACCTGCATACACACCCAATATACATATGCATATATATATATATATATATATATATATATATATATATATATATATGTGTGTGTGTGTGTGTGTGTGTGTGTGTTTGTGTGTGTGTGTATATATGCGTGTGTATGCATACCCCCACACAAACATATATACATACACACAAACACATACACAAACACATACACACACACATATATATATATATATATATATATATATATATATATATATATATATATATACTTAAATTTTACATAACTATTAAATTAACAATACCCAATAAAATGTAAATTTATATAAAATATTAAGAGTCATAAAATATTTGGTCTGTTTTTACATTGAGCTCTCATTATTACATCCTCGTTGGTTTTAACCAGACGGATTACTTTACATTCCATTACATAACTATATAATGAGAATGATGTTGATATAAACTTGAAATGCTGAAATTCTGTTCTGGTCTACAATGATGAACAGTGGACCAAAATATCTTGCAGCGATAATTTTGACAATTCAATGGGTTCTTTGGATTCTGCAGAAGCCTCTGACTTGGTGATATTATTTCTTTTCTACAATTTAAGTTCATTTGAATGTCTAGATTCTGATAGTGTAGGATTATATAGACATGATGGATTAATAGTTGTTAAAAACTGTACTAAAATTAAGGTAGACCGTATTAGAAATATGATCCATAGGGAAACTAAGGATTTAGGTCTTAGGACTATAGTTACAACTAACATTAAACAGGTAGATTTCCTGGACATCACCCTAGACCTTACTAGCAACACCTTCCAACCTTATTTGAAGGTTAATTTCAACCCAGTATATATGCATCCCAAATCCAACTATCTCACTTCGGTTATCAATCATATACCCTCCTCCATTGGATTTAGGATTAGTACTAACTGTTCTAACGAAGAGGCTTTTTTAATAAACATCGGGACTTTTACAATTCTGCCCTTAGAAATAGTGGCTACAAGGGTACCACTATTCAATATAGAAACCCTGTTAATTATAACCATAGTAAGAAAAGAAGATCTATGAAGATCAATCAATTCAATATAATGGTTAAAACTAAACTAGGAGGTAAATTTCTAAATCTTATCAAGAAACATTTCCCCGACCCTGAAACTAACCCACTTAGTAAAATATAGTAGTTTGCCATTTCTTTCTGCGGTAGACCAATTACCATCCAAGGCTATAGAACCTACTTTCTCCTGCTATTCACCCATAGCTGGAAAGTGAAGAAAAGCATTCATACCTTTCCCAAGAGTATTAGCACGTAAATGAATGTAATGTATTCGACTGGAATTCGAACTCAACTCCCCGATTCCTTAATCCTAGCCGCTATCCATTACTCCACGTGCGTCCGAACTTAGTATTATTAAACTCGACTAAAAAACTTTATACTACTCGACTAAACAACTGTGTATATTGAATGCGCGTCGCTAAAGTAACTGTTTATTATGAACATTTTTTTGTTATGTATTACACTCCCATACACTGATTTAAAATGACAATATATATTTATGAAGTGTTTATATTCATTTACTTAAGTTTATACTAAATCTTCTTATGTCAAATATCGTATTTAGAAAAGATTAATTTGGATGGCGTTGGATTAATATACTTGATGGTTTATTCAAAATAACACACGGAGCTTACTGACGCATCAAATATATTAAATGCTCCGAGTCAGTAGAAAGTGGAAAGCTTCTTTTTTGTCCAAGGAATATAATCATGTTTTCTTCACTTACCATAATGATAACGCTATAAGAACGACAAACTAGGTTTTCCTCTATATCAGTTATGATTAATAAGAAAGTATTAAGGGATCTCCCCTTTTCACACCAATGGACTCACCCAAGGTATACATATACTACTACCAGTGAATACCCGAAATGTTAAGGAGTCGAGACGGAACGACAGAAGAGTAGTAGAGTTCAGTAGTAGTCACAAACAGAGACCGCGGCTAGCATCACAGTCAGCGAGCACGTAGACTCAGTAAGGAGGCATACCGCGATGCTTCAATACCAAGACTGTATATATATTAGTGCTACTAACCCACATTCCTGGATCTACTAACCCGTATTACCAGTTTGTATTATTACGTTAATACATTTATTTTCCTTATCCATTCCTGGCGTTTGTTATTCATTGATATCGGATTCATCCCGGAATCCACAGCAGAAAGCCAATCTTATCACAATAGCATTTCATAAACTATGAAATCTTCGTAATGTTAGCAGGATCTAGATATTTATGGGACCAATATACCAGGGCAATTTCAGATGTTTGTACTGTAACATATTTTATGCTGTGAAATTTTCACAAGTAACTGCAGAATTGTTCTTCATATTGTAAATAAATTAATAGTATAAACTATGATATATATCTTTGAACTTCAGATTGCAATGTGTCATAAGAAATAAATAATCTAAAAAGAAAAACAGGATATTGTTAAATTATTGAGTGGTGGGTATACTACATTGGAGATTGTGTGAACGTTGAGCAGACATCAGGGAGCAGTCGGAAATGAGACTGAAACCTTTGGTAAGATAAGAACAAGAAATAATGTCAATTGTGAATTCGTATTGATTTCCCTTCGAGAGAAACATAACTATAGTAAGTAGAAATAAAGGATTGACGAGGGGGAAAATATCTGAAGAATTTGCAAACACAGAGAGAAAAATTACGATGCATGAAACAGATTGTCTGAAAATATGAGTGAAACTAAAATATCAGTTTTAATTTAACATTACACAAGAGGAACGCGTGAGACTGGCGAAAGAATGTCTGATAAATGGTTTCTAAAAAGATATAGAGCTACAAGTGATGGAATTTATGGATATTATAGATGTCGGGTCATTCAAAGTAATCCATCAGCCAACGTGAGAGCAGGAAGATGTAGACTAGTAGTGTTATTATTGAAACATGAAAATTATAGGATATCTTGAACTTTCATGATAGGAAAAGTAATTACAGCATTTTTTCATTTAATTTTACAGTACTACATAACAAGATCAAAGGTAAAGACTACACACACACACACATATATATATATATAAAATATATATATATATAATATATATATATAATATATATATACATATAATATATGCATATATATATATATATGCATATATATATAATATATATATAATATATGCATATATATAATATATGCATATATATATAATATATGCATATATATAATATATGTATATATGTATATAATATATGCATATATATATATATATATATATATATATATATAATATACATACATATAATATATATATATATATATATATATATATATATATATATATATATATATATATATATATATATATATATATATATACCCAGGTATCCAAGATAAGAACAAAGCCACATTTCAATTCTGATCTGGTGTTTTCTCGTAATCTCTTCTCTTTCGAAAAGAGAGGGAGTAATGTGCTTTTCATATTAAAGTTTATCGTTTACTCACCAGTTACCATGAAGAGGCACAATTTCTTGCCGAAACACGAAAGCGATTTTTAACATATTTTTGCTTTAATCTCCTATAATAAATTATATATATATATATATATATATATATATATATATATATATATATATATATATATATATATACTCCTGAAAAATTATTTCGGTTGAGCTCTCTGGGGTGGAAGTGTGGTTTTGTAAACAGTAACTATTTAGAATAATAAAGCAAGACACTTCGGTAATCGAATCGAGTTCTCTCAGTCACTGTATGTTTAGCTAAAAATAAACACGCTTAAATTCACCTTCATCCCTGCCGTGCGCCAACGGCTTAGTGATAGAATCCCCGACTGCGGGCAAATCGGTCGGATTTAGATCCTAGCTAGATGCAACCGAACGTTTTTCATACTGATGAGCTGTGATATAGCGAAACAGTCTGTCTTTGGATGACAATATATATATATATATATATATATATATATATATTGATATAGATATTTCATTACCTGACTATATATATATATATATATATATATATATATATATATATATATATACATTCATTCATTGTATTCATATATATATATATATATATATATATATATATATATATATATATATATATGTGTGTGTGTGTGTGTGTGTGTGTGTGTGTGTGTGTATTTACATACATTTTTCATTTATCAAAACACGTTCAAGATAATGTGCCCATGTTTATAAACATTATATAAAAACAGACATGCAAAAATCGATTTGTTATTTAACATCTAACATTTTTCATCTATGATAATGGCTATATGTATAGCCGAAAGCACTTGGATTAAAAGAACATTCGGACAGTTTTTGTATAATTTATCATCTGAAAACAAAATAAATATTAGTTCGCATGAGAAATTGTATAAAATAACTAAATGAAAGCACCTTGTATTTAAAATATATATATATATATATATATATATATATATATATATATATATATATATATATATATATATTATGTTGACGATTTACAAATGGAAACAGCAAAATAAAATTTATAAACATTATCGAAGTACCATTGAAATATTAATGAGAAGACCATACTTTTAGTATAAACTTCAGAGTAAGATAGAAGGTATTTAACTCACAGTATGCTTGAGTGTTTTCTCTATGGGTGTATTCCCATTTTCTTTTGTGTGTGCCTGAATGCTTGTGTGTGTTCGATGAAAGCCAAGAAAAACAAAAGCTTCCTCTCCAAATGCAATCATCACATAAAGGCGAGTCTCACTCTTGGCGCGAATCTCTCTAGTGCAAAGAGAACTTAGAAGATTAACGGTCGGAAATAATGCGCTGTTGAATATCGTACGATTTCTTCTTGGCACTGATAAGAGTTGCCTGGGAAAAGGCGACAACCCCACCACTTCGTGACTTGTGCACATTTTGCATAGCAGCATAACGCCTCAAGCGTAAACAAGTTGTTTGAATTTAAAAGCGCTGACAATAAAATGTGACAAACATGTACTTTGTGTATCTGTTTTGGGGCAAATGTTTACACACGCAGACAAAATTTTACTTGTATCAACTTGTCTCCAATTGAACGGCCATTCTTGAGGGTTTACTTGAAGTCACATTGATTCTAGTCCATATTTATAAACAGACAGTATCACCTAAAAAAAAAACATATATACACACAAATATATACTTTTTTTGTTTTTGGAGGCAACCACCCATCTCTAATACATGTTTCATTAAAAATTGTTGAAACGGTACTCTTAAGTCTTACTTGTGTGCGAAGAAGAGAATTCTTTTGTGGACGTAATGTGTGCAGATATTTTCTAAATGTTTGTTTGTTGACAGTTTTCTTTTTAATTTATTAGACATTTTCAAAGATTTTGATTTAATTTGTTGCTAATAGTTAGACATATTCTAATTCCAGAAAACGGCAAGTACACTATGCCCATGTTCGTAATTAATATCGCAGGCATTTTTTTTCTGATAAGGGCATCTATTATTTCACACTTTTAAAAAAGTGAAATGCCTGTATTATACCTCCACGAATACGTTGCTTATTAAAGTTAATAATTCCATGAATAATTGATTAGCCGAAAGCGGCAACCACCTGAAACCTTTCTGCACATACGAAATGCAAAATTGGAAAACACTTTTTACACAATAAAAATGCAAGAAAATAGTACGAAATTTAAATATGTATCCTTTGAATTATTTTCCTAAAGGAAATGATTTGGCTCCTGTTAACGCGAAACTGCACAAAAAATGCGACTCTGTCCTGCTTGTTGGAAATCCTTTCATGTATTTCCAGTCTAAGAACTTTATTGAAACTTCCGATTCGTTGAATTGTTGTCTGTTAAATCATTTCGCTTTAATCATCGACGAATTGGTTGTGTATCTCATTTCCGACGGCTTTCTTTCAGACAAACAGAATGGCTTTCCCTTTTCTAGGTCAACCTCGGGTATGATAACGGTTATTATTGAAACAGTCTTTTAAGCACTAGCCAGCGAGAGCGCAGGTTGTGGCTTTCGATATCCCGACAGGATTTGACTTGCTAGCCTTCTTCACAAGCGGAAAGGTGATTATGTCTCTGGTCGAATTTTTGATTTTACCAATCTTTCTTAACACATCATGTAAATAAAACGTGTTGAACGGCCACTTTTCCAGATCCTTCCCTATTAATGCGAGTGTTCCCAGGTATCTATCGTTTCTGTCTTTATAAATATGCACTACTCTCGATGTGACCTACTTTTTATTATTTACGCCAATGATTTTCCCGATGTTATCAGTTCACGACTTGGTATTTATGCTAATGACACAACCTGATCTCAAAAATGGCCTTCAATCAGTTAGCTGGGGCAATAAATGCCTTTCAAATTTTAACGTCTCCAAAACGAAAATGACAGCTTTTTCACCGTAGATTACTGTTTTTACCTTCCATCAATATGAGTGCTTGCTAACCTCTAAGAGAGGAACTAATTGCGCCTTCTGACTTTTAATATTTTCCACAGACATGAAGTGGAATGATTATATTGAATCAATTTCTAAGTCGGATGCTAGGAAACCTGGTTCAATGTATAGTGATAGAACTTTTCTTTTCGCCATAAACGATCTTGTATGTTTCTTTTGTCCATTGAATATTGCCACATCTGCCCTGACGCTCCTGCTATATACCTCGAAATTCTCAACAGAATCCAAAGTGTCTGTAATGTTATAGGTCCTGACCTGGCATCACAAATTCTGTCACTTTACCCACTCCCACCGCTGTCACATGGCTTGCCTCTATCTTTTTTTTTTAATAAATATTTTCATAGCAATTTTTAACCTAGTTACCTGGATTGCATCAATTTAAGCGTACTACTCGATTGGCAACTAGGCCTCATCGTTTTATTGTCGAAATAGCCAAATTTAGTAGTAAGATCTATTATAATAGTTTCTTTTCTCACTTTTACGGTTCGTTGCCTCCTTGCGACATACGATCTACAATAATTTAAAGGTAACACGAACCGCTGTCTGCTGTCTTCTTGAATTTTTTTCTATTATTGTGCTTTCTCCTCTTTAAATTTTCATTTTCCTTCGCTTTAAGTAGTCCCTTGCGTCGTAGTGACATTAATTTGCTTCGAGTGAAATGATATATATATATATATATATATATATATATATATATATATATATATATATATATATATATATATTGATGGTGTCCTCCCTCTAATAGTCTATGTTAGATACTTTCACCTACCATAACATTAGTAGGGGAGAAGGAACAGTGAACTGTGAATAGATTGAGCACTAGTTAATTCGATACACTCTTACTAGTCGTGTAATACTATTCTTCTATACTTACTGTTTATTTATTATACGATATATCTGCAAACCTGGTTTTTGTTATTACTTAATCATTTACTTGGTCACAACATATATATATATATATATATATATATATATATATATATATATATGTATGTGTGTGTGTGTGTGTGTGTGTGTGTGTGTCTGTGTATACCTATATATATGTATACGTATATATATATATGTATATGTATAATTGTTAAGTGGATTGCAAATTATAATTATTACAAAATTATTTTCAGCTTTTGTATTGATGGATGCATTCATTTATATAAAAGCGTGTAGGTTTAGCAGAAAGGCTGGTTATAGATTACAAGCAGTAAAACCCGTCTTTGACCGGATGTTTCATTACTGGCCATTTTTGCCGTTCAATTGGAGCAATTCAACTTTAAAGTCAGCCCACCCAAAAATCAATATTAGTAACAGCAATTGGATGCAACTGAGGCGCATCACCAAATGGGGTAGTAGAATTTGAATCGTGTGTGGCCTTAGATAGGGCCGTTTTTGTGTTCTCAATCTTGCAAGGAAGGAACCTCTTCCATGGAACGTCATAATAACAGTATACGTTAATTTTTATTTAAATGATTTTTTTTATATAATTCTAATAATCTTTTGCGTTAGATTTCAACTCTCTAAATTGACTGTTCGCTGTTTTCTAACAGACTTGAAATTTTACCTTTGATTTTTGCGCAAAGTGTAAAAAATCAGTTTTTTTCAATTTTGCGCCTTGAAGGCTGTAATTCTTCCAGCCAATTTGGACTCAGAACCGGCACCTAGGAAATATTTATCAAAAAAAAAAAAAACGAAATTGGATGAAAACTGTGGAAACTCATAAACAACATCCGATCACACACAGACATACATACACACCCATTTTGAGAATTATAGATATAGTTAGGTATTGAAGCATTAACGATAAGTGTGAGCTTAGCTTATTGACGTCCGTTATATCAACATTGATAAATTTACTGATCTCATTCAGATTTCCTGTTTCATCAAGATGAACGACTAAACTTTTGCCTTATAGAACTCCCTTTTGATTAAAAAAGAAATCAAAATTATTCAGGCAAAATGTTATTGTAAAAACACCAATTTCTGAATCCTCAACGGCAAATTTATATCTAGGTTTCTACTAGATATCACCTTTACTTACAAAACCAATGCTCTGAGATAAAGGCACTCTTGTCGAGCTAATGTAATGCACTAAACTTTCGTGACAAAATGTTCAAATTGTCTCAATTATACCCACGATAATACGCGAGTTTAATGCTAAGAGACGTGTCCTGGAACGAACTGGGCGATGTGTGTCTTGAATAGAAAGAAACACAACAGACTGTAATATTTAACCCCGTTTAATATCCCAATATATAGAGAGAAATAAAGAAGTACAATCATTGCACACAATGTGTGTCTGCGGACTTAGCGTAGGAGAAAAAGCTTCCTTTTAGCTCTCGTCTAGCTTGTATTAATTCATCGTGAGTTTGCTGGTTCCGGTCTTCCGTAATCCGCCGCACACCAAGCGGGACTTGCCTGCAATGGGTCAGCCTGATTTTTGGTGCCTAGCTAACGTGTGAAAGGAGAAAGGTGTTGTGTCATGTGAGCCTTACAGTTACGGTGATTGCTTTTTTTCTTGAGCCATTTATTGTCCTCATTCTGAACCATTGATAAAAGGCAGGAATTGATCCATAGTTTCATGTGGACTGTTTAAGACGCTGGTCCTGCCATTCGAATGGAACAGAAGAAATCGAGATACATGAAACCCGGCAACGGGGCCCAATCATCTACTGCCCGTATTTTGTGATACTTAGTACTTATCTGGCAAGAATGGCACCTGCTGCAATAGACCATTTGCAACGAGATTCAACATGATGCGCTTTCAGAATTGCTCTCGTGCATATCCCCGTTGTAAATAGATTCTTTTAGCAACAGTTTAAACCAGTCTGTTCAGTCTGTTCTTTGCCACCCAATTCTTTCAAGAAATTTTGTTCATTGGAATTATTTTTCCTCTTTTCCTATCCATCTTTGAGTGTGAACATTCTAATAGAATAGCAGATTTGAAATGCTCAGATAAGCTCGTCTGGCACGAACAAACATGCCGTATTCAAAGTCAGTTAAATTACCTTTCTTTCTCGTACAACTTCTTGGAATTATAATCAGCGGGTTTCGAGGAGGAAATTGTTGAATTGCCTACCTTCATTAAATCGTCTGTTTAGAAATTTGAACAAACGAGCAATTATTCACGTATATGTATATAAAAAGGCGGTATATATATATATATATATATATATATATATATTGTGTGTGTATTTAGGCAACATTTTTTCATTGATGCATGTTTCATTAATTAATATAGACAAGTATTGTGTATTTATATTATGTAAATTCTTTTCACATCGTCTGATAAGCTTAATAACATTATCATTAAAAGAAGAAAGAAAATCACAATAGTGATACATATTTTTTAATCCTATCTAAGCTTTCGGCTTGCATAAGCCATTATCAAAGATGAAAATTGCATTACAATATATTAAGCAATACACGGACAAAACAATGATGATAGTCTGTTTCTGCTTACATGGATGATTTCCAAGCAACGACAGTCGTGCATACAAGACGCTGGAATCGAAAATCGCACCGCAGCACATGACGTCACACATGACCACTCGAGAGTGAAAACGAGAATTATTAAGTATGAGAAGCCATTGGTATAAACCGATGGCTTCTGTTACCAATCATAGGCATTTAGATAGGATTAAAAAAAATATATATCAATATTGTGATTTTCTTTCTTCGTTTAATGATAATGTTACTAAGCTTAAGACGATATGAAAAAAAATTACTTAAAATAAATAGTCAGCACTTGTCTATATTATTTAATGAAACATGCATCAATATAGACACACACACACACACACACACACATACACACACACACACACACACACACATATATATATATATATATATATAATATGTGCCGAATTTTATTTTCTCCTAATGATTGGCATACTGGCAGAAACTAGTCGAGGAATCTAATTGAAATAATAGAACAAAAAAAAATATTAATATGCAACCAAGTGTGTCTGAAAATTTTAATTATTTAATATTTTTTTAATTGTTCAATACGTAATGATGGATAATAGACATGAAACTGAACCAAAAGCCAAGGACATAACACCCAAAGAACTGATAAACACCGAATTCATTCACCCAACAAAACATGGATATTGCTGTACAGGCATTTTAAATGACAGCAACAAATGACATCAAGAAAACAATAGCATGTCAGCTGTCACATAACAATATAACTGAAGGCGTACGGGTGGCCCTTGACACGCTGACACATAGAGATGACCTAATCATAACACAAGCTGACAAACGGGGTGCCACAGTGATCTGGGGAATCAAAGAATACATTAACGAGGCCAACAATCAGCTAGCTGACAAAACAACGTACAAAAGCTTCCGCCCCAGACCTTCCCGACTAGCAAAAAGAATTAACTAGCTCACTAAACATAATGCTTCGCAAGAAATTAATTGACAAGGAAACATGTATGACACTTACACCCACAAACATCACACTTGCTCGATCCTATCTCCCTCCCAAAATATATAAAAACAAAAACCCAGGAGGTTCGGTCATTTCATCATTCAAATCACATACGACCAAAATATCCAAATACGTAGACCATTATATAGAGCCCTCAGCTAAGGAAGTAAAATCCTGCAAAAGAGGCCCAACAGACTTACTAAACAAAATTAATCACATACAAACAGTGTCATTCTAGTGACTATTGACGTAAGATCAATTTATTCAAACATTAAACACATCGAAGGACTAACCGCCCTTAAGGAAGCACTTACTAAAAGAAGGAAACAAGACCCCCCTTACAGGAATTATCCATAAACTCATGGAGCATATTCTTACATTGAATACTTTCAACTTCAATGGAGCACACTACCTGCAAGTAAGAGGCCGTGACATGTGCACCACTGCATCATTATATGCTACAATCTTTATGGGAAAATTTGAGGAGACGCATATCCATCCCTTCATCGGTAGCGACTGTGTATTCTATGTAAGATATATCGATGATATATTCTTTGAATACACGGACAGCGACGACAAACTTACTCAATTCCTCATGACCCTAAACATAGTACACGACTCAATTAAGTTTGAATACGAGAATTCTACAAGATCGATAACATTTTTAGACCCTCGCATTTACATAAACAACAACAGAAAACTACAAACGTCATTACACACTAAAATCACTGACCCCCACAACTATCTACAGGTTAAGTCTTCTCGCCATAAACACTTCAAAGAGAACCTTCCCTATTCACACGCACTTAGACTGGGAAGAATATGTTCCAACAATGAAGAACTAAATAAACACACTCAAAATCTCGAGCATCTATTCACAACACGTGACTATAAACAACACCTAATCAGGAAATAAATAAATAAAGCAATTTCCACACTTAGAGAAGACACCCTAATGTATAAAATTAAAAATAAATCCCGACGCCTCCCTTTAGTAATCACTTTCAAGCCCACACTGCCTCCACTATCCTAGAAAATCAAAAGTCGCTGGGAAATATTACATCTGAAACTAGACAGAAAAATTGTTTGAGGAACTCCGAGCATATCGTAGACATAAGAACCTAAAGATTTTATAGGTCCGCTATTTATATTATTCGGACTATTGTCCCCATCTTTGTCACCATATTTATTACAACGCTGCGGCTCTCTTCAGGTGGTAGACTGTTCTAGTTCCACGTGTCATGTTTAATGGATGTCAGTTATCAGTTGCCTCCGGTTACTTCCATTCCAAGTTCTCCACTGCCTTAACCGGGTATTGAACTCACACTCTTTGTGTCCTGTCACTGGATCTGACCAACGCCTTTATCCAGTGTGCCAGTGTGCCACCTGTCTTTGAAGTTATGGGTATTATAAACCTAATGTCTTCAGCAACCATTTTTTACCATTGCAGTTTTATGCTGTTATCCACATGTTTTTACCAGAGCTCATATTGCAATTTTTGTTGTTATTATCGCTTTTCTCTGGCACTCCTTATTACTGGTTCCCATATTGTTTTCAATTCTATACTTCGTCGGCTCAGGAGATTTTTGTGACCTAGCATATGTGCTGATTCCTTAAGTTTACGAATTTTCTAATGGTGTTCTTTTCCTATGATCTCAAACTGATCCCACGGAGGGCAGTGATCTCTCTTTTATTTCCATATGTAGTCAGCTACGCCTGATTTTTCCACTTACCCTCGTGTTACAGCTTTATGGTGTTCTTGAAGCTTTATCTTAAGGGGGCGGTTTGTCTCCCCTTTATATTTCTTTCCGCATCTGAACGAAGAAGAAGGCCAGAGCGTACAAAGGCCGAAACGTTGTAATAAATATGGCGAAAAAGATGAGGACAATAGTCCGAATAATGTAAATAGTGTACATCATACCTCATCTCAGAAATATAGAGAAATTATATGTAGTAACCACATTTCAAAGAATAAAGTAATCCGCAATAAACCAAAAACAGAAACAACAGGATTTTTCCAGCCATGTAACAAGAAAAGGAGCTTATGCTGTAACCACATTAGACACACCAAATCGTTCTCTAGCTCAGTCACTAAATCTTCTTTCAAAATCTACCACGACTCTAACTGTAGAAGTCATAACATAATTTTCCTCAAAGAATGCACAATATGCTAGAAACAACATGTGGTAAAATCTGAATGGCCCTTTCACTACAGAATTAATAATTATCGCAATCGAATTGTCGGCTCCGCCCGAAAGAACAACATTTCCGGCTAGAAAATCACGATTTTAAAAACCATGCCAAATTCACTATAATTGAGAAAATAGAAGTTCAGAACAGATAACATTAAAAAAATGTTAGAGAACCATGATGATAAATGGATTCTGCGCCTCAAAGCACTCCATCCAGACGGGCTTTATCACACATTTAACAATATAGATAGCTTAATACATAACACCACAAATCAGGCCCTACACACATTTCTCACCCACTGTTTGACCAACACAAGCACTGACCAAAATTTACGATAAAAAATGAAAAAAAATGAAAAAAAAATAACGAATGAAAACTACAGAAAAAGTTCATTTTCTTCATCAAGCCATTCATTCATGTAGTTCACTGCTACTAACACTTCCTGCTGTTTCACTGATACTAACAAGCAGAATGTTTCTTTCTGATGATGGCTATGCTGGTCGAAACTAGTCGAGGAATGTAATTGAAATAATAAAACCAAAAATATTAATATCCATCCCAGTGTGTCTGAAAATTTTAACTTTTGTATATTTTTCTTGTTCAAAACACACACACACACACACGCACGCACACATACACACACACACACACACACACACACACACACATATATATATATATATATATATATATATATATATATATATATATATATATATATATATATATTAAAAAGAAGCGAGAAACCGTAAAAGTCTTTGTCCATGATGTAATTTTTTAAAAAGATATATTTGAATACATTTTCCATATTTTTGCTACACGTGTTTCAGGTCCTGTGGCCTTTATCAGGCTAAGAGTGGTTATTTCCACATATTATTTAATTTTTTTCTTTATATTTTACCATGTTTAACCATTGTCTTTTGTGCAGTAGCCATACAAATTTTCTTGGACTTGTGGAGAAAGTATTCTGCTCAAGAGGGTAATAAAACAAATACTGTTGGTCAGAGAAAGGGGGAGGGTAGGAGGTCATTGTTCTTATCTTTTTATGACCTCTGTATCTTTTTAAACCTGTCTCCATTTTTGTGTATTGTGTGTGTGTGCGTGCTTTAGCTAGAATGTCATACATATTCCTTCTTCATAAATATATACTGTTTTATCATAAGAAAATAGTATATATGTACATATATAGACAAATTTCGTATGGTGTGCAGGGTTCGTGTGTGTGTATGCGTGTGGTCCGTCTAATGTGTTTGTTTTTGCACTTATGTGTATATATATATATATTCGTTCTGCATAGATATATTTATGCTGTGTATGTGAGTGTGTGTGTTCGTTCGTTATGTGTGTATGTTGTGTGTATTTATGTGTGAGGGATTTTGATTTGCTTAGTTCTGTTTTAAATTTTCTATGAAAATTTTCTTGTACTTGTAGGTAAGAATCATTGGCTAGTATGTCATATATTCCTTCACTATAAATAAATTAAAATATTGGCATAATTTTACAGTTACTTTCGTTACAATAGTAAATGTTTTGTGATACAAAGAGTTTCCTGTTGTCTGGTAATTTGATGTTGCTTTTGTGAAGGGAAAGTCTGTTTTTTAGTGCGTGGACAATGGTTAAAACTGGGAAAACTTAAGTAAAAAATGAATTCCGTTAAATAATCTGTGGAAATAACCATTCCTAGCCTGATAAAGGTCGCTAGAACCAAATAACGTGTAGGAAAAAAAATACGGAAAATATAGTATAATTTATTTTTTCTTTAAATCACATTATAGACCAAAACGTTTGAGACTTCTTCCTACTGTTTAAAATACACTTTTCTCCCTACACACAGAAACACAGACACCAAACGTATTTATATGTGTATGTGTGTGTGTGTGTGTGTGTGTGTGTGTGTGTGTGTGTGTGTGTGTGCGTATGGTGTGGTAAACAAAAGAATGTTCACGCATCATTCTTATAATATGTAGATAGGACAACAATAAACAATATAATGTATATATGTATGTGTGTATTTCAAAGATGTTTCATTAAACAAAGATTATTGATCATGCTATTTCTGGAAAATAAGTAGCATTTGCACTTATATATATATATATATATATATATATATATATATATACAGATCTAGAGTATCAGTAGAAATAAATATAATGAAATGTTCATTTATAATTTGTCTAGCCCGAATACTATGGGCATTACATCCACTCGTCAGGAAAATTGTATAATCCAGTTGTCTAAAGCGTGAATGAAACTTCAGAGCAGTTATAATTGAACATTTAATTTTATTTATCACTGTATCTCTCTGACGCACTACTACACAGATTTAGAAATTCGCGCCTATACACACACACACATATATATATATATATATATATTTTAGAATTGGACATTGTCCGACAATTTATTTAAAGACATTTATATTATGTTTAACGTTCTTTTTATAGATACAAGTATTTAAGCAAATGCTCTGTTTTTTTTTATAATAAACAGTATTAAATAACATTTACCGGCCTGAATGTCCGAGAAATTTTCATAGAAAATTTTCGCTCTCCGACAGGAATCGAACCTGTATCCTATACGGAACCATCATTTCGCGTGATGTGCCTTAACCTTTCGGCCACAGAGCGGCGTCTGGTTAGCAAGGTCGATTTTACTATCTTTAAACTTAAATCTTCCATGAATCTCTTCTATTCATATCTGCTCTAGCGTATCAAATGTAAACAAATGACGTCATATATTTTAGAATTGGACATAGTCCGACAATTTAGTTAAAGACATTTATATTATGTTTAACGTTCTTTTTATAGATACAAGTATTTAAGCAAATGCTCTGTTTTTTTTTTGTTTTTTTTTTCATGTTATTTAATACTGTTTATTATAAAAAAAAAAAAACAGAGCATTTGCTTAAATACTTGTATCTATAAAAAGAACGTTAAACATAATATAAATGCTCTGTGGCCGAAAGGTTAAGACACATCACGCGAAATGATGGTTCCGTATAGGATACAGGTTCGATTCCTGTCGGAGAGCGAAAATTTTCTATGAAAATTTCTCGGACATTCAGGCCGGTAAATGTTATTTAATACTGTTTATTATAAAAAAAAAAAACAGAGCATTTGCTTAAATACTTGTATCTATAAAAAGAACGTTAAACATAATATAAATGTCTTTATATATGTATGTATATATATGTATGTATGTATGTATATATATGTATGTATGTATGTATATATATATTCCATGGGTAAATAGTCCAAGTAGATCCTATTAATATGAAATATTAAAACTGATCCCAAAAAGAGAGCTGGATATAATTTTATTGTAGAGCATATAAATGGATTACAATTAATGAGATACAAAGAAGTTACCTCATACAGATGACCATTTCATCCATGGCAAAGAATTTTTCTTCTTTCTCATGGATTACGTGGTCATTTGTACGAGGTAAATTGTTTCGATTATTCATTAATATTAATTCTAATTCCTATATATATATATATATATATATATATATATATATGAAAGGCTCGAACACAAGTATTCCATGGTTGTAATTTATTACACTGGAATCGTAATCACGATCCAAATCATCAGACCAACAAAGGTCTGATGATTTGGATCGTGATTACGATTCCAGTGTAATAAATTACAACCATGGGATACTAGTGTTTGAGTTTTTTATATTATATTCTTACTCTGTTCTGTACATTGACTTCTACCTGGATTCAATCCTCTTGGGAATTTATATATATATATATATATATATATATATATATATATATATATATATATATATATATATATATATATGTGTGTGTGTGTGTATATGTGTGTGTGTGTGTGTGTGTGTGTGTGTGTGTGTGATGTTACAAATTTCTATATTTCCAAAGTAAAATAAATGCCTTAAATATAGCGTTTATAAATGTAGAAAATCAAAAGTTCAATCAAGCTTGTTATTGATCGTCACCATGCAGTGGTGAGATCTATGTCCATGCTGTTTGCCCTTATGAATGCATGTAAAAATGCCATCAAAGCTGGTGGCGCCAGATATTAAAAACATCGTAGATATCAAGAATGTCTGATCCTCTTCTGATGCAACGAGAGAAAATTTCGAGCATCCAGTCCGTGGTTATGAATCGAAGATTGAGATTGATTTATTTCGAACGCTTAGAGGACAGTCGACTTCCAAACAGGCATTGTATAGTGAACATCCGCAGTGCAAGCCTCACAAATGCTCCAAAGACTACTTCAAAGACATACTTAATAACGTTAAAATAAACACCTGCTTTGGGGAAGATCTTACGTATCAATGTCTTCTTGGAAGACATTGCTGAGGTCTAGTTTGAACGAATTTGAGAAAGGCAGGATTGAACAGGCAGAACAAAAACAGGCAGCTCGCTTCATGCAGAATGTAAATCTCTCACCTTACAGAATGTGGGCGTATGCACCCCTCAGTGGTTGGCTTGATTAGTTACACACGTCGCCACAACAAATCAATATATCATTATTATGTCTGTACTGAAATCACTTGCTATCAATCAAAGTATACATGTCGGTGATTGAATTTACTCAGTATTATTGTAAGTTTACTTGAAAAACCTGTGGATTAAAGTGTGGGAGACTAACTGGACGAATCATTTAAAAAGAGGGAGGGGAACAATAAAGTTGTGAAAATTAGTCGTACACGGATTTGACATTCAAATCTCTCTCTCTCTCTCTCTCTCTCTATATATATATATATATATATATATATATATTTATATATATATATATATATTTATATATATATATATATATATATTTTTATATATATATATATATATATGCATATATTTATATATTTATATATATACATATATATATGTGTTGTGGTGGGATCCACCTAATCTGCATAGGTGACTACCAACTATATAAATAATGGTTGGTACCGGAAGACGACGGAAGAAGGAATCACGAGATCCAACTAGAGACTCTGATCGACTGCGACTAGTCAACACATTCTCCAGGAACGTCTTCCCAGAAATATACAGAAATACTATATGTACTTATTGTGTACACTTTCTTGTTATAATACATTCTTGTTCTAAGTACATTTTGTGTTGCATTATTATTCCATGCAATAGGCGAGATTCAACATTGAGTCAAGACTCAAAAATATGCATATATTTATATATTTATATATATACATATATATATATATATGCATATATTTTATATTTATATATATATATATATGCATATATTTATATTTATATATATATATATATATATATATATATATATATATATATATATATATATATATATAAAAATTAATACACAATAAAATTCAAAATTACCTCATATGGAGAATCAGCTTATTTCGATAGACAAAAATATAATTCGTCAGTCTTTATCAACCACGGGATAGATTGAGATGGTGTCAGATATGGAAACTTAACTGTGACAGCTACAAATATATATATATATCCAAAAATAGGAAAAGAAAAATTATATGGTTCAATCCACCTTTCTGTAACCTTTCTAACATTAATATAGGAAAGTACTTCATGAAGCTAATTGATAAACATTTTAGCCAAAATCAACTTTTAAAAAAGATATTTAACAAAATGAACTTAAAGATCAGTTACTCTTGCATGCACAGTATAGAAAGAATTATTAGCTCACATAACACTAACATTTTGAAAAATCTACATAAAAACCAAGTAAAGACTGATAGTAATACATCCAAAATGAGATCATCAACATGCAATTGCAGAACAAGATCAAATTGCCCAGTTGAGGGACAGTGCTTGGCGGAAAATGTGATATATGAAGCAACTATTTTCCCCAAAGAAAATATGGAGCAAAAGAAAAATTACATAGGGATATCGGCGGGTAGTTGGAAGAACCGATTCTATAACCACCGCCAGTCCTTCAAAAATAGACATAAGAAGAACCAAACGGCACTGTCAAAACATTATTGGAATTTGTTGGAGAGTGGCTTAACCCCACAAATAACGTGGAAGTTCATCTCGAGAGCCAGAACTCCAATAAATTTCAGAGACAGATGCGATCTGTGTCTAAAAGAAAAGATCTTCATTATAAGGCATAAAGATCCGGATCTATTACTGAACAGTCATAGTGAACTAATTTTTAAATGTCGGCATAAGAACAATCTAAACCTAACAAAATATATTACCTGATCTTTATTTTTGCTCTTCAAATATTGTTATTCATGTGTGAATATGAACACATAACTGTATGCATGCCGAAATATGTTTTTTGGACTGAAACAGTCATACGTTTTTTACATGTGTGTGTATATTTGTTTATATAGAAAAATAGGAATACATCTGTATAGTTGTGTATTGTGAAAAAATATATTTGTGTTTGGCCAATATGAAGATTGATATGTATGTATAGATACGGGTAGGTATATAGATAGGATATATAGGTGTATATGTATATATATATATATATATATATATATATATATATATATATATATATATATATATATATATATGGATAAATAGATGTATAGGTGTGTGTATATGTGTATGAGGGGATGTGTGTGTGTGTGTGTAAATATGTGCCTATGTGTGCATATATATGTGTGTATATGTGTTGGACGTATGTAAAAATGTTTAAAAGAAAAAAGACTTACAAGTGTTTATTGATTTTTACCCCACTTACAATATTGTTTTCTTAAATGAATTACGTTTTAATAATCATTATTAATGATAAAATATTTAGATTTTTGATGATTAAATACTAAAGTCATCACCCAATTTCTTTCGTAGAGAAGTTTCTTTAGGAAATTCTAGTTGCACCCCTATATAGATATATATGCACAGATATGTGAGTATACGGAAACATCTAAGAAGATATATGAAATTACCCATGTATATCAGTACACGTGTACCTGTATAAGTGACTGTAGATGTGAAAGATCGTATGTGTATGGAATTCACATAGATGTGTTTACAATATGATGGAGCATGATCTCTAATATTGCGTTAAAATGCCACTCCATATTAAATTAATACTAAATTTTAAGTAATAGAATTTACCAATGTAAAAGTAGTCCCTAATCAATCTCATAAATAAAATTCAAACTGATAAAGATATCATCTTAATAATCACTTACTACTAGATGTAAACTTATATTTGAGAAAAGATTTCTAGTGTTTTAATGTAAACTCTACATACCTCTTAATCGACTATTTCACATTAAATCACCAAAATGTCCGTAATAAGGTTTTTAAAAAAACTTTAACATATAATTAAATGGCTTAGACTGTTTAAACTGAAAAATGTACGAAATCTCAAAGTAAAAAAAAAAAAAAAAAAAAAAACGCATATTCCAATAGAAGTTAATGACACTTGTTTACAACCTCTTTCTCTTTTTTTCTCTCTTTTTCTTTTTCTCTTTTTTCAATATAGATTTCTCTCTATCCCACTTCCTAATCAAGATATAACTTCCGTTAACAGATTTAAAGTGTCAATGTCTAGATTTCAGCGAATATTTAAATTTGAAACAATAGAAATGTTACATCTAACTCAACGCTGTCTCTCTACCTCCCTACACTGCCCCCACTTCGTGAGTTTCCTTATTGTTGCCCGTCATAAATGTGTAAATATATTTTCATTTTTTCATTTCAACTTTGGAAATAAATCTGATGATCCACTGTCCTTTGGAAGGGCTGTGGTGAAATAATTTATTATATGGAACCTTAAAGTGGTCTGTTTTTATTTAAATTATTAGCTCTGATTTACATTGAGCTCTCTGGATTCTATCCTCATTGGGTCTACCCATACGGATTACCTAGTTTTTCCTAAACTAAATATATATATATATATATATATATATATATATATATATATATATATATAATCTGTCGAAAAAATAATACAGATTTTATCACTTTCAATGTTTCATTTAGACGAAAGGTACGAGTGAGTGGTCAGAGGAAGGTGGAAGGTATTTGTCTTAAAAGGAAAGAGATTTTATAAAATTAAACCCGGACATTAAATTGGGGTTATATGAAGAATGAAATGTTAATTTAAAACTAAGAGAAGAATAAAAAGGGGTTTAAAATATGTAAATATATAGATAAAATGTGCAGTCATATTCCAAAAATTATATCTAAAAATATGTTTTTTTTTAAATATGTCATATTTATATTTATATTTCCGACACGAACTCCGTCTATACCGGGGTGGGAAAAACTGACGAATTATATTTTTGCCTGTCGAAATAATCTTATTCCCCATATGAGGTAAATTTGGATTTTATTGTATATTAAGTTTCGCTTTGTAATAATAAATACATTGAGCTTAATTTGTGGATCAGTTTCAATATTTTATATTACTAGGATCCACTTGGATTATGTACCAACGAATTTATTAATTTTACTATATATATATATATATATATATATATATATATATATATATATATATATATATATAAAAACAAAAGGAAAACGTGTCTTAGCCGAAGCGTTTCGTCTTCTGAGGGATTTTATCAAGGCAAATTTGCCTTGATAAATCTTTTCTTTTGTCTTTATTCATTCTCGAGTGTACATGGTTGCAATTGTACAACCGCACCTCATGTATACACCCACGCTATATCGAGAAATATCTGCCTGCATCCCCGCTTGCGTTCATCATCCCTTGGTATACTAAGATGCTCCCCTTATCTTTTTTACGGTATGTTCTTTGCAAGTGTTTGATTATTCTTACTAAAGGACCTCTATCGATAAAACTTCTTGTATGGACGTTGAACCGAGTTAAATTGCTCAATGTGTTAGTTATTCAGTAAATTTCCTATGGCCGTCATAACTTTCACATAGTATGGCATCGTTCACAAATCTAATTTGTTTTTCTTTTTACGCTTCAATAATCCTTCTCAAACAATTTTTACATCAAATGTTGTTAGATGGAATGGAATCATACGAGGAAATTATAGACTAAATGGCAAAAGCCAATTTAGGACCTACTTTGTAGCAGATTTAGTCCACTTAACTGAAGTAATCTAAGCCAAACATTCCCGCAATACAATGTGTGTGTCATATATAATTTACATGGAAAATTTGGAAAGCATCAGATGAAACACCACGGATTTATGGCCGAAGTTGTTCGTAGTTTTTCATTATACGCGGATATTTCTTGGGTGATGGCAATTTTTTTGCGAAATGTTTGAAGAAATTCGGATACAAATTGAGGAGTTATTCAAGTTTTATTTTAAGTCGTAAAACAACCCCGATTTTTTCGCAGTTTTATTTTTTGTGTATGTGTGTGAAGCTAATGTCACAGGGAAACTATCAAGCACTCTACATAAACCTCATAACATGATCTATGCTCTGCATTTAGTGAAAACAACATCAGCTCATCCACATGTAACTTTGCCATGGTTTTTGCCAAAAGTCGTACCCACATTCAGTTTTATCGATTTCTGCCAAACCCGGTAGGCAGGGCCTGGAGATTAAAAAGCATGCTCACACAGACATCATCTGATTTATATATATATTTGAATATACTTGTAAACAAACTTCTGAAAACAGTCATTTCTGATGAAAGATCGGGGTCGATTTGAAATATGAAATATATATATATAAAATATAAATAAATACTTTCACAAAAAAACATTCAATTTTTTTTAATTTGCAACTTTCCATTTGTTTTTTCTATATCATATATATATATATATATATATATATATATATATAAATTTATATATATATATATATATATATATATAAATATATATATATATATTGTCATTGACTTATGAATATTTTACATATTTTATATAAAAGATTTGAAAGATTGGCATATGCAGATGACAATATTTCCTATCTACATTAAAACGTAAATGACGACCGTCCCAAAATTTGGCTCAGCGAGAATTAACGGGATATAACTAATAGCCTATAATAAATAAGACTGGATTTTTAATGTCAATTAATAACGTATTTTAAGGTCAATAATTAATACCGGAGTTTTTAAGGCCAAAAATTAAATACCTAAGATTTATAGTTAATATCTAATACTAGATTTTTAAACCAATGATTAATACTGGATGTTTAAGCCAATGGTTAATACTGGATTTTTAAGCCAATAATTAATACTTTTTTTCAAGTTGAATAATTAATACCACAGTTTTTAAGCCAATAATTGTTACTGGAATTTTAAGCCAACAATTAATACTGTTTTTTTTTTCAAGTTGAATAATCAATACTGCAGTTTTAAAGCCAATAATCGTTACTGGATTTTAAGCTAATGATTATCACTGGATGTATAAAGCCAATAATTGATACTGGATTTTTAAAATCTTTATAATTACGATCATAATTTGCGGAGTTCACTAATGAGTTCGGAAACATTCATGGAATGTTTTTGGTGATATCGCATGATTCGTTTCACAACTCACTAGTTTTATGCAACATGATCTGCAAAGACTTTATTTGTAATGATGAAATTCTATATTTTTTAATTACCAACTCAGAATATAACAACATTAAAATGATATAAATATTTTCAAGAGACCAAAGTATATTCAGTATGAAGTGTCGTTGATGCAAAATAGAATATACATGGATGCTTGTCTCTTACTAATCGAAAAGTAGTAAAAACAGTTATTTGTTGTCATTGTTACTCGAAATGTATCGAAAACCCCATGTTGCACTATACTGAAGCACTTAAGAATATGACGGAATTTCATTGTCCATCTTCTATTGAAGTCAAAACAACCCCCTCAGTGTGTTACCTGGACTGAAAATAGGTTTTAAGTGTTATTCACTGGCTGTTGTAATATGACCGGTGATCATAAGGTTAGCTAGAGAATAGTTAAGTGCCTGAAGGGAAATTCTTGGCTTTTCTGAGTGAGTTCTTAGCAAGGGGACATAGGAAGTATTTCGTTTTATTAGGTATCATTTTCAAGTCTTTGTTTGACCACTGGAGGATAGCTGACGCTGTCAAGATAAACCCTTCTAACTCTATCGATTTTATGAAGGGCAAACGTACTCATAGCAAAAGAATAATACATTTGCACTTAAGCAGAAAATGATCCACTTCCTGTTGCTAATGCAGTGAATACTTAGCTAAATTTGTGTTAAAATATAAGGTGTTTTCTGTAGGGTCATGTTCGACAATATTTGGAGTATTCGGAACCGGCTTATTTATGCGATTCGCAAGCAGTTTTCAAACATGAATGAACTTAATACTAAAATATCAATACTGGGTATATAAATGCCTATCCCCTTTTGCATTCGTCCTTGGTATGACGATAAACTACATCCGGCAGCATGACCTCTGATGGGGATGTTTTGAGGAGCGTGGAACCAGCTCTTAATTGCGGTTGCTCCTAGGTCCACTCTGAACCGGGCTGGTAGCACTTGTTACTGTCCCAGCTATGGCCAAATAGCGAACCCAAGCAAAAATTATCAATACATTTATATAATAAAATGAACAATAATACATAGAAAAATGCAATCAATTCAAATATAAAATATAAAAATAATTTTATAGTAAGTTGACCAACAATTCATTTTATGATCTACAAAATATATAACATACGTTTAATCTGAAAGTATGAAATTATGTAGAAAATATTTAGATTTAGGCATTAAATAACCCATAGATGTTGATATACCGCCAAACACAACCAACCAAACAACCAACATGATAAAACTTTGGATATAATATCCTACAAATACGTAAAATAAATGGTATTCCAAAATATAGCTTCAACATAAAAGTACAACATAAAACACATAACACCGTCTCTAGTAATCATGTCCGCACAAATATGTATACACATAAAAGCTGAGTATTGTCTACCATGTATTCAATTGTGAAAGCAGAATAACGTATATCCTATTTTTTTATTTCTAAGCTCCCAAGAAAATTAAATTTCGGCATTAAATGACTCATAAAGGAGTTAACATGCCGTTAAACAAATCAATCAACTTCTGTGGCAGAATGTGAGAAAAAATCGGTTTAATATGGGTTGCCAATACGTATAAATATAGACCAAAGACAAAAATTATCCAGTAACCACAACCACTTCCACGCTGGCGTTGGAATCCACCATCCCTTAATTTTAAATCAGGGTTGGGATCCCGGTGTCTTGGTTTCCCACATAAAGTTCCACGCAAAAGTTTACAACACATTACAAAAAATGTCTCTTTAGGTATTTCTAACACAGTTAGATTAATGAAACTTTTACTTCTCTGGGCAGTTTTTCTTCACTTTGTTAATACTATGCCCCTTCAAGTCTTAGATCAGGCATCTCCATAGATTCTTCCTTTATTATACACCTTTGTGAATATTAATTGAAACAAAACAGATAATTCTGTTATTATTTACATTTTCGTATTTTCTCAAGGAAACATGACCCAGTGGACATGTGAGTACTTTGTATGTCCCTTCCATGAAATCCTTCCTTGCAGATTGACTCCAGATTCGCGATTGGATTAAAATCAGGAGAGATTTTGCGCTAATCTATAGTCCTTTGATTGCGCATTCTTTATTATCAAATATATCTAATAAGAAAAATGTATGTTTATCTGAAAATACAATTACATGAGAGTAAATTGGATCACAGTTAATACGAAAGATAAACATAGCATTTTGCCTGTACACCCTGACAAAGAAAAGATGTAGTCTAACTTCACCCTGACAGAATATTATAGCCTTTTATTTATCTGATCGGGGCGTCTATGATACCTGAAGTGAAATTTACATCGTGGTTGAAATATTTAAATGTGGATCTACAATGAACGTGAAACGAAAGAAAAGAGATTTTGTTTAAGAATCAGAGTGCTATTAAAAGTACGAAAGTAGCTTAGATAATAATTAACAGTATTTTAAAAGGTTAATTGTATTAACTGATAGTAATGCTAATATTAGCCATTCCCTTATATGGAAATATTCGCCATTCATTTTTCTAAGAACCAATGCTTCTTTCGGTTGAAATTAATAGATGCTCCCTCTTAAAATATTTTTCTGGGAAATAAGTTTCTCAAGACCACTAAATGTTTATCAATCTTTTCCGTATTGTTGGGGGGGTCCTTCCGAAGAAGGTGCGTGTGAATGAGTGATGGATGTTAGTATGTTGATTATGTAATTATTTTCTCTTATGTCTTACCTGTTTTCTATTTTAATATTTTTATCTGTTGCTATTGATGAAATTCCTCAAATGATGTTTTTGTTATTTGGTAGATTCTTTGCTTCTGATTCTGTAGCCCCAGGTGAATGGTTCGAAGAAGACTAGCACACGCTATGATCTAAAGGATTCATTCGTTCGAGGCGTGTTTTAAGAACTGATCAGAGAACGGAGAAAAGTTATTAGATAACCTGGGAGAAATCCAGCCTTAAAGCAGGCTCATAACATGTTTCAAGATCACACCTTTCATTTCATTATGTCCTTTAATCCTTTATGTCCTTTCGTTTTTATGTCCTTTAGTTCATTATGTGTTTTCGTTCATTATGTCTTATAAATCATTATGTGCTTTAGTTGATTTTGTCTTTTGTTCATTATGATTTTTAGTTCATTTTGTCCTTTAGTTCATTATGTCCTTTCGTTCATTATGTCTTTTAGTTTATTATATATTTTAGTTCAATATGTCTCTTAGTTAATTTTGTGCTTTAGTTCATTACGTCATTTAGTTCATTACGTCTCTTAGTTTATTATATCTTTTAGTTCAATATGTATTTTAGTTTGTTATGTGTTTTCGTTCATTATGTATTATAACTCATTATGTGCTTTAGTTGATTTTGTCTTTTGTTCATTATGATTTTTAGTTCATTATGTCCTTCGTTCATGATGTTTTTTAGTTTATTATATATTTTAGTTCAATATGTCTTTTAGTTAATTTTGTGCTTTAGTTCATTACGTCATTTAGTTCATTACGTCTCTTAGTTTATTATATCTTTTAGTTCAATATGTATTTTAGTTTATTATGTGTTTTCGTTCATTATGTATTATAACTCATTATGTGCTTTAGTTGATTTTGTCTTTTGTTCATTATGATTTTTAGTTCATTATGTCCTTTCGTTCATTATGTCTTTTAGTTTATTATATCTTTTAGTTCAATATGTTTTTTAGTTCATTATATCTTTTAGTTCACTATGCCTTTTAGTTCATTATGTGCTTTAGTTCATTACGTCTTTTAGTTCATTACGTCTTTTAGTTTATTATATCTTTTAGTTCAATATGTCTTTTAGTTCATGATGTTTTTTTTTAGTTCATTATGTCTTTGTCCTTTAGTTCATTATTTTCTTTCGTTATGTCTTTGTCCTTTAGTTCATTATTTCCTTTCGTTCATCATGGCTGTTAGTTCCGTATGTGCTTTAGGTCATTATGTCTTTTAGTTCATTATGTCCTTTAGTTCAGTATGTCTTTTAGTTCAATATGTCTAGTTCATTATGCATTTTAGTTCATTAAATCCTTTACTTCATTATGTCTTTTAGTTCATTAAGCCCTTCACACAGAGTTGCGACTGATATCGGCTTCATATTTTCTGGGGAGTTCGAACTGTCCTATTCTTCACATGTCAGCGAAAACACTTCGCATTTGGAAGTGTGACGAAAGTGTAGATAAATTAAATTTAGAGAAAGTAAAAAAAGAATGAGAAATATGACGACGCAAGAGAAATGATTAGGAAGAGAACAACAACTAAAACTGACAAGTAATGTAAGAAAATGAATTATAAGTATTATATTACGGTGCCAAATGTTCTCACACGTTTGAAGACAGTGTATGATAAGCAAATTACAGATAACAGTGACAGGATGGGGATTACAAAAGTGATTTATGAAAGTGAGTGCACTATTAGGATAAATGAAGTTCTACACCGGGTCTCACGTGTCATCTCTCACATTATACTTCCTGCAATATTTCAGAAATATATTACTGCGTTACTATGGATACATGAGAGTAGGTGTCAGTACTCTCCATGACTGTTTCTATTCTGACTGTATTGTTTGTGACCACAACTAACGCTGATTGGTACTCAACCTCGTGACTCAGTTTACCAATAGGTCTCTTTCAATCTATCTGTTTTCAGTTAAAACGCGAGAATATGCCAAATTCTTTTGGGACAACACTGCGATAAACGAGATGAACATTTTCATGAAGCTCAGTAAATTAGCCATCAAATGCCTTGAGAGACTTTGTCAGGATTCAACGGGCTTTAGTCAATACACTTTAGGTTTGAGACAGGTTTTTAATACGCACTCTTGATATATATGGTCTGGTGCTTCTGCTATACATCTCGAGATTCTTGACAAAATCTAAAGAAGGTAATCCTGAAGAAGTATCTCGATTTCAATCATTTTCTCACCGACGAGACGAGGCTTCCCTCTGTATTTTCTACTAATATTTTCATGCCAACTGCTCTGACGAGCTTACCCCACCTGGTTCCTTGAATACATTAATTTAATTTTGCTACTAGATTGGCTTTTAGGTCCCACCCTGTTACTGTTGAAATAGATAAATTCAACCGCCACTTCTACTACAGCAGTTTCTTTTGTCGCATTTACCACATGTGGGAAACCCTTTCGTTTAATCGGTTCCCTGGTAAGCATAATCTTCAAAAATTTAAATGCAACATCAATGGTCATCTTTTGTCGTCTTGAATCCAGTTCATCATTTGTCCTTTCACCAATCGTCCCTATTCCCAGTCTCCTCTTTTGCATTTAATCTCAGTAAATCCCTACGCACTTGTTGCATTCCCGACTTGAAATGATAAAAAGAGTAACAAAGCCGGGAGAACATCACTTCAAGGCGGAGAGCTCTAGGAAATTGTAAAGAAATGTGTAAAATATTTATAAAATAATTCATGTTGTTCTTCACCGAAGAATCTATCGGCTTCCTAATAAATGTAATGCGTTATGGTGACTGTCAGGTGATGCTAATGGAAAACCCGCACATGCACTGCATATTTGCGAGGTTTGATCACTCGGCCTTGAAAAAAGGTTGCAAGAATCATACGTCCAAAGGATATTGTCAACAAATTCAACTACTGTATTTACATTATTAGGCTTAATATGGATGATGTCGGATACCAACCACGTCGTAAACTAGACTGATGTAATCTGTTGCCTATTTTTTTATTACGATACATGCTTCCTGTTATTTAATCCAAAATTATATAACACATTCATTGCTGTATATATTTCGTCAATGGATACCTCAGCACTAGTCATTCTGCAAGATCGAGCTACTTGATTCCTTGCACAATATGCATTTGATTATCTGTTATTAAAATTCGGCTATCCAATTTTGTACTGTTGATAAATTTGAAACGTCATCACCTAATGTAACAATGATTTCACTACAAATATCCTTTCGGGCTAAACCCTTTTTCTGCAGGTACTTGATAACACCATGATGTAACCTAGAAAGGTTTACTGAATGAGGAATAACAGAAAAGGGTGTTGAAAATGAAATGATAATCTTTATAACATCAACAAAATACAATACTCGCCAGCATCGTGAAGTAGGTAAACCACTCTAGTAGTGGATTACTTAGATAGTATATTACACTTCACTTACAATAGTGCCCAACGTATTTATGAAGATTGGGACATACCCATTAGTGCTCATAGGTACGGTATACAACAGACCACGATGACAAATCTTCAAAAAATAGTCGCTACTAGGTAGTTTGGAAGTCTTCTTTGAGCCCTCAACTCTTAGCTTATCTGGAAAGAAGCAATGCCGTTATAAATAAGATGAGTTGAAATGTATACATGCAAGATTGTACAGCTCTAGCATCATTCCTACATAGTCAGCCTGTGTAAATTTCAGACCACACTGATAATTTTTCACTAGTCGTAGCAGGAAATACACATTTATCCAGGCTAAGAAAGTTGGCTTTATTTCGATGATTCCTTTGTAAAGGATATTATATTAATCAATAACGTCTTCTTTGTGAAAACTGTGTGAATACGGACAGAAAATGTATTCGGTACATACGAAAACAGAAAGAGGCGTAAGGCAAGTCTGTCTTCTCACCGGATTTTTTTAACCTTTAAAGCGATCCAGAAAGAGAGAGATAGATGTCCTACAGAATTCATTCTTGCAAACTACGTACTTGACAACCTAAGATATCCAGATTGATTGATTTGTTTGTTTTATGTCTTATCAACCCTTTGTAAAAATGGTACTTATACAGAGAACAAGAATGTTAACCTAAGCTGAAATAATTAGGCATTCTGTTTCAGATTTCAATCTGATGTTATGCAGCCACTGCTGAGTTTTCTGTTGGTCCACATTTCTTCTTTCATTCTTTTTAGGTATTTGCCATACAACGCCTTGTCCTTCCACTTTTTGAAATTTCATTTGGCCAACTTGTTTTGCCTTCTGTTTTACTCGTTTGGCATAGATGATAAACGCTTCGTCTTTTTGTTGTGTAGAATTTCAGGTATATTTAGTTGTTTCTTGAAGAGTGCAGTTTCTTTGTTGATGGAGTGGATTTGGTGTTTTACTATTTGTAGGAGAAGGACATTGGTTTTTGTGAGCTATGCTTCTAATCCGACTGTTGTAGTTTTTAGATTTAGTTTAAGTTCGATTAGTCCTCGGCCTCCTAAAGCTCTTGGTACGTACAGCCTATCAACATTAGATTTAGGCTGGTGCATCATCCTTTTCTGGTCTTCTTCTTCTTCTTCTTCTTCTTCTTATTATTATTATTATTATTATTATTATTATTATTATTATTATTATTATTATCAGCGGTATCATCTTCACAGAGAGTAATTTTAAGTGCCTAATTACCAAGTACACTCCGGAGTCTATGATAAAAATTAACTGTACGAGAGTTGGGACATTCCATATGGATGGAGATGATATATGCAGTTCCACACTAAGTAATATGTTGTAGTACCGAGATGCTTATATGTCCGTGAATTCTACTCACAGGACTTTCGGTACCTTTCTTTATAACACATTATTAGTATTATTATTTTTATACAATGCTTGCCAATAGAAATGACTAAGAGGAAATTTATATTAGTAAGAAACAGAAGCTCCCAGTGAACATGAATAAATGACTTAGGGAAGTTAATGTTGGAAACTTTAAGTATTAAATATTCTGTATTAAACAATTGATCTTGGAAGATGCGTGCGAACAAATGATGAATCGTTTCGGAAGTGTCATGAAGATTTTGACTACAAAAAGCACTGCTATCGTATCTGAAATTCTCAATGAAACGTGATACACATTCAAGAATTCGAATATTTGTCTTAAGATGAGTTAATATAATTGACCAAATCTGATTTATAATTTCCATAAAATATACTTTATTCGTTTTCTGCTTTCACTTTATATTTAAAACTGTAGCTATTTCGTATCTTTTCCACGTTCATTAATTTACAGTGAGTGAGAGAGTCATGATACAACAATGATATGTTACTGTGTATTGCTTGATTCTTCTAATATCTACATAACAGTAATGCTAATATTACATATTTCCTCATGAGGAAAAATCAGATGTCATTGATTGAGCAGCCAGTGACGCATTCGTTTGAAATGTATACAATCTCTAATAAAAATGTCCCAAATCCCTCTTTCCAGTACTGATGGGAACTTTCCTCTGAATTTTGTTTGAGTTAGTGTTGGAACCCAACATCTTGATCATGTCATTGTTTAATCTTTCCAGTTATATGACTTACGCATTTTATTTGTTGCTACGGAAAGTTCTCACGTGATATGATTTCTGTTATTTGGTACAGTTTGTAATTCCGTGATACCAGAACCTGAGTTTCGAAGTATGGTGGTCGCTGACACTTTCACCCACTCGAAGCCATTTTTAACCCTCAATCTGGGAAAGCGGTTGATAATTCTGAATGAGTTTGGCGCCATAATTGGCAACCATATAAAAGTCTTAATCTGACGAAAGTATTTAAGAATACGACTCTAGGTTTTAGGTTAATGTTTTAGTTTCATCGTGAGTTGGCGTTTTGTATAAAAATACTACTAGCGTCACCTATTTTATGTTTGGCGTCCATTTTTTTCTATACGAGATTTGGTATAAATTATATGTACAACAATGGGTTTGAACGGTTTAATAATTGCTATTTAACTATATTTTTATTAACTTTTTTGATGGTTTCATGTTAGATAACATCTTTGCTTGCATACTAATTCCAGATCATTGTATTTGCTTTGGAAACCATGTGTCCTGTTTCATTTAAAATTAGTTACATTTAGGTTTTAACGAAACTTCGTTGGTTTGTCTTCTGCTTACTTTCTTTTACCTTCAATTTTTCTTATCTTTCCGGTATATTAATTTAGACCTCAAAACTTTCTGCATCATCGCCCACTTTCACATGGATAATTTTTTCTACCGCTCGCCTGTATAGTAAATATGCAAAAGCGTACCAAAATTGTTTGGTAAAGATCTTTTTTTTAATGGTTCATAAAAATGACTTTATAATGTAGTAAAAATACTAAAGGGAGGTAACAAATAACGCTGAATTATGTGGCGGTTGATGCCGTATTAAATAACAAATGAAAACAATCTCATTATATAATTTAGATATGTGGTCAAGTTAAGTTTTATCCTTAGGGTGAGCGTTCTTAAGTGTTGACAAAAATTAAACAATTGTTGTGCATAATTATATAAATTAAAAATAATATAAACTACGAGCAACTTGTAAAAATATAGCGAATATTTTTTTATTGTTTTTCGCTTTCCCTTATTTGATTTATATCCGAAAAATGTTATTTCGTCTGGAAAGAATATTTAAACATTAATAACCCTTCTCAAAACTATAAAGAAATACCAAAATATGCGTTGTATCTTGGGATAACGCAAGTATTCCAGTTTAGCCTCCTGTTTTCAATTCTTTATACAGGTTATTTTCATATCTCCTTTGAATAATTTGTACGGGCAGCATATGCTGAAATATCTCTTAATAGGCAAAAATCCTATATAACCTCAAGAAATTTCCAATCGCCTACCATTTTCTGTTCCGTTGCTCATTGCCCTCCAAACAGTTGAAATCGTCCACTTATTAAACAATATTTTAGCAGACTATTATTTTGTGGAGAATGTTATCTCTGCTCGGACTTCCAGAGATTGACCTTTGAGAGCAGATTGAAGACAAAATAAAGAAGTCGATTTTGATTGGCAAAGCCAATGTGAGGGCGACAGACAGAGAAAAGTTTTTCGTCGAATCGAGGCTTAACCGTGAAACAATGTAGACGTGTTTACTCTCGTGTCTGAAACGGCTCCCGAGTGACGGGGAACGACCCCGACTGGATAGACAGAACATGTCGATATGAACATTAATAAAATAGTTAAGTTAAAATTTCCTATGTTGAAGTTCATTTATCTCTAGACACAAAACAACTAACAAGCACGGGCCCAGATAGAAGAATGCAAATCAGGGGGGCGATGCAACATACCGGTGGACGATATCACCCTCGTTCTCCCTTTACTATATTGTCTTTTAATTAATTCCATTCTGTTGAGAAATCATATCTTCTTTTATAAGCCTCATTCTGTTTCTTGGGGTTTCTCTTTTTAAAATTTTATTTTGCCAAAATTTTCTGAACTCTTCCTATCCTAAATTGCTTCTGATCGATCTTTGAGCAACTGGGGCCGGCTTAATTTTGTATGATTGTCACATTGCCGAAATATCTCATCAGCCGCTTTGATTGACCTCATTGAATTCAGTAATTTACTCGCCAACTACGAATTGTCCTCAAGCCATATCTGATTCTTTGAAACGGTAAGAATAAGTTTTAAAAAATTACTATCGTGATATCAGCCGTTGCTAATTGATTGATTTATTAAGCATTCCTGCAAAACCTTTTTTTCTACTTTTATATCGCTTTCTTTTTATTTTTAATTCCATCACTCATTGTATTATTTTTTCGTTTCTGTTATTTTCGCCTTCTATTTTTTTTATATAATACAAAATTGAAATGTCCTTTGCTGCAAATAATTCTTTTTAATAATTTCCGTTAGTTTTACTCCTTTTTTTTTGTTTAAAATTCGGATAATCTTTGCTGTCATCTGATTTTTTGAAATTTTCTGAATCTCTGCCAAACACATTTTAATAAACCCATTTCCCTTTTACGATAGAATATCGCCAGTGAAATGAAAAGCTAAATATTTTTCCTACTACAGACAATTGTTCCTGCTTTTGTTCTCATAAATTTTAATTTATTATTTCTTATGTTTATTTTTATTATTTTAATATACTTTACTTTATTTTCTATTCACCAGTCCGTTGTTTGTATTTTTTTAAAAACTGCTATTCACAAATATTCTGCCTTTTTAAAGGCACCTTCTTTTTCTCACCAAATTATCTTTCTTTCTTTCTTTCTTTCTTTCTTTCTTTCTTTCTTTCTTTCATTCATTCATTCATTTCAGAGCAATTATTTCTTTACAGCATACTTCCGTTTCTCAGCCATTGTTATAACCTCCCAATTTTAAAGGTGGTTATCTTTTTCAGTCCCTCGACATTCACACGTCTAATATCAATTTAATTTCAAATATTCAATGTTTGCTGATGTTATTATTTGAACATATATATATATATATATATATATATATATATATATATATATATATATATATATATATATATATATATATGTATGTATATATGAAGAAATATAGTCTTACGATGTGCTATATTTATGGGATAAAGTGCTTAATATCAGAGATAGAGCGTGTGTAAATATAAAAAGCCTGACGATTGCCTCTAGCATTAAACAGACTGTCGCCCCTAATTGTTGACTTTTATATATATATATATATATATATATATATATATATATATATATATATATATATATATATATATATATATATATATATATATATATATATATATATATATATATATATATATATATATAAGGAGAAACACATCAGTGAGATCCTGACAAATATTTCACTGTCGAACAGTAATACACAATTCTATTGACAGGACTGACCCAATCGACATTTTATAATCAAGTTAAATAATTTCAATTAGTAGCTATTTTCATTTCGTGCCTTTCCTTCAATGAACAAACGGCACAATTTAGATGTTTGCTTTTATTTTTTTGATTTTTTTTAATCTCCATATATTATTGCAAAAATGTTCTTTATTTAACCGAGCAGTTTATTTTGAAAAAATATTTAATTTTCTTTTGAAAATAATGAAGCGAAACGAAGAGTAAAGAAAAAAATGTCACCACAAGAAAGTATGAAAATATTTCATTCGTTTGTAATTGCTGTTTAAGAAATATTTCCTTAAACCAACAAAGTTTGAATCTTCTTTGATAAATAAAAATGGATGAAATGAAATCACAATGAAGGCAATATATATATATATATATATATATATATATATCGGGTGTGACAGCAAAATTGTCCAGATCGTGTAACAGAATAATTATCCATCCCACTAAATGTTTAATATCTGAAAGTGCACTAAACTAATTGAGTTTTTTTTCTCCAGGGATTCAGATAAGACCTTTAGCCGTATTGTCTTGACAAGATTTGTTGTAAGAATCACTGAAAAACATTTTGATGGTACCACTATTCCTACTCTGGCTTCCAAATCCTTTCAAAAACTAGAGAACGGTACATAATTGTATGTATATAAATGTGTATATGGGCTTTCATATGGATATGTAAATTTACGTGTATATGTATATACTTATATGTGTATATATATAAATATATATAATATATGGATGCATGTGTAAATATGTATATGTGTAGGTGTATTCGTGTAAATATGTAGGTGTGTATTCGTAAATTTAGATAGGTATTTGCATATATAACGATTCATGTATATGGGTTTGTATATGTATATATATGTATTTACGAATTTATATATGTGATATATATGAATATATGTATAGGATATAGTTGTATGCATATATATGTATATATGGGTGCATGTATATATAGGGAATTCTAATGGAAGGACAGAATTTTTTTCAATTAAGAAATATTAGCCATCTAAAAATAACTACAAATTAAATTCATGAATTAGACACTAACTGATAAATATTTTATCTTAACATTCATTCACATCATTAAAATATTAATATTAGTAATTTATTTTTTTATTTTTTTTTATTATTGTTTATTAATATAATATTCGGCTTATATTAAATCCCTAATTTATTTTTGGAGAAGTGGAATATTTAAATTGCTAATAAACTTTAAATTCAATTTCTTTGTGGAGTTTTAAAAACATTTACATTACTATCAAACGTTAAAATCTGTGTTTATCTAAAATGCTAAAGCGATACTACCCCCTCCTTCCTCCCAACCCCCTACGTACATCTCTTATATCTAATCCCTTTACTTCCCCACTTTTTTTCCTTTTTCAACTTTTTTCCCTTTTTCCCATATCTTTTCCGTTGAATTGACCGATAAATAGGTCAATGTCTAATCCTTACCCGTCCTTCCTCAATATTAATTATTTTAATAAAAATAAAAATAAATTTTAAAACTCTCCCTTCCCTCTCTAAACACGACCATGTCTCCCACTCTATTCCCCGCCACCTTCTTTTTAATTTATATAAGCTTTATACTGCCCGTCAAAAGTGTAAATTTAAATTCATTTTTCGTTTCACCTTTGAAAGTGAAGTCTGAAGATCGAAAGACAAATTAAATTCTCTGGTGAAATAAATTATAACAAATTGAGCCTTAAAGTGGACTGTTTTTCTTTAAATTAAATTATTCGCTCTGACTTAAAATTGAGCTCTCAGGATTTCATCCTCCTCGGGATTACCTATACGGATTACCAAGATTTTCGTTACTTAAATATATATATATATATATATATATATATATATATATATATATAGTGGACTTTCCCATCGTATTCGACATGAGTGTCAAGCATCACAGTTCCAAGGAACCAACACCCCAAACACCACCACATATGATTTGATTATAATTGTGAAGCTTCGTGCAGAATCCACGTGCCATAAGGTCGCCACACGCAGGTGTTGAATTCAGAGTTGTCCTTCTCCTAGACCAGTTGCCATCCAAGGTTATAGACCCCAGTCTGTCCCGCTATTTACCCATAGATGGAGGGAGAAGAAGAAGATTCATACCTTTCCCAAGGGTATTAGCACGTAAATGAATATAATGGATTCGACTGGAATTCGAACTCGACTCTCCGAATCCTCATTCCGTGGCGCTATCCACTACTCCACCGTATGTATGTATGTATGTATGTATGTATGTATGTATGTATGTATGTATGTATGTATGTATGTATGTATGTATGTATGTATGTATGTATGTATGTATGTATGTATGTATGTATGTATGTATGTATGTATGAGGATAATATTTTTAAAAAGATAGCCACGAATAGAGAATTTTTCTTTTAAATCAATATATAAAAAGCATAAATGTTCGGGTATATTCCCTTAAGTCCTGTATTACTGTCTCGCGTGAAAGACAGTGAATCCGAAAATGAAAATAAAACTATCGATTAGGCAAAAAATTGAAAGATTGTATAACAACGAACATCATTTATATTGCACTAACATTTAAGATTTGAATACTTGATTTCTGCAACAGCTGTCTTTCCTAGAGAAGATTTTAACTGTGACTTCATTTCCGTGTTGTAGAATACACCCGCTAACACAACGACTGTATCATAAAAACTAACAAATAAATTAGTACTAGTAGAAGAATTATTCCGCCTTTCGACCCCGTATAAATTCGAAGTATTTTTTTTTATTATTATATTCTTCATTATTTACATTATTCGGACTATTGTTCTCGTCTTTGTAGCCATATTTATTACAACGTTTCTGCCGTTGTACGCTCCGGCCTTCTTCAGTTGTTTGGAATGTCGAACTGAACCCTTTATTTCGCTCACTGGGGTAGACTGTCCTAATTCCACGTGCCATGTTTAATGGATATCAGTTATCAGTTATCTCCTGTTAATTTTCCCTCTGAAAGTTCTCCATTGCTTTAACTGGGTATTGAACTCACACTCTTTTGGGTCCTGTCACTGGATCTAACCAACGCCTTTATCCATTGTGTCATGTGTCCTTGAGAACATCTGTGAATGAATTTCTTTGTATTATAAACCTAATGTCTTCAGCAACCATTTTTACTAGTGCTCATATTGCAATTTTTGCTGTTACCATAACATGTTTTTACCAGAGCTCATATTGCAACTTTGTTGTTATTTTGCTTTTCTCTGGCACCCCTTATTACTGGTTCCCATATTGTATTTATTTCTATGCTTGGTCGGCTCAGGAGATTTTTATGGCCTAGCATATGTGCTGATTCCTTAAGTTTCCAATGGTGTTCCTTGTCTATGATCTCAACCTGATCCCACAGAGGGCTTTCTCTCTCCATATATGGTCACTTCCCATCGTGTTACAGCTTTCTGGTGTTCTTGAAGCCTTACATTAAGGGGGCGGCCACTCTCTCCTTTATATTTTTCCGCAGTTGCACGGGATAGCGCACACACAGCCTTTAGTCATGTTCTCCTCTATAGGGGTATTACTCGGGAGAGATATCTGCGAAGTGTCGTCAAGCTTTTGAAGCTTATCATGTTATATGGACTGCAGATCCTTTGTATTTTCTCTAATAACCCCTTCACATAAGGCAGGCAGACTATTTTCTGTTATAACAAATATGGCGACAAAGTTGAGGACAATAGTCCGAATAATGTAAATAATGTACATAATACCTCATTTCAGAAATATAGACAGATATTATATTCTTATCTTTATTTTTTATTTTTTACTATTTGTTGAATCTTGACTAATGCATGGAATAATAATGCAACACAAAATGTACTTAGAACAAGAATGTATTATAACAAGAAAGTGTACACAATATTTACATATAGTATTTCTGTATATTTCTGGGAAGACCGTTCCTGGAGAATGTGTTGACTAAGTCGCAGTCGGGCAGAGTCTCTAGTTGGATCTCTTGATTCCCCTCCCCTGTCTTCCGGTACCAACCATTATTTATATAGTTGGTATTCACCTATGCAGATTAGGTGGATCCTACCACAACACTATTGTTAAACGAAAACAAACCTCCAATGTTCAATTCAGTCAAAAGGATACAAAATGAGTTCACTGTAACAATTTAAATTCACGGAGCTTAGGGAACCCCGAGGCGGTGTAATTGTTAGCAATCTTGTCTCGCTAGCATACTTACGAATAAGTAGGGAGTTCTATCACTGGATGCGCCATTTTTTCGGCCTTGTGCCACATTTAAGCTACATTTGGAAAATCGCTACAATAAGGGAGCTTGGGTTGCACATTATGAGTTACTGGATAGCTACTTCAAGGGAGCAAGATTGTAGGGATCAGGGAATCAACATCGCATACGTCCGTTCAACACCGTCACAGGAGAAGCATCTGGCTGAGTGAGACAACCTTCATATCATTGGAATATGACGAATATGGAGTTGTGTCGATCAGTTTGGGTAGCATGACATTGTGATAGCTGTCAATGTCTGGACTAGTGGAAGGGACGAATGTTGTTCTGCTGTAAAAAGAGAGAGAGGTTAGCTAGAGTCTAGGAAGGTTTTGTCTATTGGAAAGGGGTTGTATAAAAGAGGACAGTTCTCCCATCAAGCCGCGTGAACGATTTTGGATTCTGTCAAATTTAGAAAGCAGAGATTGTGCAGCTCCGCCAAAGATGTGGCAGTAAAAGGTACTTTGAAAAAGATCGAGTATCCAACAATGGAAATATCAGGGTATATGCTTATAACTCTGGCAACCTTGAATAATAGCATCATATCCGAATTAAATAGCAGAATATATATATATATATATATATATATATATATATATATATATATGTGTGTGTGTGTGTGTGTGTGTGTGTGTGTGTGTGTGTGTGTGTGTGTGTATATATATATATATATATATATATATACATATATATATATATATATATATATATATATATATATATATATAAATAGATAGATAGATTGATAGATAGATAGATATAATGAGGATCCCAATGAAGAAGTTACTTTATTTTTAACCAGATGGTTTTACTTATTATTGCCGTTATCTTACAACGATACTGGTAGATATCAGAAGACAATCGAAATGTGACGAAACTTAAAATTACATGGCGTGACTTGTAGGCCCTTTTTGTTTCAACGTTGTTTTAATCACTTAGGCCACGAAGGCTTAGACAATTAATCCGGAGTTATTCTGTCACTTTACCCTCTCCGCTTCATTAAAACCTCCTCTTTTTGCCACTTATTAAAAATTAAACCGATAATCTCAACGACAATTGTGATAAAAAGCTACAATTTAAGACGGATATGGAACTCTTTGCTATACTAGATTTATCTCCCTTGAAGAAAGGATTTGTTCATGCGTAAAGTTTTAGTAGTAGTAGTAGTAGTAGTAGTAAAAACTTAAATAGTATCTAGTAAACTAATTCAAATATTTTAAATATTAATGGAGACTTCAGTATCCAGCCCTAAAATACCTATAATTTAATAGCTATATCATTGAGGTTAGCTGAAAATTTTGGTTAAGATCAATTACGGCTGAAATTTCAACACACGGGAATTGAAAGCAATGCGCAAAAAAAATAACTATTTTAAAAACTAAAATTGTAAACTTATTTAAGAAATATAATTTCTTTCTCTAATTCAAATTGTTAGCTAACAAATCGCAGGTGTTTTAAATATTCTCAATTTCGAAAAGAAAATTTTTAAGTCAAAAAGCTTTACCTACTCATTTAAATTTGGCCAATGATCTAAACACATAATTTGGAAAATGTGTGTATAGACATGATATGAAAAACAATGACAAACCTCTTTATTCGCAAGTCTTGCATCCAACTACCATCTATAATCAAGCAGATATCGCAATCAAGTAACTGCAGGCGCTCTGTCAATTATTCCAGTGAAACCATCTTCAACGAAGGCAAAAGAAAAAAATAAAACAGAAATAAAAGATAGTGGATTCCCAACAACACTCAGATACACACCACAAGAAAGCCATCAAAGAGAGGAACCAAAACTCATCAACAAGGGGAAAGAAAACTCATATGGTTTAACCCACTGTACAACAAGAATGGCAAAAAACGTAGAAAAATATTTATTCAACTCATACAAGAACACGTCCTCCAACAAGCATGCCCTACAAGATATTCAATAAAAACGCAGCTAAAATCAGCTACAGTTGTACTGAGAACATGACATGAATAATAAAAAAAACACAACAGGAAAACACCTAACAACACCATCTGAACAAATTAAGCCCACGTGAAACTGTTAAATGAGGAAGGAATGTCCCTTACACAACAATTGCTAGCAGAACAATGTAATATTCCAAGCCACAGTAAAATATGCATACGAGTAACAAAGAGAATGGAAACAAAGAAACTACTCACACGAAACATCTTTCACAAATAGTAATTAAGCGAACAGCACAATGCTTTCTAAATATATCTTGAAGATTAAAAATCAAAAACAAAAACATTATGAACAATAAGGGAAAAAATAATTGGACTACAACAATCAATCCCAAAACTAACCATTGTCTGAAAGATGACATAGGTATAATTAACTTTCCAAATCAACTGTTTTTCTGCAGGGACTTTAATTTGAACTCGATTCCAAAACTCTTAGAGGATGTAACCCTGCTAATGTGAAGACGAATGTGGTTTATGCATTATAGGGCTTCAGCACATTTTAGTCACATTGTTAGCTATGCATTGGATAGCATCTACCATGGATAAATAGGGGAGGCCCGGTACGATGACCTGCAGGTTTCCAGATTCCAATCCTTTGGATTTTTATCTGTGGGGCCATGTAAAAGAATCGACTCATGCAGAAGACATTAATAATGCAGAAACGCTTCATAAAATTGTCATAGTGGCCTTCGAAACCATTCAAAATTGGCGGAGAGTAATTAAAAGGTTCCGCTAGTCAATGATCCGACGGGTACATACGTGTGTAGAAGCTGGCGGGGGACATTTTGAACATTTGTAATGAGTTCTGTTGAAATACAACTATGGCCTTTCGCCATAAGTTTATATGGACATTTTACCTAGTTTTGGTGCTAGGAATCCGCCTCCAATGTTTGTAAAAGTCGTTAGGGATTGTATCTTGGATTATATATTTAAAGAAGTTTACCGTAAACATGTAACTTAATAATTCAAAAAACAAAGGATTGGCAGACATGTTTATATGAACTTTTGTCCTTGTTTGGTGGGAGGAACCCTCCCCGAATATATATATATATATATATATATATATATATATATATATATATATATATATATATATATATATATATATATATATATTATTGCTTCATTAAAGACGACAGGAAAGGTACTGTGATTAAGCTTTTTATTTTTGTTTTCTTGTGTTCGAACAAGTGTTTCCTTTTCTGGATACAGATTGTGTAGAAACTATCCAAATATTCCGTAATTTCAAGCACTGTCAGCGATACTTTTAGCTATTATAAAGGATGATTTTATTTTGCTTTGTAATTGGGTGTATGGGTTGTGCGTATGTTTCTAGAGTTATAGGGATGTTTTATTTCCGAACACAGCACACTGTGGCCGTGTTCGTAGTTAATGTTATTGATTCGGATGAAGTCTGGTAATTTTTTGCGTTTGTTTAAAGGGGTTATATGCAATGAGAGAACATAAGATATTTAAATGTAAACTTTAATTGATAAAACTCCAAAATAAGCTGTGTATCAATATTGTTCAGACGCCATATTAATGCTTTGATAGCCTCTAAGTGTTTTAACAGAGTTATGATATCTCCCATGCATAAGTTCGTACAGATTGTCCACATTATTCCCTGATATAGTATTCCTGAGTACTTGTTGATGCAAGAGAACAAGTGGTAGACTTTGTCCCATGATACTTCATAGAAAATCAAAAGATCATAGCCGGTGATCATTCAAGCTTAGTAATGTGTCGAAAATATTATAGATATTGCTAAATAGGATAGCCAACGTGCAAGCAGAAAATATCCTGCTGGGAAAGACCACTGCCATTATTTTATCGAAATAGAAACAGAATGAATTCTAGGAGTTTACGCTTCAGAAACGCTAAAGGCGAGCAATAACTGTAAGCCATAGCACCCACCACCATGTTAAAACTTTTAGAAATATAATCTGAGCGAATATATAGAGTGACAGAATTAATTTCAACTCGGAACCTCAAAAGGGTAATTTGCAGTTGAATAAATTTTCAATTCATTACAAAATTCCTGAATAGTTCCATTTAAATGTAAATGTACACGCTTAATTCGAAAATAACAAAGGAATTTTGATAAAATGTACCATTTTGGAGATATCGACAATACCATTTCGGACTCATTCTCCTCGCTTTTGGTGACTTTGACATACTTCTGCGCCCCAATATATTCTGGAAGATGTAGTTATTCAGTTCTACAGAAAATTAGATGCAGATCGATGTCCTAGACAAAATCCAGAGACGGGTATGCAAAGTGGTTGTTACTGATCTGGCTGCAGTCACTCATAGACGTGCACTACCTTCCCTCTATCGTTTCTAGAAGTACTTTCATGGCAACTGCTCCGACGAGCTACTTACTTTGGTTCCCAAATTGCGTGCTACTAGGTAGGCATCTTGGTACCACCCTTTCACTGTCAAAACGACTAAATGTAGCCATCTCTTCTATCTCAACAGCCTTCTACCTCTTATCTCGCACCCACCGTCGGTGGAACTCCTTTCCTATCACCTGCTTCCCTGATATCTATAATCTTGAAATATTCAAATGTAATGTCAATGGACATCTGATGTCATAACCTTGATCCATGTCCTTCTCTTTATCCTTTTCCCAAACACGCTTCTTTACTCTTACTCTCAATCGCTGTGACACCTTGCCTGATAGTGGCACACGCCTTGCTTGGGGTGATTTGCCTAAAAAATAATCTCATGACTATACAACATTGTGCCACTTAAATTCTAATCGTTGCGACACCAAAAACATAAATGCCGGTGCTGTGATGAGAATGTGGGCTTAGATCTACATGTATCTGCAATTAGGATGAAATTAAACAGTTCTCAAGGGTCCAGTTGATACTCGAATGGCCACATGTTGGCTAAACGTTGAAAGCTACCTTTATCTTGTTAATTTCAAATCGATTATAAACTAGTTATCGAAGTATCGACATATTTTTTCAGGGAATGTATCTATCCTGTTGCAAAAACAAAATAGATATGATCATAGCAGGATTAAGTGAAAAATCGAATTTAATTTTTCAAAATTGTTCAACAGATATTCTAATTTGAAGACTAGGAATCCTTTTGTTAAAGAGCAGCTCTCCATTTCAAAAATAATTTGGTAAAGAGATAAAGATAGAGTGAGAGAGAGGTGAAACAGTGATAATTTTGTGTGTGTATCTTGGATGTTTAAAACCCCCCAAAAACTGTGATGAGTACTTAATTTTAATATTACTAAAGAAAATCATTGATATGTTTCGTATATTATGTCTTGGAGAAAACCGAAATAAATCTTGTAAAAACTGGAGTGAAAGTAGTAATGTCACGTACTCTAAACCTAGAAAAATAATCTTTAAAGTACGGATTTTATAAAGACTAAACCTTCATAGAACATCGGTGTATGAATTGCTTATGCCAAATTTATTATAAGTAATAAGGAATTTGTATATAGAATAGGCTACACAAGGGTTATCTTTTCCAATACCAGAAGCTGCTACAGAAACACAATATTAACTCAAGGACATGTGTCCTGTTCTTAAGTAGTCTTGCCTGAACTAGACTCATACTGGTGTCATATCTGTCACCCAACTCGTTCAGACATGAGTCAACTATCAACTATATACAACCGCTTTCACAGATCAATGAATAAATATTGATTCAAGTGAAAGAACGCTGTCAATTTTGAAGAGGACAGATTTAGTTGGTTTGGTTTGGTTTATTTTGTTTTACGGCATATCAACCTCAATGGGTTATTTAATGCCGACAACATTTTTTGGGCTATTTTTGTATGAACAGAATATATATTCTTTTTAGATTGGTTTGGTTTATTTTGCGTCATAGCACACCAACCCCAATGGGCTACTCAATGCCGACCAAATTCTTTATTGTTGGTAATATTTTGTTTTGTCAAAAATCTGTTTCTGTTAATATTTTTCCTTCAAAATTTTAGTGTAGGTAATAATTTTTCCAAAAAAGTATTGCAGGTATTAGCTAACTATTTGCCCATAGCTGTGACCCTAAGAGGTGTTATCACCCCGGGTCAGGGTGGATCTGGGAACATCAATAATTAAGAGGTGGTTCCATACTCCTCAAAACCTTCTGATCGGAGGCCTTGCTGCTAGATGTAGTCTATCGTCTTACCCAGGACGCAGTACATGGTTGGATGTCGTAGACCGGTGCTATAGAATTATAAAGAACATTACTAAATAACGAAAACCACATTACTCGAGTACTTTCAAATAGCGCAAAAATAAATTGGATAGGACATATATCTCGGAGAGAAAATAGTGACATAACCAAGATACTGACAGTCTACAGTAATTTAAACATAAAGGTTAGGAAGTAAACACTTGTCAATATTAGAAAAAGCGATAAAGATGAATTTAAGAAACCTATTTATATATTTAAACCGACAGTAAAGCTAACTTTTAATTTTGTCTGTACCGATGGTTCCTCATCTGGAATCGTATCATCTCACCATTTTCATTACTATTATTAGGATTTTCAAATTATTTTCTTTTCGTTTACTTAGACTCAGAAAATCGCATCAGGTAAACTTCACAATATTTCCTTCCAGTCAGTCAATGTTGACTTGTCAAATATGTAAACATCCATTGATACACGAAACATTTTTTTATTATTCTTGAACAATACTGTGAAGAATCTACGGATCGAACCTACAATCTATGAAAGAAGATTTCATGAGTTTCAATCATTTATATATATATTTTTTAATCTTACGAAACTTTTGCGCTCATCAATCACAAATTAAGATCAAAATCATAAACGCAATGATTCTATCTAATTGTAACTTATTTCTTGTTTCTTTGGCCATCCGTTATTATAAACGATGTATATTAATATCGTTGCTGCAATATCGTTTTGGCAATGACAGACAGCCTTATTCGTCGCTGTATTTGTTGAGGCAAATAAAATGTTTTCTCTTGTCAAAGCAATTAATCGAATAATGACAGCACTTCAGGCGAGAAACGCAGTAAAAACAAGTTAACGCTAAGCGGAGATGAAAAAAAAAAGATTAGAATTTACTGATAATATAGTTTTTTTTTTTTAATAAAACACTTAAATAAAACACTTTCTGTCGTAAAGTAGAAACTGAATTGTGATATCGTCTTTGCATATATTTGGAACAAATATTTCCAGCTTACTGGATAACTAAATTTCAGTAAACATACTCTAGAAATAATAATAATAATAATAATAATAATAATAATAATGATAATAATAATAATAATGATAATGATGATAATGATAATAATAATAATAATAATGATAATAATAATAATAATGATGATAATGATAATAATAATAATAGTAATAATAATAATAATAATAATAATAATAATGATAATGATAATAATAATAATAATAGTAATAATAATAATAATAATAATAATAATAATAATAATAATAATAATAATAATAATGATAATAATTAAGATAAATGGTATGAATATCAGCCACAGAGAGTGGTAGATAAGGAAATTCACAAGATATTGAATTTCTCTGTCCAAACCGATCATATCATTGAAGCATGGAGACCCGACATTATTGTGATATATAAGCAATATAGTAACTGTCAAATTATTCGTTTTTATTTTTTTTTTTATTATGTTTTTTTGGTTCCATACGAGACAAAAGTGAATTCTTAATAAACCGAAATATTTGAAAAATACCAGGATCTGCCTTCGGAGTTTACGAACCTGATATTTGGAGTAATTCCAAGATTTACCTTAACCGCCACCCACCCAACAGAGTCGGTTTTAACGTGGGGATCCGAGTGTTTCCACTGTCTAAGTTGGTCAAAGATTGTCCTAGATTGTCTAAGCCAGTCTAGTCATAGCCGGTCATCCCACCGCAACCTAACAGATATCACGCAACGGTGTAGGGAATGCAAGGAAGGAGAGAAGGCCTCCGACACGGGACAGATACTACAACAGCACGATTTACTCTGTCGGGAAAAAAAAACCTTCTGCACCTCTTCCAATCCCCCCGAAAGAATCTGGAAGCAGTGCCACCCATTTGGAGAAATCTCTGGAGTAATGGATGCGCTTGGTATAATGCCTAGAAACTTGAAAATGCGCTTAGGAAGATTGGAAAAGAACAAGATAATAGACCTCTAGAAAACTAGCATCCTGTATTCTGCGATAGCTAACCGTAACGTTCTTCAGTTATGAGGAGCCTTACTGTGAATTTGAATAGAATTCCATTTGCCTGTGTCATTGTACTACACCAGCATAATGAAATTATCGGTTACAACTCACTTTCGAGTTGCCTAGTTATAGTGTAACCCGGATATAAGAGAGTTGTTGGGACCTGATAATAAGTCTTTTATATCCGGGTTTTTCTTATATCCGGGTTTGGTCTATTTTGTTTTATTAACACAGGCTCTAATTTGGGACCAGAGAAAATCTATCTTATATCCGGGTTTCTCTTATATCCGAGTTTTTTTTATATCCGGGTTTCTTATATCCGGGTTTCTTATATCCGGGTTTCTTATATCCGGGTTTCTTATATCCGGGTTACACTGTATATGTTAAAATTTATGATGATTTAGAGAGTCTTCTGAAGACCGTCAAGACGTTCAGTGATAATATCGACATGCGTTTCAGCATAGAGAAATCGGAGAAAGTTTCATTTGAGAAAGGTATACGAAGGGGGATTACCATAGCGAAATGTGCCTTCTAAAAGCTAAGCAAATTATTAGGAAACAAAGAAATCTCGTTTGGAACAAAGAGCACCGAAATACTATATAATGTCAGCCCTCTTATATAGCAATGAAGGCTAGACAAGCTTCTTCCAGATGAAGAGGAGACTTGAAGCATATGGTCCAAGAGAAAGATGCTGAGAATATCATGGACGGAACATGCGAGCAAAGATGAAGTTTCAGAGCAAATAGACACAAAAAGAACAGTTATTGCACATCAGGAAGAGATAATTGAAATTTCTAGGGCAAATAATGAGTAAAGAGGACTTAGAAAATGTGATACTAACAGGCAGATAGAAGGGAAGATGGGCAGATAAAATCAACGCATCAGCTACTTAGGGAGCTTGAGTAAATGGATGTCAGAGTAAGGTTTAGGAGAGATAACAAAAATACAAAATATATTAAGTGCTACGACAGACAGGAAATTGTGGAGATCCATGATCGCGTACGTACTGAAAGGAGACGACACACAGAGGAAATAAATTGGAAAGACCAATGCTATGCTTGGTATACCTCAATATAAGAGGAAGATTAAAAGCAGTTTGGAAAATATGCTGGAATCCAAGAATCAGATGGCAAACAAAGTAAAGTTTAGTAAGGGTTTCCGAAGAAAAAACGCATAACATTCTTAGTGAGTTTCTGTAAATGGATATCGGAACAATGTTTAGGAGAAATAACAATGAGAGAAAAACTTATTACATCGGTCGGGAAGTTGTGTAGAGCCATTAACTCTTGCGACATGAAGGGACACGGCGCAAGAAGGAGAAGGAGAAGGAGAAGAAGAAGAAGATTCTTACATTTTTTCCGTTTGCTGTGAGTGAGGAAGTGTAAAAATTGTCAGTCGTGTCTATTATCATATTCAACGAAATATGATTGAAAGAAAAGTTGTTGCTCTGATATACATTATATATATACATACATATATATATATATATATATATATATATATATATATATATATATATACACATATATATATATACACACACACACATATATATATATATAAACACACACACATATATATATATATATACACACACATATATATATGTATATATATATATGTGCGTGTGTGTGTGTGTATTATATATATATATATATATATATATATATATATATATATATATATATATATATATATATGTATTACATTATTCAGACTGCTGTTTATCTCATCTTCATTGCCATATTCCTAACGTTTTGGCCGTTGTAAGTTCTGGCCTTCTTCAGGTGATGGGAATTGGAACCAAACCTTTTATTTCGTCTACCGGGGTAGATTTAAGATAAAGGGAAATAAGCGAGACATCCGGAAGAGGAATGGCACGTGGAACTATAAAAATCTTCCCCGGTTGATGAAGTAAAGGTTTCGGTTCGAAATTCCAAGCACCTGAAGAAGGGCTTACAACTGCTGAAACGCTGTAAATATGGAAATGAAGATGAGGATAACAATCCGAATAATGTAAATAATGTAAATACTCATAATACCTCATCAAAGAGATATAGACAGATGGGTGTGTGTCTCTGTGTGTAAATAGTGTTTTTACAAGCGTAGCTTAGATGTGGCACAAGGGTGAAGGTATAGGGCACCCAGTGAGGATCGAACTCCCTACTCAGTCGTAATTGTTCTAGCGAGACAAGCTTGCTAACCACTACACCAGCCCCAGGTTCCCGCGAGTGTGTAAATACTCTGTAGAAATCATACAAGTGTATCTACTAAAATATAGCCATTAAAACAATAAAAATAATTAAATATTTCAAATAAGATCCATTTATTATTTAGAAATTATTTGGTTTACGATACGTAAAAAATATTATCATATATGGACTTTCGGGCAGATATCGACTTTCTAGGCAAAGATGAGTGTTTGTAACAGGGTAAATGAAATCTGGTGGTTTCTGCAGCTCTGTAGCCGACGATGCTTTTCATTTCTATGCCACACTGTCCATAGCTTTAATTTTTACATATCTCATATTGAGCTATTTACTCCATAAATATAAAATATTGTAAACAACAGACATTGCATTAAGAGTGTTTATGCAGTTATAAGTGAAATTTTGCTGTGTTTGTGAGGTAATAGTATTTTTCTGTTGAGTAATGTGCTCTTGCCTAGTGCTTCTATAAAGCAGCGTATCCTAGTCAGTCTCTTCACAGATGAAGGAGAGACTTGAAATTACAGAAATGTGCTTCTACAGAAGAATGCTAAGAACACCATGGATCAAAATGTGATCAACGAAGAAGATTTAACAAAAATAGAAGAAAAAAGGGGACGTATAATCAGGAAGAAGAAATTGGACATTCTAGAGAACCAAACAACAGGTTTTAGGAGAGATAACAAAATACAATTTATTAATAGCTGCAAAGGAGAGGAAAATATGGTAACATCGTTGGTGTTTTCAAGCGGCTCCTTGCCTCGTAAATCTGTTAGCACTAAAGCTCACTCCAAACCTAAAATGAAACTAGTAGATTTACACCAAATCCTGCTAGCATGCATTATTTTTTACAAGAGTCAGGTCATAAAAATAAAAACTTTCACATCTGAATTGTTGGTAAGTCCTAACTGGCCAGCCATAAAAGACTTTCAAGAGTTCGATTCATTAATAATTTTCAACAATAAAATCTGAAGAATCCCTTTCCGAGATACGAAATGACACGAGTCTTTTGCTATTCTGTCCTTACTTTAATGACAAATGTTCAGTCGAACTATATTATTTAGTTCGGGCTTCAATTCAGAGCTTCATTGTTAGGAACCGACATGTCACTTACAAAGCGGCAACTCATCCTCACAAACTTCATGTTCCATTTGTGAGGAGGAAGTTCCAAAAAGATTTTCGAAATCATGCATCAACAAAAACTACAATCTGTTTGTCTTCAAATCTAGGTGCAACGGTTATGTTTCCTCCATATCCTGATAATATGGCCCTCTTACTCCATCAATTTACGTCCACACAACAAAATCATTTAGTAATCCTCTATCTTAACCGGCTCTTGGTCCTTATATTGCGTGAGCAGTAATATAAATAAAAGTTATAGCAGTGTTTTGGGAATTTATGTTGAATAACTTGTACAGTTTATTAGGTTTTGAGAAGTATTGTCGATATATATTTTTTTAACCAATATTCGTTTTTTATATTTATATTGTAAAGTAGGCTTAACCAAATGACACTCCTTTTTCTGTTACATTTCTTGTTTTTTTTTTTTTTGGTTTGAATGTCGTTTTCTTGAGAAAAAGCAGCATTCACACCAAATATGAGATAGGCGAAAACATATGTCACACCTGTATTTTGATGGGTGTCTGAGGTTACCTATTTTTCGAAGTAACACTTACTTTTCAAATAGTATGTGTACTAGTAATAATACAAGGATGGAGGAACAGAAAGACACACGCGCGCGCATGTATATGGAGTTTTGTGCGTGCATGAGCGATCACTTCTTTTGGTGAAAGGCATTTATAAATAGAAAAGGAGAGAAAACAGAAAAAAAATTCATTTTTCGTCCCAAAACTAAAAAAATAATCTTTGGCTCTTCCAAGTTAAGAATCAACAACTCTCCGAGTTTTTGCATCTTATCCTCGGTCCGTTGCTGACAAAAAAAAAAAAAAAAAAAGAATAAAAGATATCTAAAAGAATCGAGACTTACATTCTTGGAAGAAATCGGCTGCTCCAAAAAGCTTCTATTCTTTGTACATGGAGGCCATTTATTTCTTTTCCTTCCGATGAGCCTACATTGCCACTCCTGCATTTCAGCGAATCGCTTGAATCTTTAGGTGATCAGATTTGCAATTGAGGAATGCGAAAAACCGACACATTTATCCGTCTGTGAATTGTAAGAACCATTATCCACTTTTCATGTTCCTTTGTACTGAGTCTTCGCAACAAAATATCCGCTCTGCTTCCACTGGTTTTCAATAAGACCATTTTCTAAGGAGATTACTCTGTATTTGTCCTTGGTATTTTCCTGTACTCCTATTCTTAATTCTCCACTCTTTCAACCTATGCCATTCTCTCATAATAACAGTTTCCTTCTGTCTTTATCACTCTGAGTATAATACATTTTCTTGTCAGTATTCTTTTGTCTTTCTCTCAGCATATTGCTTTTCGCTACGCACTCTTTTACTCTGTCAATACTATTTCCCTTTTCTCCTTTAGGCCTCCGTCTTATTGTAAGTCTTTAACTTACTCTCTCAGTATCATAGATTTCTCCCCCTCTCTCGCTTTCTCGTTCTATCAGCATTGGATTTCTTTTCTCGATATATATATATTTAGATGTTATTTTATATTTCACCTTCTCTCCTAATATTTTTGTTTCTCTTCGACAACATATTTTATTTCCTCTCTCAGTAACTTTTAGATACTGTTATCTACTCAAGTTGGAGTAATGGATAGCGGCTTGGATTGAGGAATCGGAGAGCCGAATTCAAATTCCAGTCGAATACATTACATTCATTTACGTGATAATACCCTTAGGAAAGGTATGAATCCTCTTCTCCTCCTCAAAGCTATGGGTAAATAGCAGGGCAGACCGAGTTCTGTAGACTTGGATGGCAACTGGTCTACTGCAGAAAGGAAAGAAATGACAACCTACTGCGGGGAAAAAATTGTCTCGTCAGTCATATATCGAAAGATACATGACCGCCTAAGCGTGTATCACGCCTGGTATATAACTGAACTATTTCTTCATGATAACACCCCATACCTCCTTCTCTCTCTCTCTCTTTCTGTCACCTTCTCTGTGTCATTTATTGTCCATCTCTTTCTCTATGAACAAAATTGCATCTCAGACTCTCATAACCTCCGTTCCTCTCTCTGTCGGATCAGTTTATTGTCTTACTCACCCACTTGTCTCTTAATGTATTTTCTCCCGTCTATTCTTTTCTCTCACTCTGATCACTTTTCAAGAAAAGGTTCTCAATATTCCCGAATCCCAACTCGTTTTCATACACCACTCTCCTTCGGGATGATTTCTTCAATCCCTCTCTGGGATTTTTTTTATTTCTCCGTCTCTTCAGAATAAATTATCCCGTCCTATCATATTCTGAGTTTCTCTCTCCTTCTCCCGCTTGTGCGCGCTCCCTCACGTTCATTTATCATTATCTCTTTATCATTCCTTCTCCCCACTCATCCCTTTCTCTCCTTCTCTTTTTTATTTCTTACCTTTCTCCATCTGCCCCTCTTAAATTGATTTCTCATGTTTCTCTCGTTCAATAAACATTTATTTCATTTAAATGCCAAACTTATTTCTTCTCTTCTCTTTCTCTGTATCGTGTATAACATTTCTTAAAATGTCCCTGGGCTTCAATGCCTTTATTCACTCGCAAGGTTAATTCCTTCTCTATCACAACCTGATTTCAATTGCTCCTCTCTTTCTACACCTAATATCGTCCATTTCTCTCTCCATCATTAATTTAATCTTCTGTTCAGACGAGCGACATTCCTCAGTTCAACCAGTTGAGGCTTTCACAGCTAGGACCTACCATGCTTATGTATAGATAACTGACTATACCTCGTTTACTCCATATTCCATTTGTAAGGAGGAAATTCCTTTCAGACAGCTTCTTACCCAATAATTTCACGTTGTGGAACAGTTTTTCGAATCTTTCTAGTTTAGGGTTATCCTTTATCAATCATACATATCCTCATAATATGTACCTTTTAATCTTTGATTCCGAGACCCCTTGAGGGGCTCTTAGGTCTTGTATTCAGTGAAGACTAGCATAAAAATGACTTTACCCGTAACTTTCTGTAACTCTATCTTATTTTTCTTTTTCTTTCCAATTCTATCTCTGTGTCTCTGTCTCTCTATATATCAATTTGCCGTTTACTTCTATTTAGTTGTTTTTCTTTCTCCCTCTCTATTTCTCGACAAAATTTCTTCCGTCCCTTTTAAGTCTCTGACATTATTTTTCTCTGTACCCCTTACTAATTCTCCCTTCTCACTTTGCTTATATTCAGTTTTCATTTTCTTCTGATTTTTCTCTTTTTTTCTATGCTTCCCTTACTTTCTCTCTGTTCTTATAACTTAAATTCATTTCCCTTACTTAATCTCTATCTATAAAAGGCAGGATATTTGTGTGTGTGTGTGTGTGTGTGTGTGGGTGTGTGTGTGTGTGTGTGTGTGTGTGTGTGTGTGTGTGTCACGAATGCACGGCCGCAATGTTCAACGGATTTGCACCACAATTTACACGAACATGCTCCAAGTTAGTGAAAAAGACCAAGACCAACTTTACATTTCTCAATTCCCATTGATAGTGGAAATAATCGATTTTTTTCATGCTTCTACGGCAGTTTACATGTAGTTTGCGGCCATTTCCTACTGGCCAGAGTGAGAGCCTATAGCCGGCTGCCACAAATAGGCAGGAAGATTCTATTGGCTAGCGTGAGAGCCAACAGCTGACTGACACGAATGTTAACTAGCATGCTAGCATGCAAAAAAAATCGATAGCTGCATTCGTCACAAGTGGGAAAAACTTAAATCTGCATGGCACTTTACTCCAATAGGCTCATTCGCTTGCTTAAACTCAACGTTGATTCTTATTCCGCAGAACTGGGTTGGGTGTGAAACAGTATTTGTTGTTAACATTCTTTTTTCATTCGGTTTTTCCAGTTACGAGTGCTTTTTTAAAGCTGTTCGTCTTGTGTTCATTTTGTTTAGTTCTTTTTTCGTAACAGATTTAATGTTTAGTATAGAGCTTGGAAAAAATTCGCAGTGTGCGATAGGGAAGAAGTAAGGCATGTAGCAACACCAGCACGGCAGAGGGCACTCCTTTAAAGGCAAGGAAGGTCAAAAATATTTTAAGTCAAGTGATAGCGATTGCTGTATGAGTCGTACGATTTTTGAATCAAGCACGGGCAACGCCGGGCCTTGCTGCTAGTTTAATATATTTCTTTCACAGCATCATTTCATATCTCTCTCTAATTTTGTTTGTCTTGTTTCTCTCTCTCTCTCTCTCTCTCTCTCTCTCTCTCTCTCTCTCTCTCACTCTCTCAGACTAATTTTATTTCCTTGTCCCTCTTCCCCACTGTCTCTATCGTTATAATTTATTTTATCATTTTCTCTTTCCCTGGCCTCCTTTTACTCTAATTTAATATTATGAATTTCCTTCACAGAATTATTACGTATCTATCTCTAATTCTCTGTGTCTTGTTTGTCTGTCTGTCTGTCTGTCTGTCTATCTCACGCTCTCTCTCTCTCTCTCTCTCTCTCTCTCTCTCTCGGACTAATTTTATTTCTTTGTACCCCTCTCCCGCTCTCTCTCTCTCTCGTTATAATTTATTTTATCATTTTCCAATCGATTCTCTCAGTATCTATTCTCTCTCTCCCTCTCTCTCTGCACCATTCACTTCTTCTTCTTAGTCTCCTTCTCTCTTACTTTCTTTTCTTTGCTTATCTTCTATAAAATTAACTTTTCTTTCTCAGTCTCTCTATCTTTGTTCCACAACCTGACTTCCTTTTTCTCTCTTAACATAATAGTTCATTTCTTTTATGGTATCATTTCTCTTTATCGTTTAGTTGCCTTTCTCCGTCTCTTTCCTTATTCTTTCTTTGTCTCCCTTCCTCCCTATGTGTGTGTGTGTGTCTCTCTCTCTCCTCATTTATCAAGTAACGAATGGCATTCTATGATTTGCTTGTCGCATCCAATCGGATGACTGCTCATTCACTTTACTTTTTCCGAATTTTCATTTCAGGACCAAAAGAGAAAGAGAAAGAAAAAGAAAAAGAAAAAGTAAAAGTAAAAGTAAAAGAAAAAGAAAAAGAAAAAGAAAAAAAAACTATTCCACTCCAGTTTCTCTAATTAGTTTAATTTAACTTATTCAATTATTTTAACATTAAAGCTTTTAAATCTGTTTCACTTTTTATCTCCGTTCTTACTTTGAACTCTTCTGTCGCATCCCTTTCCGATGTGTTCAGCAGATTTTAACCCTTTGGCGGCATATGCCTTATGTAGACATCACGAAACATTAATGAGCGCTTTCAAGCTTTACAGAGGTTTATCGGTTAATAGAAACAGATCAATATAGACATATACTGCATTTCATGTTCTGGTGTTAAATAAAACCAAAAAAAAAGTACACATTTTAAAAGAAGATTATTTTCGTCTACTTTTTGTTTTGTAAAATAATGTGCCAACGGCATGAGAGGTTTCATTTTTATTGTGATCTTTTCAGTTTTCAAAATTACTTTTATTCGATTTCTTGCTGACTCTGGGTTTTAAATTACATGTTTGTTAATTCTTTTTTTATAACTTTACGGATTTTTCCTTCCTTACTGTTTCTTAACGGTTATTATCGCGTTCAATTCTGAACGTTTTTAACTTAAGTTTATTCTCCACGCTTGTATCCATTAGCATTTGAATTTCTATCTACATCTTGTTCCTCATACAATTTGATTTTATCCGTAATTTTTTGAATCATTAAAATCCTTATTTAAATTATTCCTTACGCAATTCATATACATTAGTTCTTGCAATTTTCCATGCACTTTTCACCCAGTTTTGTATTCTATCATTCTCCAGTTCCCCATCTATCTATCTATCTATCTATCTATCTATCTATCTATCTATCTATCTATCTATCTACCATACATACATATATACATACATACATGAGAGAGAGATTATTGTTGTCACAACGAGAGAAAGTGTATATTTAAAAGAAAGAAAACGCCACAAATGTTTGATTTTTAGGTGGATTTCCTCATACTTTATTTTGTATATTTCACTACATTGGTTTCGAGGCTTGTGACCTTTTTCTAGCGAAGAATGTTTAGTTAAACACACCATTTAAAGGGATGAAGGATGTCTTCCTATGTTAAACATTTTAACAATTGTCTTTTGGTGTGTAACAGTAGTGATATGGTATCGGAATCCATCTTGTACTGGCCGGAAAATATCCTTCTTGTTGAGGGGCAATAAAATAATAATAATTATTATATATATATATATATATATATATATATATATATATATATATATATATATATATATATATATACTACAGATCTTTCCAAAAGTATTCGAACGGCCTGGCCAATACCTTTGTTTTTGTTGTTCGCTGAAGATATTTGGGTTCGAAAGATGAATATGAAACAAGTTCCGGATATCAGATTTCATTTTCCTGTTTTTACATTTAGATGTGTTAAACGACTTTTTCCATTGAACAACACAATTAGAACACGTCACGCACAGGTGTTTCTTGTTGCCCAGGTGTTGCTTTTTAGATTGATTGTTTAAACATTGAATAGCTCTGAATGCCTGCTGGTTTAAGTGTTGGCTCTCACCTGTAAAGACTGCAAATATTGTTAAAAAATGATAAACAAATATGAAGA
>OZ038484.1:29712231-29779731 GCA_964036315.1 Acanthosepion esculentum | reverse complement strand
TTTTGTATTCGTCCTTGAAGTTCTTCCCAAATCATGGTTAGTCATAGGAGACTTGCAAATTTTAACCATCCGGAGAGACAAAAATGTCCCAGGATGTTAAGTCAGTACTCCTGGCTGTCCACTCATACATAAAATAGAGTTACTTTTCAATTTCCAAATATGTAGCTTCTGTAGCTCGTCTTCTTCAAGGTTCGACGTGTTGTGCGTTTGGACTTTCTCTTCTGTATATTTCTATTGTAAAGAGCGTTCATTTTCGCAAATGTTTCCTTTCTATAAGCTACAATACTAGCCTTAAACCAATCTGGTCTCTCTCCTCTCACTCATTGCATCAACAATGAATTTCTTCCCATTCCCGGTTAACCATGGAGATGTTTGTTTTTAAAATGGTCACACTGGCCCATCTAACATCTAGGAACATGCCGTACTTCGAGTCATTTATATAACCTTTTTTCTCATACTAATGCATGAAATGAAATTAAGCAGGCCACCGTGAAAATGTTTTCATGGCTACAGCCATCAAATTACTTAAACATTGGCATGAATGATGCGTTTTATATACTTAGTGTTTTCAGGAGAAGTTTGTAAGCCAATACGAGCATTTTAGTCATATAATCTTTTTAACCGAAGTGTTGTAAGTTTTAAAGCAGAAAAACTGCATCCATGAGCAAGTATCTAGTATTCTCAGATGCATCCAAACACCATATCTTTTTAGAAATATGATTCGTTTTCATGCCGTTTCCAACTTCAGTAAAATCCATTATTTTATGAAACGAAATTAAGGGACAGTAAATATAACCGCTGAGTAAGAGTGTTAAAAGAAGCAGTATGTATGCTCAGATTACCAGAGCAGACAATGATGAATATGCAGCAAAAATATGTAGGACACTCTAAGCAAACAAGGAAAAAATAATACAAGTTTTCAAAATGTCAACGTCATATATTTAAAGCTTACGTTATGGAAGGACAGATATTGCTGGGCACAGTATATGCGAATGGAAATGTATGCCTTTCTATTTAGAAACGTCCCAAGAATTGCTATATATTGCTATATGTCGCAGACAGCCTAACTAACCGAAATCGTTCGATATAAAAAATGAAGCAATGCTGAAAAAATATTTATTAATTTAATTTAATAGTTAAAATCTAATGCATTTTGTGCTTAAAACGTTTTGCATCCATTGGTTAAAATACGAAAACTGAAAGTTTCCTCCCGAGATGATAGCTTAAAAAATAACTGCAGTCTTAATCACTTCGAATCTCGTGTCAAACGTTGTTTGTTCTATATATCCTCATAATCTACAATTCTTAATATCTCCTCCACTTACTTCCATAAAACAACGGTATTCCCTATCTTGAGACTTGTATGAGGAAAATAGCGTCGCAAGAAGATTTTGACCCAGTGTAATCCCGTATTTCATGCATATATCTTACTTTTCAATAGTAGGGAAGGAACATTTATTCTCGCAGTTTAACGGTGTTGGAATTGTGAGAGTAGATAGTCCGGAAGTAATGCTTTGATTCCTGCAACAAATGTTGCTATAAAAATATTATTTGAAAACTGAAATGAATTCTCTTATCATCGGATAAAACGGAGGAAGATAGTAAAAAAAAATAGAAAAAAAAATATTTAATACATAATAAATTTAGACTGACAATATTGTTCGCTTATTTCAACAAATATGAAAATCTAGTTCGCAAGGACAGAGAAACGCGTTTAATACGAAATTATTTAAACTCCATCTCTCTCTCACTCTCTCACTCTCTTATCTTTTTGCATGTGTTTTTCCTTCAACGTGATGAGGGAAATACCATCAGTTCATTAAGATTTATTGAAATCGGTGTACGTATTATTTTCCTGCAAAGATAACAAGAGTAAGAAGCAATGAATATATTAAACAAATGACGCTAGAAAGGTTCTTGCTAGGACTAAGTTTCGCATGGGCTTCTATCATGCAAATTCACATTAACTCAGAATCTTCCATTTCTTCTTCTTGTCTCTGACTGAGTGACTATAAAGATATCAAGCAGAAAGGACATCGTTTATATATTTGCCGATGTGTTTCGCAATACGACAAATTACAAAAAATAATAATTTGACATGTTTCCTCAATTAACCGAACCTATTTGTATCTTATCCTTTAAGAACGAAATTGTTTGAACGTTTAATTATTTTTTAAGTGTGTCTTTATAAAAATATATATTTTTAACGAATTTAAACTTTTTTTTATTTCACTTCTGCTGCGGCCTGCTAATGAGCTCACAAATATTTGGGTCAAGTCACTTTTGGATTACTGAGAACCTCAGAAATGAGATTGTGTTTGGAACTAGAACAGTCTCCCCATGGACTAAATAAAGGTTTCGTTTCGAAAGTATATCACCTGAAGAAGGCCGTAGAGTGCAACGGTGAAACGTCTTGGATATAGCAATAAAGATGAGGGTAGCAGTCGGAACAATGTAAATAGTGTAAATACTTACAATACCTCATCTTAGAAATATAGACAGATAATTTAAACTCGTTTCTTACTGATTATGCAAATTATTTCAGTAATAATTTAGAAAGAATTTGCCTACATTATTTAATGAATATGGAACCAAAAGAAATTATAGAATCCTTCGACAATCATCACTTTAATATGAGGTATTTTTTCCATAAGGTATTATAATTGCTAACATATATTTTGTTATAAATAGTTTTCGTTTTTTTATCAACTTTATTCTTTAAAAATAATGTACATAGTATTCAATTATATATTTGCTATTATTTGCAATTACTTGTTATCACTTCAATATATATTTTTATTAACATTTTGTCGGTTTTGATATAAAAAAAAAAGTTAACTGTTTTCGTTACGAGAATGTTTTTCCTAATAAAACGTTTTGCAATAATTTAAAAAGGGTTGAAACTGGTTTTTGTTAGTGATGTGGACCCAAAATAGGGGCCACGGAAGGAAAACATGGAACACGCGTCAGAGGTAAGAAAGATATATTAACAGAAAAGTTACAAAGAATAGTGTAAGAGTAAGCAGAGCTTACTATCCAGTGGTGTCCGATATTGGTATCGTACGCGGCTGCGCATTACTGGTGCTACGATATTTAACAACCCCCCCCCCCACACACACACACACACACGGGTCGAATGTGGCACAAGGCCGGTTTAACGTGGGCTTACCGAGCCCGTAGGCTCGGCCAAAAATATGTCCATTTACAACCCGTATACATGAGTTTAGGGACTGTCTACCTACCCGGACAAAACTTTGCCCTGCGGCAAAGCCTCGTCCGAGTTCCTCTCTGCCAAACAGAGAGTTCGACAGCAGAGCACCATTACTGGTGCTACTCCCATTCACATAATAATATAGTACTGGGAGAGTCCATGATGTAGGAAAGTATCGGTCTCACAACAGTTAGATTCCACTGTCAAAGTGTTTTTTGTGATCTAATAAGGTAACAATCGGTTTGTGCAAGATAAGGTGTCGACCAGAATAAACAAAACTATTGTTAATTTTTATTCCTGACGTTCTTGTCATGGTCAAAAACAGTAATTATCATTTCATCCACAGTGTACGCTGCTCCTACCGTGACGTTATTAATCTATGTTAGTGAACTCGAAATTAATTCTTAACTACCACCTACGATTAGTAGTTAGGATAATACATTCGTTATTCTAATTGGTTCTGCAGAACGGAAATGATTTATGACAACCTAATAGACAAATAGACAACCACGAATATACATATATAATAATATTTGGAAAGATACACTATTTACATTATTCGGACTATTGCCCTCATCTTTGTCGCCATATTTATTACAACGTTTCGGCCGTTGTACGCTCCAGCCTTCTTCAGCTGCCATGTGTCCTCAAAGACACATGACATATTGTATAAAGTCGTTTGTTAGCTCCAGTGAGAGGACCCAAAGAGTATGAGTTCAATACCCAGTTAAGGCAGTGGAGAATTAACAGGAGATAACTGATAACTGACATCCATTAAACATGGCACGTGTAACTAGAACAGTCTACCCCATTGAGCGAAATAAAGGATGCAGTTCGAGATTCCAACCACCTGAAGAAGGCCGGGGCGTACAACATACAAAACTTTGTAATAAATATGGCGGCAAAGATGAGGACAATAGTCCGAATAATATAACTAGTGTACATAATACCTCATTTCAGAAATATAGAGAGATACTGAAGGGCCGAAACGTTGTAATAAATATGACGACAAAGATGAGGACAATAGTCCGAATAATTTAAATAGTTTTCATAATACCACATCTCAGAAATATAGACAGATACTGAAGGGCCGAAACGTTGTAATAAATATGACGACAAAGATGAGGACAATAGTCCGAATAATTTAAATAGTTTTCATAATACCACATCTCAGAAATATAGACAGATACTGAAGGGCCGAAACGTTGTAATAAATATGACGACAAAGATGAGGACAATAGTCCGAATAATTTAAATAGTTTTCATAATACCACATCTCAGAAATATAGACAGATACTGAAGGGCCGAAACGTTGTAATAAATATGACGACAAAGATGAGGACAATAGTCCGAATAATGTAAATAGTGTACATAATACCTAATATCAGAAATAAAGACTGATACATTTGGAAAAATAGGTGGAATCTCTTTTGATGAAAGGTAATAAGATGTTGGTTCAAGCTCATCAGAAAATGGCTGGTTGGGTAGCACTGTATTCTTGCTATGTCATCCCTTGTGGTGTTTTTTGCGAGAGCAACATTATTCTTATTGACAAGTGCTGGGAGCATTTCCACCAAGCTTTTTCACACTATATACGTAAAATATTATACAATTTGTAGCTTTTGGTGTCGGTTTTTATAGATTTATCCTTATCAGTTTTTTTGTTTTTTTTAAATATTGTTGAATAGTGAATTGCTTATCTCCCTGTAGGATATATTTAAAGAACGTTTTATGTCTTTGTTGAGAAAGGAGATTTGTCACTATGGATAAAGGATCCGATTTATTCTTTTCGCTAATGGTGTGTAGACTCCAGACATCCAACTTTCCTTATCTTTTTTAAACAGAAATCGTTTTCTGTTAAATATCTTTACTACGTATAATTAGTAGCTAAGATGAGACATTCGTCAAAACAATTGGTTCCGAAAAACGGAAATTACTTATGACTCAAGAAAATGCTAGACATAAAGTTTTCCGTTCGTGTGAGAGTGACAGATGAAAACAGCGTCTCACCATAAAATCTTGTGTTCGCACGTATCCCTGCAACTTCCATAAGTCCGGAATTGAAACGTTAAATTGAATTAACTGTCCAGATGACAATCTCAAAATGCTGGCACCTTAACATGAACTTCAGTGTGAAAATGGAGGTGTTGTTCTGCACTATTAAGTCTGTAACGCCTGTCTTTCTCTAATATGGTATCGCATGCCAACAAACCAAGAAATCCTGTCATCTGGTATTTTCCAGTCATTGATTTTGTTGAGTCGATTTAAAACCCCAGTTCGAGAATTACACCCTTGTCGGTACAGGCGAACAATTTATTGATATTACTCTGCACTCATATTCATATATATATATATATATATATATATATATATATATATATATATATATATATATTTGTCACAGCTGAAAAACAGTATATGTATAAATGTACTTATATATATATATATATATATATCAAAACATATATATACACACTCATAAATAAATAAATAAATATATATATATATATATATATATATATATATATATATATATATATATATATATATATATATATATATATTTATATATATATATAGAGGATATGCTAAATACCTGAAAATAAAATGTACACGTCCTGACGTTAAAAATATGCCTTACTGCAGTAGACGTAAATGGCCTGGCTGTATATAATTTCTAACAGAACGTCTTAGACATGATTTAATACAGATATTTAGAATAGTAAATTTAAGAGATGTTATATATTTCGATAAATATTTTACTAAAACGACGGTATCAATGCAAAAGTGGGCATTCATTAAAAACTGCACCGTTATCCTATCGTCTGAATGTACGAAAATAGAATTTTCCCCAGCGGGAAATAACGAGTAAAATGCTGTTCTTCTTCCGGTTGTTACGATCAAATATTTTGACGTCTTTAAAATGATATAAAAGTTCATTCTGCTTATATTGGCAGAAGGTTATCTGCCATGCGTGATACCCTTAGGCGATCATGCATCTTCCGATATATGACTGACGAGGCAGATTTTTCCCGCAGTAGGTTGCCATTTATTTCTGCGGTAGACCAGGGTATAGAATTCGGTGTTTCCTGCTATTTACCCATAGCTGGTAGGTAGAAGAAGAGGATTCATACCTTTTCCATTACCCACTTAAGTGAATGTAATGGATTCGACTGGAATTCAAACCCAATCCCAGCAGCTATCCCTTACTCCACTGAGCCCCCTTGCGTAGAACGTTTAAAAATGCATAATTAAATTAAACAACATGGCTGATAACTGGGAAGCAACACGGCACTCACCAGTTCCTTCGCATCCATCTTTGCTATTATGTTCGTAATAGGGGCCATCAACGAGTCATTGATAATGGGTCGCTGATTCGGCTCCGTCTCGACAGGTATTAAATATATTAATCCAGGAGATTCAATTCAGAAGATCTATCTCTCTAAGTCTGCTAGGTGAAAAGAGCGTGAATATTGTGAGCAAATCATTTCAGCGACTAGTGGGCCATATGCAAGAATGCAGAGTCGTGATGGAACGTATATGCCCTCAACGCTAACGAAAGTTATCTATCTATCACACCGATGTAGGCGGTGATATTACAGAAAATAGGGCGGCATGACATGGCAGTCATTGCCAACGACCATCGTAGATGATGTTAATCTTAATGTATAACCCCGTAGGTAGAGAATCGGCTCCATTCATGCTGCATTTATCACGTAGGGGAAACTCGTTATTTCAGAGTCCCTCGGTGTGACGACGCGTGTTTTTATTTTAATTTCTTTTGACAGATTGGAATCTATCATTTCAATCGCCTTAATAATTCTGAAAGTGAATTTGCAATGTAACATTTAGCGATTGCCAGGATGTAACATTAATTTAAGTCATCTTCGAAAAATGATAAAGTAGATCTATGTCCAAGAATACAACATTGGATATAATAATAATAATACTAATAATAATAATACTAATAATAATAATAGGAGATAGGACCTGTTGCAATTCTATGGGACTACACAATACACACTGACCGAACAATCAAAGCCAACCGCCCAGACATTGTTATTAAAGACCACAAACAAAAAAGTGCCTCTTTATTGATATGGCAGTCCCTGCAGACTGCAATGTATCTTTGAAGATATTCAAAAAGCTGTCAAAATACAAGGACCTTGAAATATAAATTTCAAAGACGTGGCACATGGGAACATCAACAATCCCTGTTTTAGTTGGAGCCCTTGGACTGGTTGGAAAAGATTCCAGTAGACTAATCCCTGGAAGTCCATGCCTCGAAGAGATAAAAAAATTGTTCTAACAAGTACAGCTCACACTTTACATAGGGATTTATCTATGTAATTATTTTTTTTTTGCACTGGAAAGTGTCATGATAACATTTCTAACCTTAGGTCCCTGGGCGGGACCCGGAAAGAAATGTGTAAACGCCAGATATAAAAGAAAATAATAATAATAATAATAATAATAATGATAATAATAATAATAATAAAAATAATAATACACACAGACAAAACAATCCTAGCGAATCACCCTGACAAGAGCAGAATGTGTTTTTTATTAACATGACAGTCCCTGCAGATTGTAATATATCTTTGAAGATCTTCAAAATATAAGGATCTTGATGTGGAAATCTAAAGATATTTGGTACATGAGGACATCAATAATTCTAATTTTAATTGGAACATTCTGATTGACTGGAAAAGGTTTCGATAGACGCATTGGAGAAATTTCTGTTAGCCTATGCCTTAAAGAAACACAAAAGATTGTAAACAAAAGAATAGCTCACAACATACGAAGTAAATGTGCGTGATCTTTGTTTTATTTTAAAATTTATTTCTAAACATAATCAGAAGAATATTTTATGAAGCCATTTCTGGCATAGGGTTCTCGTTGGGACACGGAAAGGAATGTGTATACATCAGAAATCAATGGAAATAATAATAACAATAATAATAATAATAATAATAATAATAATAATAGCTGTATATTCGCTTCCAGATTTGAGGTCTGCTGGGGTGGCCGGCTAATCCTTGTTGCGGAAACCTGCTCAGGTACATCTGACCTTCTCTAATACCAACAGAATCAAACTGTGACAAATACTGTGGAGAGGGCGCACATTATAACTTGATCAGTTCTGAAAAGCTAATAAATTGATATCAAGAAATCATCTCCTTGACAAATTCATTATGAATTCGAAGTAGAATATATATGTGTGTTATTAAGTCAATACTTTGTGCAATAAATCATCGTGGTGAGTGATCAGGGGACGAAAGATTGCGTACACGTTGCAAATGATATGGATATAAGAGCTGCTCTTGATGTGCCCTCCTTGCGATACTATGAGATGTACCATATTCTAGGTCCACTTCACGTATATATATATATATATATATATATATATATATATATATATATATATATATATATATATATATATATATATAAGTAATTAATTTATATAATTCATATATATATATTTATATATAAAGATAAAAAGAAAGAGCAGTAAGATATATGATCCGGTGTTCTTATAGATATTTTTATTTTTACAAAATAGTGCTCATTGTAAATTTACAGATAATTAATATTATAAATTAACTAATTTAAAATATGTTTTTTGGGCTACACAGTAATAACCATGTTTCAAAAATGGAAGCTAAAAGCTTCGAATTTAATTTTGTAATTAAATTAAAAAAACTGTTCCATTTCATCCTCAAGCGAATTTTGGAGTAACTTATTTTTAAATTTACTGAGTTTTAAAGGCACGGCAAAGATTCATAATTCAGTGTTTCCAAGGATACAGAGAAATCGACTCATCCAGACAAGGGGTGGTAGCTTGTTCATTTTCATAAACTTTTGTTGAATCAGTTATTAGTTACGTACGAAGAAGGGGTAATGTTTAGGTAGGGTAGTGATGTATTTTTCAACGAATTCTGACATCCGTTAAATGCATGTTGTCTGGGTTTTTAAAATTTTATTGTTAACGGCAAAAAATCCTTACGGCTTTTTTTCTATTTGTATACTTAAAGGTTTTTTTGGGGGATGTTTAGGTTAGAATACATTTTATTTAAATACAATTTTAAAATATTTTCACTTTTAATTTTTAATAGACTATATTTCATTTTAAAACACGTAAATGTATTAGAATTACTTACAATATGTAAAATTAATTTTCATATCAAGTATAAGTATGTATATTACGAGGTCACATATTTTTAAATTTTATATTTAAATATTATTTAAGTAAAATTTATGACAATGACGTCAAAAAATATCTAATTTATTTCTCTGATTCAGTAAACTTTTATTTTTATAAACTTAGTAATATATAGTTTCTCATGTATGTACAAAGGACACAGGTTATTTAATGGCCTACATATTCCAGCTTTTCATATTAATTTCATTTTACTGTTGGTGTTTTATTGGATTCTTTTAAGTGCTTGAAGTAATTTGAGAGAGGTGTTAAGGTTAGAATACGTTTTATTTAACTACAATTTTAAAAGATGTTTAGGTTAGAATTCGTTTTATTTAGCTACAATTTTAAAAAACAATTTTAAAATATTGCCACTGTTAATTTAAATAGACTATATCTTTTATAAAACAAGTAAATAAAATAGAAATACTTACAGTATATAAATTTTTTTCACTTCAAATATATGTTTGTATATTACCAGGTTGAACTTTTTAATTTTATTTTTAAATATTATTTAAGGAAAATCTTTGACAATGACGGCAAAAAAAAGCTATATATATATATATATATAAATATAAAAGTGGACATGGAAGTCAGCACTTAGAGGCGACAGTCTGTTTCATGCTAATGCAATCGTCAGGCGACTCTACAATTACAAAAATAATTAGAAAGTAAAGTCATATTCCGTTTATCTGCATTATTAAAGGATAAACGATGGTAGAGTCGCTTGACGATTGCACTAGCATGAAACAGACTGTCGCCTCTAAGTGCTGACTTCCATGTCCACATTTATATTTACACACGCTCTATCTCTGATATTGAGCACTTTATCCCATAAATACAGCACACTTTAAGACTATATTTCTTCATATATATATATATATATATGACGGCACAAAATAGCTATATATATATATATATATATATATATATATATATATATATATATATATATATATATATATATATACAGTTACATTAGAATATGTAAATATCCACTAGAAAATTGTACATTTTGTTTCAATGTTAAATGCAAACGTTTCTTCACTTGGCTAACAATGATGGTACTAAACAATTTTATTCAAAATTGCGATTAATGAAACACTACTTCACTTTCCGTTTTTGGAAAATCTTCCATAAACGTTAAAAAGGATTGATAGTAAGAAAAAGGAAAGAATATAAGAAATCAATAAAAAAAATGAAAGCGAAAAAAAAAGAAAAGGAAGTCAAAAGAAAGCAAAGGAAATTAACCTTATTACCAAGGGAAAAGACAAAAAAGAAAGGCAAGAGAAATAGAGAAGTATATTCAAAATTACCCAGATTCATACGAAGAGGAAAGTTAAGAATATAGGAAATAGAAAGGTGTTGATGCGAATTCAACCAATGAAATTCTTTGGAATCAGAAAATTCAAATTTGAACAGAAACGCGGGGTGAATGTATACACCGTATCTCCATGTCGCATTTACAATTCTATGGCATTTGTATATGAAGCCATATATTCAAACAAAATTATCCACAGAATTTAAAATAGGACAGTTTAAGAAGCAATACCATACTTAACAAAACCTATTTTACCATATAAATTAGAATACAAAATAAATTATACACTTTTATATTATTATATTAATTCTAAAGTATTATTAAAATATCCAAAGAAAAATAATTCATTTAAATAAAATTAAAATAAAAGTAAAAAATAATATTAAAATTAAAATATATAATACAAGGCTAATCTTACTACTAGCAAATTACATATCTTAACAAATTTAATTCCTAAAACTGGGATAAATTAACGATGACAACAATAAAATGCTAATAAACATAATCAACATAACAAGAAGAATTCTAGGGTAAAGAAATTTAGGAAGATTGTAAAGTTAATTACTTTATGTGCTTACAACTTATCGATGTTTCGTATCTTTGATTTAACAAAATGTCACTATTGAAAACATAATTATTTCCATTTTGTCCTTTACGCAGAGGAAGCATAGTTCGTTCAATGATCTAGAGATTCTAGCTAGTTTCATAATTTATCATTTAACTTTACGTGTTTTATTATCGTCTTTCATTTCCCAAAAATAATTAGAAAGTAAAGTCATATTCCGTTTATCTGCATTATTAAAGGATAGAAGATGGTTATAGAAACGTTTTTTAAATTCATTCATTATACTTCCAACGTAAATTTGGTCGGGAATCCTGGGATTTTAAAGAAGGGATTTTGTTAAACACTTGTTAGATAACGAGCATTGGTTGAGCTGTCTACACTTACATAGGTTATTTATAGGAGACAAATTAAGATCAGCATTAATATTACGTTTATTATTGTTATATAAATTCAATATTTTATTGTTATGTGATTTAATTATTTTCTCTAAATTATTAGTACAACTATAACTAAGTTTTAGAGTGTTCCGATTGAACATTTTACTCAAAGAACATTTTTTTAGGAAAATGTTTATCAATTAGTTTTAAAAATGTATGCCCTAGTTTAGTTTGAACTAATTGATTATATGAAGTATTATACCATATGATCTCCCGGTTTCTGTTTTTCTTCATGGAACAATCATAATGTTTTACAAATCCAATTTCAGAAGATTTAAACCCATTATCACTAAGAACTTTATCATAAACTCTTTTATGTTTTTCTAATATTACTTTGCAAGAAGAATATTGATTAATCTGTCTTTCTACTGATGATCGAATATATTGGATTACAGACGGTGGCTGATTGTAAATAGGATGGATATGAATTGGGTTGGCATTATTTTTCATGTAAGCTTGGTAATTATTTAAAACGAAATTTAATGTAACAATTAAGAAATCAAATTGTTTAATATTAGCATTAATAACTGCGCTAAGACCAAAAGATTTAAAAACACAATATATTAATTTATCAACGTTAATCTAGTATATTTATCTACAATCATAAGACCATCATCTCTATAAAACCCTATACTATTCAAATGAATCTCTTCATATGCTGTGAAGTTCTACAAAAGAAACAGTCCAAGTAAATCTGGAAACTGCCAAATCCAAAGATCCTAATGATGTATCAAAATTATCAGACGAAATCTTAATCCACTGTTCGTTTTCGTGAAGTAATACTGATTTTCTACAGTTCAAAATAATGTTTATTTTGTCCGTCGAAATGTCAGAATAAATTTCGGCGAATTCTAATGCAAAACTGAAACGGTCCTTAGAGATAAACGGATAAAAGTCGACAATATCAAATTGGATGAAAGTCCAATTATTTTTGTTTTCAAAGTTCTTAAACCAGTCGACCACTTCAGAAGTACCGCTCCACTGCATAAGGTTAAGTTGATTTGTTATGGCTCCACTTTTGTTTTGTGCCCTGTTTTAAATTAATGTTTTGAACATTGAAATTGAAAATGTTGTAGCGAATAACATAGTTTTTCGAAGGTTTTAAGCATCCAGCAGAATCACCTTTTTCTCTTTTCATTCTACTCCGTGGGCTGGAGCCAGCTATCTATCATATATCCCGGTTCAAAGAAACAGTGGGGGAAAAAGAGAACAAAAATAGAAGCATAATAAATGAATCATGAGAGTATATTTAATGAACAACTAAAGCGAAATGGCAACTAAAATCTTGACCCATATATATACGCACACACACACAGACATATATATATATATATATATATATATATATATATATATATATAAACAACTTAAATCGCTATCAGACATCAATTTAAATTCCTTATAGACTGTTTAAACATTCAAATTTATATCAAACTTTATAATATTTATGAACTCTCAAAGCAAAACAACAGCGTCTATTTCGGGCCTTTCATTCCAAAGAAAGTTAATGACACTTTCTCGCATGGCTTCTTTCTCTCTTTTTTCTCTTTATGCCTTTTTCTCCTCTCCCCCTTCCATATCAATATATAACTTCCGTTAAGTTAACCGATTTAATGTGTCAATGTCCTGACTTCCTCAAACAATTTAAATTTGAGAGAATAGAAATGTTACGTCTAACTCAATCATGTCTCTCTCCCCCTCACTTCCTCACTTCGTTAATTTACATATGCTTAGTACTGCCAGTCAAAAATGTGTAAATTTCTTTTCATTTTTCGTTTCAACCTTTGGAAGTAAAGTCTGATGATCCGCGGTCTTTAAAAGGGCTGTGGTGAAATAGTTTTTTACATGGAGCCTTAAAGTGGGCTGTTTTTATTTTTATTTAAATTATTAGCTCTGATTTACATTGAGCTCTCTGGATTTTATCTCCCTTAGGTCTACCCATAAGGATTACCTAGTTTTTCGTAAACTATATATATATATATATATATATATATATATATATATATATATATATATATATATGCAGAAATATAGTCTTAAAGTGTGCTATATTTATGGGGTAAAGTGCTCAATATCAGAGATAGAGCGTGTGTAAATATAAAAGTGGACATGGAAGTCAGCACTTAGAGGCGACAGTCTGTTTCATGCTAGTGCAATCGTCGTAGCCGTTTAAAAAAAAACAAAAAAAAACAAATAAAGATAACCAACTTAAATAGATAAATTTAAAAAAAGAATTAAAAATTAAAAAAAATAAAAATAAAAAAAAAAAATAAAAAAAAAACAAATAAAGATAACCAACCTAAATAGATAAATTAAAAACTGTTCCCACCTAAATAATAGTCAGCAAAAACCACAACATCACACCCGAAAATTCAACAAACAGATTTAATCAATGACAAATAAACAAATATATAAGATAAAAAATAAAAATGAAAACAAATAAAAACAAGCAAAACAATTTGACCCAAATAAATAAGCGAACAAGCGACTTCCGGTAAATGACGGCCATTATAGACTACCACCAATAAGATATATAAACAAATTTTTACTACGTTAACCAAAAACACCGATCAAAATAAAAGAATAAATAAATAAGATAAAAAATAAAAATAAAAATAAAAAAACAAACAAAAAACAAGCAAAATAATTTGACATAAATAAATAAACAACAAGCGACTTCCGGTAAAAGTAACCGTCAAAATAGACTACCCATAATGCACCACTGACCCTTATATAAATAGCCGAGAAAAATAACAGCACTAGTCGCCTGACGATTGCACTAGCATGAAACAGTCTGTCGCCTCTAAGTGCCACTTTTATATATATATATATATATATATATATATATATATATATATATATATATATATGTAAAGTGTATTGGGGCAGCAGATCATTATTCAAACATATACTATTAAATATAACATACACTGAATGTCTTATGTCTGATCATGAGCCCTTCTAAATTTCGCATGGTTGCTTTAATTTCGGGTGAAAATAAAACAAAAATTGTCTAAAATTTGGATATATTTTTTATTAATCTGGTACTTGATATAAGCTTTCGGCACACACGAGCCATCTTCGGAGGGGTCATATAGGCATTTAAACCAAAATATTCACACCGTGGAAGATGATATTCTCTTATATTGACATAGAAGATTGTTATGCGAACATTACGGTTGCGCACGAGCAGAGGCAGGTCGTAAATTCACGATGCGGTTATATGACGACATCCCAAGTGAGAGACCGAAATTTTGACAACAGAACCATATGTCTACCTGCAATGTACTGTGTTGTGACTCATTTAAAATGTAATTTTGTTGAATGTAGGTTGCTTTGTTTTAATGTAGATGGACTCCAATATCTGAAGCTTCTTTTTACTGTGTGTATGTGTGAATATTATTGTGCTATCAACAAATATCTATCTAACATTATGTACATGGCAATGCTTTTCTAAGAAATGTTGTTTAATAGAACTAAGATCAGAAAGGTAACAGATAAGTCTACGGATGAGTGTGGTTGTAGTAAAGCAAATATATGTCGTGAGTTTATTATTAGTATCCGAGGCATATAAATCGATACACTACATAGGCTTTTTTAGAGGATTTAGTTGTGTGATTGAAGGGTTATTCGAAACTAATAGTTTAATTGCTTGAACATTTTTATATGTGATGTGTTTAACTTATTTATTATTATAATTGGGTTTAATATTTCAACCTATTATGTTCTTGAGTGTTGTTTCATCATGTTTCTAATTATTATGCATTTGGTTACAACAGTATTAGTTAATAATATTATGTTTATTTTGATGTACACTTCTTATTAATATTATCAAATTTGTTAGAGGTATTATTAAGTTTATTGAGATACATTTTAATTTTGGATCAGTGACGGAATTCATTATTAACAAGTGTTTGTTTAATTTTATGTAATTCTTCATAGAATATGGTTTTGAAGACGATATCATGTTTGCGTTGGATTAAGTTTTTTATAACGGCTAACTTATATCGTTGGTGGGGGCATATACAATTAGAATTAAGAAGACACGATTTAATGCTAGTGGGTTTCCTATATAGAGAAATAGTAAATTTATGTTGCTGTAATCAATAAGTACATCATTGTTGTGGTAGGATCCACCTAATCTGCATAGCGGAGTACCGACGATATAAATATGGTCGGTACCGGAAGACAGGGTGGCTAATCACGAGATCCAACTAGAGACTCTGCCCGACTGCGACTTAGTCAACACATTCTCCAGGAACGGTCTTCCCAGGAATATACAGAAATACTATATGTAAATATTGTGTACACTTTCTTGTTATAATACATTCTTGTTCTAAGTACATTTTGTGTTGCATTATTATTCCATGCATTAGTCAAGATTCAACAATGAGTCAAGACTCAACAATCATGTAATGCAATTTTATTATTAATGTTGAGTTCTAGTGTTTGAGGAAGGAGTGACTTTCAAATTAGTTTTTAAGTCGTGTAATTTGATCATTATTTTTTGGCTAAAACGAAAATGTCATCTATGTATCTTACATATATAGGGAGTTTATTAGTGTCATTAATTATTTTATTTTCAAAATGTGCCATATAATAATTAAAAACGAAGGGGACCTAAAGGTTATCCCATCGCAATAAAGTCTATTTGAGTGTAAATATTTCCTAGGGGATCATAAATATTGAGTGTTACATGCTAATAATAATTTTAAAAAAATAGTAGGCTTAATATTGCTGGGTGAGAGAAAATTGTGATTGTATACATCACGGGTAATGATGGCAAACATTTCATGGACGGAGACATAGGTAAATAAATTTTGTACATCCAAAGATGTGATTATTTGGTTGTTTGGTTCTACAACATGAAGAATGTGTATAAATTCATATGTGGAGTTAGTACAATATTTACTCGGGAGGTAGGGATTAATTAATTTGTTAAGGGTTTTTGAAAGAATATACTGGTGTAGGTATTTGTGACATGATAGACCGGAGGAGATACTTTTTGATGGATTTTTACATTTGCATAAAGGTAGCCAGTTTGATAGTCACCTATAATCTTTTGAAGTTTATAGGAACCTGTGTCAGTATTGTTAGCAGTAACAAGTTTATTGATATGTTTTTTTAAGTTGGGAGGTTGTGTTTTTGTCTAACATTTAAATTTATTATGATCATCCAAAATGGCCTGTAATTTTGAGTGGTACTCATGTTTGTTTACAATAACAAAATTAATAGGTTTATCAGCTCGTCGGATAAAAATGCTGTCGTTATTTTTTAGTTGTGTGGCTGCTTTTATTAAAGGAGTGTTTATAATCCCATACCGATTTTTATGATAAAGGTCTTTAATAGATTCGGTTTTAAGTAATTCTTTTGAACCTAGATTATACCTAGGTATTGTAGACATCAGGAGGGTAATGCATCTAACAGAAGTAGAACTCTGAATTTAAATCTATGCTGTCTTGCAGTCATTCCCAATCATAGAAAAGCCTTCGGGAGTAAACCATGAGGACAAATCCGGAGCCGAAGTCCGTAAGACTGACCGATGTCATGTTCAACACCGTTCTGGCAACTCTTGCAATGACGCCACTGTATTAGACTAACTTTCCCTTGGACAATATCGGTTACGTAGAGAGGGGAGACATACTGCATGGGCAGACGTCGATCTCTCATAAAACTCCACCCAGGCCTGAGCCTTGGAGGACATTCCAGCATCGCCTCACCGCAACGGCAAAACAGGGTTTGCAACTGTGTGTTGATGGGAACATTCAAAAGGACCTTCTCTATGGGGAACTGGCAACCGGCAAGAGGGAAAGATTACACGAGGGTGACCTCATTTTCGATTCAAGGAGGTCTGCAAAACTGACATGAAGTCGATGGACATGGACCGTGAGATTGGAAGGGGGTTACAAGCGATCGCTCTCTCGTGCTCAAGGAAATAAAACAATACGGTGTCATCGGAGTAGAGCGTTTTCACGTGCATTCGTTGCAATCGAAACAGTCACTCCCTTGTCGGCTTGTACAGCAATAACAGATGTTGCGCTGTCAGCTGAGTAATAAATTTTGTGGAATAGTACCATGGTCTCTCGAGACCAACGGATGCCACACACGCACGCACACACACACACACACACACACACACACACACACACACACACACACACATATATATATATATATATATATGTGCTTGTAATATGCCGATAAAAGAAGTGTGAGAAATAATAATAATAATAATAATAATAATAATAAAACTAATAATATTTATTCAATATGAGTAGAACAACTGTACAAATAGATGCATGTACGAGAAAAGAAATTAAAATCTGAATACATTAGATATATATTTTAAGGATCCGATTTAACTGTTATTCTGACAGCACAGAAAGAGCATATCGTTTTAGTATGTTTATTTACGTAAATCAGGGAAAAGACTCTAAATTGAAGAATAAAGCATCTTCCAGTTCAATTTACAACATAATTATACTTTTAGGTTTGCCTTCGTCCTTACCATCATAACAATAATAGGATGTAGTTATTTCTTCGAATATTTCTCAAATTATTGAAAAGAAAACCATCCCAAAACTGAAAGAAAATGCATGAAAATGTTATTAATAATTAAATAATAATTTTTAACGCAATATTCTGATACATACTTTTATATCAACGTATTTTTACAGCAAAGTAAACAGAACAAGAAAATATTCTTACTATCTAAAAATATATTTTGTCTTTAAATAACCTTCAAAGGATTGATAATTCGTAGAAAACGAATCAATCAATAGTTGGTTTTAATATCTGAAAGTTTAAATATAATTGTTTTCATAAAATAATGACAAACATGATGAACAATAATTCTGTTGGAATTTCTGGACTGAGGAGATACAATTATTTTCATCTGCACTAATATCCTCATTGTACCTGGCATAACGTTTCGGCCGTTGACTCACCAGAATCTCAAGCGTTTATCGATCATTTTAACCATCAAGGACCTTCGAAATTAAGTCTTTATTTGACATAGTGAAATCATTGATGTTATTCCTCTGACCATGTGGATGGATATATTGTCTTGTTTTCAGACAGTGAAACAAGAACAATCTACCCACGTATTTAAGAAAAAAACAAACAAACATCAGTTCGAAATACATTGATACTTAGACGTAGCGGCAGACCCTAAAAACTGCCTGGTGTAATGAAGGGTCGAACATTTGTGGCAATAACACCAAAATGGACATGAGTCTGTTTATAAATAATGCAAAAAATGATAATTCTTAGAGACAAGTGGGAAAAGTGTGGGAAAACTACTAGTAAATAGATGTCGGAAAATATTATATATATTAAAGATGACTGAGAAGGACGGCAATTATTTTTTTATTTAATTTCCCCTGTTCTCGTACGATTGTATCCTTATCTGGATACGACGTACCTTGTCAGTCGTTATTAGGAAAACTTCTATAGAAGAGAGGTTGCAGTGCAAATACACAATTATCATATACATATATATATATATATATATATATATATTATAATTTTATCATATAGACAAAACCATTTTACTCACTATGGCTTTGTCTATATGATAAAATTATAATAAATAAATAATTATCGCTCTACTACCTGTATGGATCTCTTTTTTGAATTAACGCTGCGAACGTTGGAATTTATATATTACTTTCGTTCTCATCGCATCGGATATATATATATATATATATATATATATATATATATATATATATATATGTGTGTGTGTGTATGGATATAGATATATATATATATATGATATAACAATATATTTAAATATTAAGAAACGGTATTGAGAAAATAGTATAAATGCAAAGCATTTTTGTGACAAAAACTTTTTCCAATTTGTCATATCTTCTCAATATATATATATATATATATATATATATATATATATATATATATATATATATATATGTGTGTGTGTGTGTGTGTGTGTGTGTGTGTTTTGTGTGTATATCTGTGTGTGTGTGTGTGTGTGTGTGTCCCTGTGTGAGTTTATATGCGTGTGCGTATGTGTGTGTGTGTTACTTTAAGAGAAGACTGGTGCTGATTTGGTGTTTAAGTTAAATTTATATTTTAAATTGAACTGATCTTGCAAAATACAGATTTATTCCTACCGTATAAAAATTTACAAATAATCATTATGCAAATTCTATTAATAGGAAACTGTTTGGCATCGAGCACTTGGGCTGCCCTAAGCTCCCTTTAAAGGAAAATCACGAATATCGATTGTACTTATTTAGAGAAAATTGCTGAATTTTAATGAATCATTATAAAAACAACTCATGAATTTATATAGACCTAATTGTAAAAGCAAACATACCGAGTTATGCATTAGATAAAATGTCGAACAAGTTAAATCTAAATTACAAATTCACTTATACTACATTCACTTGGCTTCATTCTTGTTGTTATATGAAATGGTTTAAATGGCTGTATCAGTTGTTTACGAGAACCTTTTAGATTTAATTGAAATAAATAAATTGAAATCTATTATGGAAAAGAACTGTTTATACAATACAGAACATTCTGATTCAACTTCTGTACATTATATTCAATATAGTAGCCTGTAAACAATATTTAAACATTTAATTTAGACATCAATAAAGCTTAAGTTAAACATTGTAGTATTTTAAAATTGGAATTGTTATAAAAAAAGCAAATTGAATTTTTACGCAAAACCAGAAGATGAACAAGACAAAATAATCATTCGCAATAGATCAACACCAATGATAGATAAACGCCAAAATACGTATTTTTTCGATCGGATTCAGATTTAGACTTGATGGTGGCCATTCCATTATCTTCTCCCCTGTAAACCTTTTATTCTCAACAATGCACAGGTAACTTTAGATATATAGGAAGGAATATTCTTGCGAATAAATACATACTTTACGTTGACATTTCGCGGCTGGAACTTGTAGCATTCAAAGAAAATCTTGTCGCTGAAATCGCAATAGTTAACACTGTTTAGTTTAACTCATTCAATGACATTAAATGGTCCAACATTCGTTTGGTCATGAATTCCAGATTGCATCATAGTATGATGTCTACCGAGTTTCACCCAAGAATAGACTGTGTAAATTACTTTAGAAAAGTCAATTTTTAATTAATTCTTGGCCGACTTTTGACATTCTAAAATATTGCTTTACTGAAAGGAGTTTGTCAAGTATATTTCCTGAGAGTGTCACATTTGCCACGTATTGTTCACTTTTTGTTCTTCTTGAGTCGCTCAATTCCAGATTATTCAAAACGCTGAGAAGTGTTTTTTTCCGGAATAACAGGCTTTAGTTTATGTTCCCTCGGGGAGGCAAGTTTTTAAATCCTTTTATTCCTTCTGGTTCTAAACAGTTATGAGTCCAGCGGATCTCTTTAATCGTTCGATGATCTCTGTGAAGATCTTTTGATATCTCCGATGGAGACATTCACTCACTCAATAACTTCGTTATTTTATGCTTTTCAGCGTTTGTTAAGTCCATTTCATTACCCATATTTCAACATATATTCAATTCAAAATAGTTTTCATCAGATTTCAGAGGCCTTAAACTAATATTAGTTCAATCTGCATAATAACTTCAGATTATAGTTTTATAATAAAGCCAATAGCATTGACATCTGTCTATATAGCTGAGATGAGGTATTGTAACTATTTACACTATTTACATTGTTTGGACTGTTGCTTTCATCTTTATTGTCCTGTCCACGACGTGTCAGTCGCTGAACTCTCAGGCCTTCTTCTAAGTTGGAATTTCGATCCGAACCCTTTATTTTGTCGACCGGGGTAGATTGTTATAGATTGTAGAGTGGAAATAAAGAATCTACCCATGTGGAAGAAATAAAGGGTTCGATCCGAAATTCCTAAGTATATTACCTGAATAAGGCCGGGATGTACAACGGCCGACGTTAATATGAGAGTAAGGATGAAAACAACAGTCCGAACAATGTAAATAGTGTAAATACGAATAACCTTAAGAAAACATGTTGAAACTACAAAATAATTTAGCTCAAGTATTGTTTTGATGTTGAAATTAATCGTTTAAAATTTGACAAAACCAGTATCTCTCTATATTTCTGAGATGAGGTATTATGTACACTATTTACATTGTTCGGACTATCATCCTCATCTTTGTTGCCATATTTATCACAACGTTTCGGCCGTTGTACGCTCCGGCCTTCTTCGGGTGATATACGTTGGAGAGGTATCTGCGAAGTGTAGTCCAGATTTTGAAGGTTGTCCTGATGTTAAGGTCCCCCCACCGCGTAGAGGAGAACATAACTAAAGACTGTATGTACGCCATCCCGTGGAGTTGCGAAAATAAATATAAAGGGGCGACAGGCCCCCTCCTTAAGGTAAGGCTTCAAAAACACCAAAAAGCTGTAACATGAGGGGAAGTGGAAAAATCAGACGTGGCTGACCACATATGGAGGGAAAAGGGAGATCACCGCCCTCTGTGGGATCAGGTTGAAATCATAGACAAAGAACATCATTGAAAAATTCGTAAACTTAAGGAATTTGCACATATGCTAGGACACAAAAATCTCCTAAGCCGACCAAGCGTAGAAATGAATACAATATGGGAACCAGTAATAAGGAGTGCCAGAGAAAAGCAATTATAACAAATACAACAGAATGCAGAAAGCACTGGACGGCTGTTTCGTCCTATATTTGAGACTCATCAGCAGTGCGCATCCACTACGGAGAATTGAAACCCGGACAGTTAGATTGTCAAGTATCCTTTCTTCTACCACGCCTCTTTTCTCTTGTTGACACTCCCTGTAACCCTTTGCGTGCTAGTGGCACTCCCGCCTTGCTTGGGGTGAAAACCTTTTTAAAAAAAGGAAAAAGAACGCTTCCACAAAAATATATAAAATATTCAGTGAAGCTTCTTTCAGTTTGATACTGGCCGGGGAATTCCTTGCTTGCAATGGGATATTCTAGAATCTGAAATAACATTTTAATCTGTAGCAAATTGGTCCGGTGATGATAAGATAACAAATGTAAGGCACTTACATTTGATATCTTACACTATATAAAATTTAGGTTATTTTTTTCGAACCAATGTCCGTCTGAAAAATATTTTCGTTTATACTACTTTTTATTTTCATATTGAAAGGAATTCATCTGGAAACAAGCAGAGATATTTTTTTAATTATTTCGGCTAGCTTTTAATTTAATAACGTTTCAGAATATAAAATAGAACAAGATGCCTAATCTTTGGTTTTCTTTTGGAATTTAATTGTGTGTGTTAAAGTTCAAATAAATATAGCTATAAAAAACAATACGAATACTTTTCACGTTTCGTCCTCTGATGTCAGTCTGTTATATGTCACGCGGGGTTCATGTATCTTTTGATAATTAATTTTCAAAGCAGATTTTTCCCGTAGTAGGTTGTCATTATTTTCTGTGGCAAACTAGTCGCAATCTAAGGCTATAGAACCTTGTCTGTCCTGTTATTTAACAATAGCCGGGGGAGAAGACGCGAACTCATACATTTCCCAAGGGTATTAGCACGTAAGTGAATATAATGGATTTGACTGAAATTCGAACTCGGCTCTTCGATTCCTCAATCGGAGCCGCTATCCATTACTCCACCGTGCGTCTGAATTATTTTCTCAAATGAAATGTAAGGGTTTTACATTTATTTCTGAAGATAAGTTCAAATGTTGTTAAATTTACAAAATTTGAAAACCTATGTATGTTCAAAATCTTTAACATGACTCACCCAGTTAAACTTAAGAATATCTTTGAGCGTTCTCAAATTTAAAATGCTTGATATCTAAACTGAAACTTTTGCTGTATGTACACGTGTGTATATTTTGTGTTCAAAATTGTATCCTTTCTTCATGATTTTCCAATGACTTCACTACTACGACTTCATCCACATAATTCTGGAGAACATCTGAAATAACAGATCAAATTCTTTCGATTCGAAGAAAATCTTATACATACCTCTCTTAGGTTCTGAGATAAAATTTCTACATCAAAACTCAGAAATAAAAGCATTGCATTTCGGCAGCTATTAGGCGTCACATTCTCTATGCTCCGTAACCCATTATAATTATAGACACAACATATAAACTAATTCTTTTGACGCAGTTGTATGGAGAGCAAAAATATCATGACAAAAATCATCCCTCTTCAGGGTAGATTTCCTTCAAAAATGCAAAATAACAGTTTGGCCTGCTATTTAATTCATAGCTAGAGAGAACAGAAACATATTCCTACCTTTTCCAAGGGCAATTCTGTAAACGTCAAAGCGAGAGATTAACCAGGAACCTGAACCCAACTTACCAATTCCACAATGTTTATATGGAAGTGAAACCTTAATGGTGGAATATGACGGTTACATATAAAAGAAAATACTTCATACTTACTTGTTAGTGGTTAGCATGGTGAATACATTTTTCCCACTGATTTCTTTTTGTTTCTTTAATAAAATAAGAAAATGCACAATTTATTCTTCATTGTTTTTATTTATTTACAAAATTAATTCAAACATTTTACAGAATATGTCGTTTTTAATGTCGATAAAATTCGTGTTTATTAATCAGATGTGTCCACGTTTAAAATCATACTTTCCGGCATTGGTTTAGAATCTGTATTAGATTTTAAGTAAAGCATTTCGCTTCGGCTGTCAGTAGGATATTTGAGAAAAAACAAACAAACAGAAAACTATTTTCTCCACAGATTTAATAATAAATGTTTCAGCGGTATTTTATTACTGCCGCCATTTTGTTGTCAAGGACACGTATGCCATAACACGTCGTTCGAATAAATTTTTGATCTACACCAAACAATCTCGCTTTTCCAAAAATAAAAACTATAAAAACATTTAATATAAAAAAAATAATCACTATGCTTTAAATGTTTGATTCGATATTCCCGCCATATTTTCTCTTGTTTCATCTTTTTGTTGTCTGCTATTTCATCTTTTTCCCGTGTGATTTAGACGATCTGTATCGAGCCTAAATTTGATTATTTAACATGGCTGGAGGTGATTTAGCGAAGAACTTTGTTTACCAATTCAATACAACTTAACTCGAGTAAAAAGATCTTGTTCTATTCGCTGTCATGAGAAAAGGCATTTAAAGAAACCTCAAGAAATGTTTTTAAAAATTCGAATTTTGAACTCGATCACTTGTCAGATGCATCTTTTATGCTTAGACAGTGTTAAAAAATTGTACTTGCATATTTACAATAGCCATGTCTATTTTAAATTTTACTGAGGGATCCATGTTTCCTTTAGCTATAAATGAGTATTTTATTACGTTAATGCTCCGCATACCATAAATTCTATATACTTTAAAAGCCAGCGAGTTACGTATAGACAAAGTGATACGCACACAAATACTTCTGTTACAATAGGAGCTCTGATCAATAAGTATAGGGACTAGTGCTATAAAAATAAAACTACAAGACATATCAATTCGGCATTTTTTTCTCCTTTGAAGTAGACCTCTTCTGAAGCCACACATTTTATCCAGTGTCGTTCTTTCTATTGATAGATGTATTTCGTGGGTTCCATTTCTGGGATAGAGAGAAGCTGCCTAGTCACATTCTCTTGGATTTTGCCGACGTTATGAAAGAGGCGAAATTTAGAGAATTTTGCCGGTTGTCAGACCTGGGGAATGTTGTGCTTGTCCAAAAACTTCAGCCCAAGCCATGCACACTTCTGTTACCTCTGTGGTGTGGTAATACAATCACACGCTACACACAATCCTTCCAAGCACTACTATAAACAACGGAAGTGAGTGATAACGTTTTAGCTTCGAGTTTATGTCCGACAGAGTTCCAGGTCAATGAAAGCATCTTCATTCTGCGTACTTCAGCGCTGTTACCATTGCACCAGTTCTAATGCTTTTTCTTCATATCTTGTAATAATATTAATTATTAAAGTAATATATTTTGAATATTCCGATATCTGCCTACAAATTTACCTAGCAATTTGTCAGTGGTTCTTTTTAAGTAAAGATATTAGATTGATTCATAAATAAATTCCGTTTTCGCTTATCAACGATCTGCTTTTTTATTCTATTAGATTACAGCGCGTAAAAGCAGTTTACTGGTTTTTGGTATCTTATCTAAGCAACAGCATTTGTTAAGAAACGAGTACTTTACTGTTGATTGGTTTCCAATAATGACTTCAGAGCTTCGTCACTGCAAGTCCGATAATAATACTGTTTAAAATAACCTGAGCCTCTGCTCAAATACGTATATCTATCTATCTATCTATCTATTTATTTATCTATCTATATATCTATCTAACTTTTTCTCTCTCGCTCAATATATATATATATATATATATATATATATATATATACATATATATATGTGTGTGTGTGTGTGCACGCGCATAGAGTATAGTGCCTTTTAAAAGCGATCAAACTTTTATTAGAAGAATACCAGTTGTAATTTTGGCAGAATTTCTACGACACTCACACGAAAGGAATATATTAAATTTGATATTCCACTCACATTAACAGTGAATTTTCCATGGCCAAGAATATTACATTCAAATCTCTAAAGATTACAATGTAACTCAAATAAAATAATATAAAAAAAACGGTAATAAAAATCTGATATCAGTTGAAAATAGAAAGAAAATTTGAAAAAGAGATTTCTTTATCGGAAGAGATTTTAAAAATGAAATCTTTGATATGGAAGAGAAGTGAATGGAGAATTGCCGAAAGCGATGCGAGAACGCGGATCGAATGAACAGACGACAGATATTCGCCAAGCTTTCTTTAGAATAACAATTCGATTATCTTGAACCTCTTCCATATAAAATGAAATAATCATACATAATGACAAATGTAGTACAAATATTAGACAAATCTCAATAATTCTTAAAACATTTCAGGAACGATTCACCAACATTCAATGAACATTCGTTAGCTATGAAAGTTACGTAAAATCTTCCTGAAATGATGAAAATTTCAATTATAATATTATGACTTTCACCTGAAAATTTTAAATGATCTGAATGAAAATTTAATTTAATCTTTATTCTAAGTGACGTTGATCTGTGATTATCCCAATGTGTACAGGGCTCACCCTAAAAGATAGCAACATAAACTTGGCAGTCACCGCCACACCAGAGCACATAAGCGGGTTGGCTTGGAAGAGGCCATCCTAACTACCAGGAAGATCTAAGTAACTGCATCAAACATGTCAACAATGGTCGATCCAGCTTCGCTTAGGATACGCACACGTGTTACAACCGTATATGTGGTAATTTAAAATTCAAATGGTAAGCTCTGTCTCATTGATTTTGTTAGCATTTATTAAAAAGACTCGGATTTACAAAAGCGAATCCCAAACAAAACTCGTGAAACTTTACACCTTGATGCGAAATGTTTTTCGGTCAGTAGAAAACTAGTTAACATTTAAAAACAACATTCAAATAATCTTTAATTCTCAGAAAAAAAAATCTTTTGCGGAACTTTTCGCGAGCCGACGCGAAGTTTGCTCGTCGTCCAATGGAAAGGCCCGAATCATATCCAGGAGTGAATTCCCAAATGACATTTTCAAATCCAACAAACAAAATAAAAGACGGACAAGTACGCCTGTCACCAGAGAGAAGGAAACGAGCGTATTAACACGTCCCTTGACAAGCGTCAAGCGCTCGTTATTATTATCTTTACTTTTCTCCCTCACTTCTTTTATACTTGATAAACGAACGGAACATTTAAGACTGAGCGATTACTTCAAAGACATTCCTTCCCTACGATAACGCTCATACATACATACATACATACATACATGCACACATACGTTCCTGTCTACGTACACATAAACTTATTCTTGCAAGGACTACTACTAACATTTTGACGAACTTTTATCAACCAAAATAGATTAATTTTATGTGTAAAGACCTAAATTGATTTATATGTATATAAATTTGTTGTTTCACTTTACAATTTGATTTTGTGTTTTATATCTGTCTTATGGTGGGCTACCTAACTAACAAAACCAACCCAAACTAAACTGTTTCAAAACTCATACACTTCACTATAACTGATAACCTACTATAATATAAACGCTACACATTTGAATGAAAAGGGTACCGTCTTTCCTTTCCTGTCGAGATGAAGAATCTATGTTAGGAGAAAGCCTTCAATGCAACACACACTCTCACCTATATTAACTGACGACGTCCAGATTTGAATAGAAAAAATACTTATGACTAATTTAGTTTCGTGTTTTTATTCTATACAATGATAAAATTATAAACGGAATACTGTTAAAATTTATAACGCACGAAGTATAAAATTTAATGAAAGAATATTTTTGTAAACGATATGTCTCGTTAGAAATATTGTTCACTGAGAATTAAAATACGTTTGTCTTTATACTGAATTGATTTTTTAACTATTTTTGCTTACTGTGAAATACCATTAGTATATATAATGATATAATATTCAGCTTGTTAGCAATGAATTGTATACGTACTGGGTAAGACGATAAACTACATCCAAGAGCAAGGCTTCTGATCAGGTTTTGAGGAGCGTGGAATCGCCTCTTAATTGCTGGTGTTCCCAGATCCACGCTAACTCGGGTTGTAGCACCTGTTAGGGTCTCAACTATGGGCAAATAGTTGACCTCAAACCTGGCGTCAAAACACAATGAAGATGTAAAAATATGTTTTAATACCAGCAATACATTCTTGTAAAAGGTTATTACCATCAATGAATTTTTGAGGAAAACATTATTACATTTAAAAGCAAATATTAGCAAATACATTGTTTGGAAAAATATTAGCAGTAATACATTTTTCAATAAAATATTGGCAGCAATACATTTTTGACAAATATACTAGCAGCAATACATTTTTGGAAAAGAATATTCGAAGCAATAAAAATCTTGTCGGCATTAAATAACCCATATGCCGTAAACCAAGCCAAACCAAGCCAATGAATTGTATTCTATTCACGGGAAGCACTGTGGTCATTTTTCGTGTATTGTGAATATGATGGAATATGTCGAGCAGAAATTCGAAGGAGAACAAATAGTGGGACGAAGCAAAATATTAAGCCACTGGAAAATATCGTTAGAAAGAAAGAAAATTGCGTTGAAATGTTATTACGTACCTTATCTCCGAAATAGCATTAACAGTTTCTTCACAGATAAATAAGAAACTGACAGTGAAAGTGATGTGGATTTAGCTAAAATTTTTTTAGAATGTCACTAAAAGAATATATGATCAATGAAAAAGCTTCTGTGAAAATGGAAACAACAATGAATATTATAATTACACTGAGAAGGGAAGGCTAAGGTTTCTGGGACATATAATGAAGAAAGATGGCCTAGAGAATTTAACACTCACAAGACATATCAAAGGCAAAATAAGTAAGATGAAATAGCGATTACAAATAGTACTTACGTATTTTGTATGAGGTAGTGGCAGAACAGGGGCAAATAACGATGTTAAGAGCCAAACGTTGCTTAGAACAAGAAAATACAGGACGTTGTGGAGAACCGTGATTGGTCAAATAGTGAAAGGTCTTGGCATATAAATAGGAATATGAAAAATATTGTAACCTTATGAATAGTTTGAATACGAGTAAAGACAAGAATTAAATGCTAAATTTGGTAATAATTTACATGCAGTTTTGGAAGAAGAGAATGAGTTATTCCGGCGGAGCCTATTTGGCGTTGCAGATTCGGCGTGGTAGATTTGGCGTAGCCGACACGATATAGCAATTTTTCGGCAGAGGGACGATGAGGCGTCAGATTACTACTTCGTCGTTATAGTCAAATTTTCTCTCTCTCTCTCTCTCTCTCTCTCTCTCTCTCTCTCTCTCTCTCTCGTTTATAGAGATGTTGAAGAACGAATCAAAAAAGTCATAATGGAAGTTAAATCATTAGGTCCTATTGAATGCCTGAAGGGGTGTTACTCATAATTACAAAATGAAGAAGTATTTTCTATGATTAAATAGCTTTACTAAGGTTTTCTTAATTTATTTTAAATACAATATTTTTAATATAAATGTTTGATTTACATTATTCTTCTAGTGTTTTAATAGGATCCTTAATTCCCTAAATGAAAAAAAAATCATATCGAAAGTTGTGTGTTTTCAATGCTTTTACCTTTAGGGGTGGGGGCTGCCTCCGGTCAAAGACAGTGACCTCGAAAGAGTCTGACGCCTAAACGGCTGTGCCTAATAGTCTAATTATTTTTTCTGACGCCGAATCAGCCACACAGAATCAGCGACGCCAAATAGGCATCGCGGAAACTTACCAAACACTTGGAAGAAACGCCTGAAATTATTTCGAAGAATTTATATCCTGTTTACTTTATATATATATATATATATATATATATATATATATATATACATACATATTTGGTTTTAATTCGCCGTATTTTGTTTGAAATATACGTGGCAGGGAAGTATTAAGTGTATATCAAAAGCCGTTGCTAATATAAAAGTTCAAAGCATAAGAAGCACCCAAATGGAAGTTTTCTGTGCTGCACGAAAAAAATTTCAGGCAAGTTTATCTTGCAAAAACTACAGTTAGTAAAAAGATTTCGAGATTTTCTAGTCGCCTTATACATATAGCCTTGAAGTGTATCAGATTAAACCGAGAAAGCACTTATATATTTATTCGGCTGTAGCGGTTAAACGATTCTTCTTCTTTGTGTCGTGTGTCTTTAGGGCTTGGCTGATCATGGCTCTCCAAAAATTCATGTCTGTTGTATCTGGGTAAATTTTTTATCTCTCCTAATATCTGGTTTTTACATGGGCACGGTAGATAGGTTATACACTGATTACGTCTATCCCTCTTGGCATTAATAGGCCCTGTCGGTGTCAAATTTCCTAAGCCCTCTTTCCTCATTATGTGCCTTTGTAATTGCATCTCTTTATGATGTTGAGTGCCTTTTGCTTTATCCAAAATCTCGTAATTGCTCATAGTAGTGTCATTAGTATTCCTAGAATCCTTCTGTGGAAACTTATTTCTGTTTCCTCAAGTCTCTTTTTATCTTTGTGTAGATTGTCCTGCATTCACAGCTATATAGGTGTTGCGATGATTTTCTATATAGTTGTTTCACCAGTTAATAGTTAAAGAGTAGGGTAACCTGGGATAACTTGACTTGGGGAGGTCAACCTCATTTATCAGACTTGTTACGGATAGTCGGTTGGCTGAAACTGGCTGGCGGACCACATTCTGGCGTGCTACAGGCGGGTTCACAACGTATACCAGTCTTCGTGTGACAAAATACAATTCACAAAATTGGAAAACTAAACGAATTCAACTCGATACTCATGTAGTAATTTTCCAAGCGTAGCTTAGATGTGGCACAAGGCCGAAAGTATGGGGCACCCAGTGAGGATCGAACTCACTACTCAGTCGTAATTGTTCTAGCGACACAAGCTTGCTAACCATTACACCGCCTCGAGGTGCCCAACTCGTTACTCATCTATCGGACTCGTTACGTGCGCCAGCCGACGAGCGATGGTCGCTTTTTGAAAAAGACAAAAAGTTGTCGCACGAATTGATCTCGTTCATAATGATGTGAGAGAATCATTTGATAGGCAGTGTGTGCGACGCAAATTTGTCGGTCTGGCTATCTTGACTTGAGGAGGTGTAAACGAAGGAAAACTTTGAATTGTAATGTGTTGTGAAGAAAGCTAGAAATAACTCAGTAGAGTTTTCTAAGTATTTATAGCATTTCACAGATAATAGGGAAGATGAATCTACGTTGGATGCACGAATTGAGAGAATAGGAGAGTTCGAATTCCAGTCGGATCCATTACATTCGCTTACCTACTTGGGAAATGTATGAATTCTCTACTTCTCCCCCACCCAGCAACGGGTAAATAGCAGGACAGACTGGGTTCTGTAGCCTTGGGTGGCAAGCGATCTAGGAAAAGGTAACTCTGAATTCAAAACCAATTTAGAGAGGTTTGAGATCGGTCAATCTATCTTGCCCAAGAAACACTAATTTTACTGCGGCAGCAGTACACTTGGTGCCCTTACAACCCTGATGGGTCACGGGATTTTCGACCGATCAAATCTGCGTTGAGTCATTATCACTTATGTCGTGAACGGAAAATTCTGTTTTAAAATAGAATACCAGTGTTTGCATAATGTGTTTGATCCTTCTTCGGTATTTCACAGTCTGGATGTTTAAGACATGGAGATAATCAATTAATTTACTAGGTTTTGTTTTATAGTAATTATTAAGTATTTCCATTAGTCTGTTGTCTGTATATTTCGTTCGATCCAATTTATAGTTTGTTTGATCCAACTGAAAGTGACTTTGATCCACCTTGTTCGTTTTAAACAGTATTGCCGAATAACATTAGTAAACGTAATAATATGCAGAGCAGAAGTTACGAGATGGCAGTCATGATACACACCAGTCGGTTTCAAACATTGTTTTGAAACTTTCTCCAAAAATTCTATCCACATTCAAATTCATGCGGGAGAATCAACATGTAATGTAGAATAATATCAAATCAATTCATTGAATGAATTTGCTTTTTGATTCCGCCAACGGACTCAAAGATCTAAATGGTGTCATTTATTGTTGATTGATGTTTGTTTGATGTAGTTAGATTCATTTATTATGGAATATAATAATAAAGCTAAAAGGAACAATATTCCCTACAGCCTCTCCTAGCTTGTTATTATGAACGTCTTTCCAGGTTTCTTTCTAATTAGCAGGAGTGAATAACGCTTTAGGAAGATCAAATGCCATTATTGTTCCTTGATTTAAAGGAAATGAATAGTTTTCTCTATTTTGTTGCAATATTTCTACGTTGTTAATTAACGGGTCCTTTTTCTTCTTTTTCGGGGATTTGTGTTTAACGTACATTCTGATATTTCTGCCATTATTTGGGCTCATAAATAATCGATTGCGACAGCTATCCAGGGACGTCAAATGTATGCGCGACTTAAGCTGAGTAAATTATGACGTGTGTAGGTACATAACAAATTGGGTAATGAAATGGCATGAAGTGATCCCACTAAGAAGAGATAGCTGAAAGCACCTTTATTCTTTTTTTTTATTGATGTTTAATTTATACAAGTCCTAAGAGCCACTCAAGGTAGATGATTTATAAAGGAAATTGCTCTATGAGTGGTAAGAGTAAGACATGACAAGCTCAATTTATAAGGATATGTGGGAAAGATAATGGTTAACCCTAGACTAATATTTTAGCAGTTAGGAATTTATCGTCACGAGATTCGATTCTACAGAGTAGCGATGCGTAGAGCAGAGCATTTCGAGTGCAATTTGCTCCTTACTGATAGTATACAAACGGATTTGACGATTGTTCGTCCTACTGAACTTGACATGGCGGTACTTAGATGTGAATACTCAGGACTTTGGTAAAGATTGCTGTGACAGTGGAGTGAGATGTCTGCGACCGTTCGTCTGTTAGAAGCGTTTTAGTGTGGAAAATAATTCATCCCACTCAAGGTCGCGTAGCCACTATTGAATTGTTTTAAGACTGGAAAGTGAAGGCTGTGCAGCTCAAGCAAGTATATAACAGCAGTACGCCATTTTTGGAAAATGATCTGGCTGTTTTGACGGTCAAATATAGCATAGCATGAAATAGTCACTCGTTGGATTGGTTCATGGAACCGATCTTTTTACCAACATTCTCAGAGATGGAACGTTATATTGAAGTTCCACTTGCAGTCTTGCATGAGCTTGTCCCAAAAGGCAAGGGACCTCATTGGGAGAAAAGCCATTCACCGCGATGAGCGAAAGCTTCTGTATATATTCGCGGTTGATGGAACGCTAGGAGTTTAGTTTGTGAGTTATTCAATGCTAAAAAACAAATATTTTTATTAACCATTTTTTATAAACAGTTTTTTCCCTCATTTATCTGTCAGAGCGAGGTCAGAGAGTTTAGCTGCCAGATTTTAGTCAACTAGATTTTTGGAGGTTCACCCATATACCTTAGGGAAATCGGACAAATTTTAACAGGCATAGAAAAGACGGAAGATTTTCCTCGAAATTAGTAAAATGGATGTAACCGTTTCGGCGACAGTTTCTTTCGGTCGCAAAGCATATCAGCACGTCTTATTTTGATATGAGACTTCCCTTTTAAATTCATAACCACTTGGCTTCAGTTCCTTTCTTTTCATATATATTAGCCATTTCATATAGTCTTGATTTCCAATGGAAGATTTCCATATATGTTAGTGTTACTTTCAATTTAAAACTTATATTTTACTATTATATTTTAGCCATAAGAAAAATAGAAGTCATCAGTTGGGACTAACTATGGATGAGAATTTAATAACTTTGATCTAGCATGTTCCTAATGTTCATAAACGTGCATCCGTCCGTCCTGCGCCGTCGCCACGCACACGCATGCGTGGGACTCCTCCTGATATCATACGTTCTCAAATCGTTATCTATGCTGATGATATAACTATTTACGCCTCTCTTCATAATAAGTCTGGTCGGTTCGACGAAGTCAAGTTAGCAACTGATATCAAAAATGCACGACAAACTGTTGTTAATTGGAGCAAGGAATGGCTTGTTAATCTTAAAACCCCCAAAACAAAATTTATCTCTTTTAATCGGCCACGAGAAACGTTTTTGCTAACCTACAGCAGTAACCCGTGCTTTCGCCGATTAACGTTTTCAGCTGACATGAAGTGAAAAGATTATAGTGAATCAATTGCTATATCTATTGCTAAGAAAGTTGGATCACTCTACCACGATAAACCATTTTTCTCTCGAGAATCTCTCTCACATATCTATAGGTCTACAATTCGTACATGCTATGAATATTGTTACCGCATATTATATGTTGCTCCTGCTATATATTTAGAGATTCACGATAAAATCCAAATAAGAATATGCAATTATAATGGTCCTGACCTGGCATTTTGGCTTCAGTTAATTATTCACAGCTCAAATGTATCTTCGTTGTGCCTTTTCTGTGACTAGTTCGCATATTAATTTTTTCTGATGACCTATCCTCTATGGTACCCAGAGTTTATGTATTTGATCGGCCTACTGCATTGGCGGCAAGATCTCATCATTTTACAGCTGAAATGGCTATTTGTAAACGTAGGTTCTATGCTAATAGTTTTTTCCATCACACTTCCCGATTGTGAAATTCTTTTCCAACATCTTCCTTACCAGTCAAATTTGATCTTCATATATTTAAATGCTATTTCATTCAATATCTTCTCTCTTCTCTTATTGTTCACTATCCTTAATAATGTTTTTTTTCTATTCTCTAACACTCAGTAAGCGCTTACGTCTTATGGGATTCATTACCTTGACTGGGGTAAAATTTCAAAACAAACTTACTCAGATTTTCTCTTATTTATTTACCTGCAAATAAGTATTATACAATTTCTATAAACAGTGAGTTGACATCGAACGCCTTAAGAAGCCTTTAAGTGAGAAAAACACACCCAATGTTATAGTCATTTTAAAATTTTAAATTTATCCTTTGTAGCTATGGATTGTTCTTTTTTTAAAGCAAGCATTTCTTTATGAGGGAGCTGCGTGTCTTTTAAAAATTACCATCGCATCGAAATGTAGATTTTATCACAGTTAAAATAAGTTTATCTTTGTAATATACCCATGAGGATGATCTTGAGGTAAATCGAAAATACGTGGGTAGGAAAAAAAACTTAGGCACCTTTCTTACTGAACTTTATCTTAACATCAAGAAACTGATTAGAGGAAAGGATGGGTATAAAAATGAACAGATATAATATGTCTGTATTATTGAATGAAACATGTTTGGATGAAGATATGCTGCCTAAATATAGAGGCACACACACACACACACACACATATATATATATATATATATATATATATATATATATATATATATATATATATGTAGTGTTCTCAGTTTATGACATAAATCATTGCTAGGTATAAATAATTTGGACTGGACATAGATATCAATACATTAATCTGACTATAAGTTTCATGCCTCATGTGACATACTAAACATTTTTTTCCTTGCATAAGTCTCATATATAGGCCACTGGAAGACTACGTAAATTGGGGCAAAGTCGAATCATTTCTTTTGCTTTGGGATAATGTTTTACTTTATTGATATTCGTGAAATTTAGTTTCTTTCTTTTGATCTAGTTGTTTTATTTATTTATTCAGTGTATCTTTTATTTATCTTAAAATCGGACTTATTTGAAATAAAGTGTAAATGTTGTTTAATCTTTTTCGATGCAACCACATGCCGAGTAAGAATGTGTTTCTATGTCAGCATTTAGTTATATGCTTTGGGGGACAACTCTATTTATTTACGAAGTAAATCAATGGCGTAAATAATATTATTATTAATATAAATATTAATATCATTGAACTAAAATTGATGATATCAAGAATAATATTTTTCTTTTAACTTTAGTCTCACTATTAGAAACGTGTTTATTTATATACTTATCTATTCCATTAATTTTTTATTTAATTTTTATTTATTTTAATTTTGTTATTCATTTTTTGCCATATTTATTTATTTACATATCCAAAGATACAAAACAGATGCAGTAAAATTCCACAATTCGTATTATTTATGCTACGAACTGTGGAGTTATGTCTACTTCAACAAATCAGAACAACATACTTGGCTACATCCATAATACGCTTTTTGTTGACATGTTTAGGAGCTAGTTATCGCGACATAGAAAATAAACCAACTACACACACACACTGAGCTTATTATTCTTCATTTTGAAGCGTAGATCTGGCTTTTAATTGGTTAAACTAGACATACCCACAAGTATATTCTTACTTCGGATCTTATACCCCCTTGCGTAAAAGAAGTAACGTTATTTTATTTCTCAAATATATCATTTTTTATCACAATTTATCTACCATCGCCTGACGAAATACTATAAGAGTATTGAAACAGGAAAGCTTTTGTGTAGCGATGCAAAATGTTTTTGTTATAATCTTTTATAATAACAAATATTATAATAATTATTTACATATCTATATGTTCCTATATATATGTCTCTGATTTCATTTACTTTTTCTTATTTTATATTATATTTTATTTTCATTGATATGTATTATTTTTATAAGTACATTCATTTAATCTAATTTTATTTCATTACGGCTTATTTTGTTATTTTGTATTCCACTACATTTAGATCAATATTATTAATATTTATATTAATAATGTGATTATATACTTTATTGATTTTCTTGGTAACAAAAGAGTTTGATCTATCTTCTCTCCTTATTAATTACTTTGGTTACATCAGCGTTATCTAAATTAGAAACTTTATTCTTATTTCCAAACTTATTTTCAGTCTTAAATATTAACATGTAACTAATCTCAAATTTAAAATTAAACCAGAGTTTATTTCAATATTTCAGCAAAATAATATACCACCCCATAAAGAAAGTATCTCGCGATAAACAGAAATTTTGTGAAACTGGTGTCAACCCAAAATTAAAATGAGAATAAAAATAAATATACTGGTACTTGATAATTTCTTCGGCAAGAAACTCAGAGTTATGCAATCAAATGTAAGTTATTTCATATATTTCTTAATTTATATATATATATATATATATATATATATATATATATATATATATATATAATTGTATGCCTGATTAAAATATGTCTTTACGTTATTCTATGTTTATGGATAAACGTGCTCGATATCAGGGACACTGAGGTGAACACCATGAGTCTATTGTCTGTTTCATGCCTGAACGTAATCTTCGAACTGAAGATTGCTTTCAAGCACGAAATAGACTCTCGCCGTTAGGTCTTGATTCAGGTTACACTGCACCACAGAATATATATATATATATATATATATATATATATATATATATATATATATATATATATATATATATATATATGAGGGGGTCTCCCCTTTTCACACAGATAGACTCGACCGAGGTATACATGTGCTACTACCAGTGAATACCCGTAATAGAGTCTGTAATAGAGGGTAGCACAAGAGTCACAGTTAGCGAGCACGTAGACTCAGTAAGGAGTCATACCGCGATACTTCAATACCAAGACTGTATATATATTATTGCTACTAACCCGCATTCCTGGATCTGCTAACCCGTATTACCAGTTTGTATTATTACGTTAATACATTTATTTTCCTTATCCATTCCTGGCGTTTGTTATGCATTGATATCGGATTCATCACGGAATCCACAACAAATTGGCGTCGAGGATTTCGAACTCACACGGGAAGGAAATCGAAACAAAATTCTCCCTCGTTTTCCACAACAAATTGGCGACGAGGAATTCGAACTGACACGGTAAGAAAAAAAATTATCCCTCGTTGTCCACAACAAATTTGACGACATGGTATTCGAACTCACACAGAAAATAAACAAAAACACAAAAGTCTCCTTTGCCGTTTTTTTTTTGCCAGTGTCCACAACAACTTGACGACAAAAGATTTACGAGGACTAAAATACGGAAAAGCGAGTTTTTCGTAAGACCTTTATCATGGAGGTTTTAAAAAATATTTTAGTAGAACTTGTAAAATACCAAAATGAACAACAATTACAACTCCAGGAAAGAATGGAAGAAAAATGACACAAACAATTACTACAAACGCAGAAACTAATATTAAAAGTAACGTGTAACAAACAACAAAATATCGAAAAAGGGGCAACTTTTTCCCATGACGCATATACTCCCTAGAAGAGGATAAAAATTTCGGGTATTATTTCAGACGTTATAAAGACATCTACAACATCGATTGTCAAAATTTGACAGAAGCAAAGAAGCTACGTCTGTTGCTCAGAAAATTAGGCACTGAGGAATACACAAAATTTGTGGATTGCATTTTGCCAAAAAACACGAAAGAATTAACGTTTGACGAAGCAGTTACATGTTTTACAGAGCTGTTCAGTCCAAAAACGTAACTCTTTCACAAGAGGTGGAAATGTCTTAACCTGGTAAAGGGCGAAAATGAGGACTATTCCACGTTTTCCACATTCGTGAATAAACATTGTGGCGACTTCAAGTTGGCAGAATTGGACAATTTCAAGTGTCTCATCTTTGTTCAAGGGTTAGTCTCAGCAAAATATAGTGAAATGCGCAAAAGAATGCTTTCAAAACTACAAAATGAACCTGGACTAACACTACAACAATTATCAGAAGATTGCCAAAAATACCTGAGTATAAAGAAAGTCTCGAAGAATATTGAGGAGTCAGGAGTATCACATATACGTAAGTTAAACAAAAGTTTACGTTCTTCACCCTCCCCGTAAAGAAAACAAAAATTATATAATAATGGAAAAAGTACAACATATAGGGAGAATTATGACGAAAATCGAAGCCAATATAAGCCCCACCCACCATCTGCATGTTATCGATGTGGAGGACTACACTGGAATAAGGATTGCCGTTTTAATAAAAATGTCTTGTGTGTGGAAAATGGGGAACAAGGCATCCCATTGTAAGAACAGAATAGCTACTAGTAGGATAAGAGCTACTAGAATGCATAACGAAGACAATAGCAACATAAGGAAATATGTGGAACTTGAAATCTTAAATAAAAAGATAAAATTGCAACTAGACTCGGGTCCCGATCTAACGATAATAAACCTACAGACATGGAAAAAGCTTAAGAGACCAACCATGTTACATACACAAAAAATTGCTAAGTAGATGACAGGAAAGCGTATAAAATTCGAAGGAGAAATAATCGTAAATGTTAAATTTCATGGGAAAACAAGAACACTCAAGATATACGTAATGAAAGATACAGAAAATCTAGTGGTTACAGACTGTATGCAAAAGTTCGACGTATGGGATTCACCTATCCGCTCATTTGTAAGGGTGCAGCTAGAATTGAATTAAAAGACCCTGTCCAACAAGTTGGTAAAAAGAGGTATACAATACCAAGACTATATATATATATATATATATATATATATATATATATATATATATATATATATATATATATATATATATTATTGCTACTAATCTGCATTCCTGGATCTACTAACCCGTATTACCAGTTTATATTATTACGTTAATACATTTATTTTCCTTATCCATTCCTGGCGTTTGTTATTTATTGATATTTGATTCATCCCGGAATCCACAACAATATATATATATATATATATATATATATATATATATATATATATATATATATATGAGTGTGTGTGTGTGTATGTGGGTGTAGGTGGGTGGTTGTATTCGCGCGCGTGCGTACATACGTGCATGTGCCCAGTGGAGTGTATGTTCGCATTCCAGACAAGATACGCAGAGAGCGATCTGTCACGTAGGTGAATTCTTGACGTTATCCGCCTGGTCTGGCGTTTCCAACGTGCGGCACCTTCCGCATGCCTGAAAAGTATACCACAGTTCGACCCCAGCCTTGTGTGTGATATTGTTCATCACGCCGGATACTGCGCTCTCTTCCAGAAACGGTCCACTCTGTTTGATTGCAGTACAGGCCAAAGCTGGGCTTCGTGGTTGTTGAGAAAACGCAAAGGAAGTGTCTTGTTGCATTAGTAGACAGACACAGTATCTTACGTGCGAGCAGCCATTAAATAAATGGTGTATCAAAACGTTTTTCTTACATACTTTAGGGGTCGGTTCTTCACACGAAAACAAAGACAAAACTCTATATAAATATATGGCCGCAAATCCTTCCCTTTTGGATTATTAAGTATAAAGAAAGATGGTCTATATAGACTAGATTACATTTGCCATTCGTGTACATTTGTGTCTAGTCTGTCTTTAACGTGTAACTTATGTAGTTAAGTGAGAACTGTTAAGTTTAACAATGTCAGGATATTCATATCGTGAGCAGGCAGATATGATTTTTACACACAACCGCAAGTGTTAATGGACGCGAGGTTTTATTTAAATTTAATAACTCAAAAACGAAGGATTTGCGGTCAAAATCTGCTCTCAATTTCTGAAAAGGTATTATTGATATACCCTGTTTTTGAACACGCTTTTTGCAGATGAAATATTATTATAGTTGGTGTATTAAATAAGAAAACAGAAGCTATGAAATGGAACATACAATCCTGTTAATGTCTGTGGATTATGGATAACACTGTTCAAAATAAGGATAGAAGGATACCGGAAATATTCCAACCTTATCGATTCTATTTACTTGTGTTCGATGGATTTGTGTGTATGATCGGAGGTACTGTTGTCTTGCCATTGAATTGGCTCACGCGTGACTGACTCCACCGTCGATGTGACGGCTACTTTGACGGGTATGTCGAAACGGAAAATAGGAAAAGAAATTAAGTTAACAAAAGTTGCTACACAGGGTGCCAAATAGAATTGATGCTGTCAGAATCAGGGGGTTGAAGTATAAATGAAAAAGAAGACGAACGAGAAATAAAACACATATTCGTTTGTATCTTTTTTTTTCTTTTTATGTACTGTGTCCCTTTTGGTTTAAGCGGTCATGGCTGTCCGCTTCCCCCTATCCCTTGTAGTGCTCACTAAGTTTCGTCCCTCTGCCATCATTCCCAGACCACATTTTGTCATCCACTTGCTTAAGTCCACCAGGTATACCATGCGTTGCTCTACCTTGTTTCGCTTTCCTTATATTCGACCTATCAGATTCTTAGGTCCTTCCTTTCTCATTACATGTCCCAGAAATTTCAGCTGCTTCGTTCTGATGTTAAGTTAAGGCTTCCTCCTTGGTTGCATTCTCTCCAAAACCTCATCGTTGCTCACACGCTTGGTCCATGATATCCTCAGCATCCTTCTGTAGACCCATGCCTCTGTTGCCTCGAGTCTCTTCTTCATCTTCGCCAACATTCGCTGCCGTAAAAGAAGACGGATAACAGCTCAGTACTATTTTCTTTGCTACCAAAGAAATATTCATGTCTCGTAATACTCTGTCTTCGTTTGTATACGCCTCTATACTTTTAACACAGAATTTCCAAATACTACAAGGCAGCGGATGTAGGTCAATCGTCAATTGAAACATTCATTAACAATGGAAAAGATGTCTACCTTTTTGTAACATTATTATGTGAGGTCAAAGAAGAACAGACTTTCTAACGATGTAAACTAATTAAAAATATTTAATTACCAGCATCTTCAATATATAACCATCTGGTCTTGAAATCTCTTCTGAATACACACTTCGTCATATATAGAGTTTATTTTAGTCACATGCCTGACAGTCGCTTAATAATATTTGCGTGCTATACTTTTAATTATGCCTTTTATTTTCTTTTATTAAATTTTAGTTTTAAGGATGCATAGTTCTGGGAATGACGATGAACTTCATCCGGTAGCAAGGCTTCTGATCGGGAGATTGGAAGTATGAGGAACATGGAACCACGTCCACATTGCTGTAGTTCCCAGGTACTACCTGACCCGGAGTGGTAGGACCTGTTGGTCAAATAGTGAACCACCAAAGAAAAACAAAAAAAAACCCAAAAAAACACTAAAGTATAAAAACATATTTTATAGTAAATATAACATCTATACATTTTAATATTAAAAAAATTACCAACGATATATATTTATAGTTAAATGACCAGCAATCAATTTTATCTGTAGTTGAAGGTATACAGTTGCGTTGAAAATATATTTAGGTGAAGCCATAATTGTCTTCAAAATATTTACGTTCGTAATTCAATAAACTATATGATATGCCCTAAACCAAATCAAGCAAGCAGCTAACAATCTAAGGTCGCATCGGTCCTGTAAAGGATATCAGTATAAGAAATGTAATTGACGAGTCTGTGGCATTCACTTTCATTTCAACATCCTTGGTTAATACATAAATTCAAGCATGAGCTAAGTGCTATATATATATATATATATATATATATATATATATATATATATATATATATATATATATATATATATGTGTGTGTGTGTGTGTGTGTGTGTGTGTGTGTGTGTGTGTGTGTGTGTGTGTGTGTGTTTGTATATAGAGTGTATGAAAAGACATTTACAAACATTGGTGGCGGATTTCTCTCAACGAAACAAGGTCACAAGTTCATATAAACATATGACCGGAAGTCCTACGTTTGTGAGTTGTTAATTTTAACATTTTACGGTAGACGCTGTTAAATGTTTAATCCAAGATACAATACAAAATAATTTTATAAACATTGGGGTCGGGTTACTTACAGCAAAACAAGGTAAAATATCCATAAACCTATCTCCAAAAGTCTATTATAGTATCTCAACACCACTCATAGCAAATACTTGCTTCTACACACAGATGCACCGGTCGGATCATTGACAAGCGGACCCTTTCAAATACTCGCACAGGCAGGCTTCCATGATTTGTTCTTATTTGGTGGGAGGAAAATATAAAAACATGGACAAAAGTTCATACAAACATGCCCCCAAATCCTTCCTTTTTCGGTTATTAAATTTAAAGAAAGATTACGGAAGATGGCGCTGTGTAGACTAGGTTAAATTTGTTATTCGTGTACATTTGTGGTTGGGCTGTCTTCAACGTTTAACTTGTGTCGTTGAGAGTTAACTGAGAAGTCTTCCGTTTAACAATGGCAGGATATTCGTAACGTGAGCAGGCAGATATGATTTTTATATACGGCCGCGCGAATGGTAATGAACGCGATGCTGCACGGCTGTATCAGATTGCGTTTCCAGATCAAAGGCAACAGAGTCATCCAACTTTTGACGGCGTTTATCGTCGCGTTATTGGGGCAGGATCTGTGGCACCATTAACTATGGATCGAGGAAGAGAAAAGATCCGATCATACGCCTGACAACGAAGAACACATTCTACAGGCTTTCAGAGACTATGCAGGTGTATGCACACATCAAGCAGACCAAGCATATCGTACATCACATACAACCGCATGGAGGTTATTTCAAGAGCAGCTCCTGTATCCATATCATTTACACCGTGCGCCTGGTCTTTCGCCCTCTGATTACTCAGCACGCGGAACTTTTGCTGAGGGTTTATCACAGAAACCGTCGATCCGTTGGTTGTCTCTTCGGTCTTGTTTACGGATGAGGCAAATTTTGGAAGAGATGGAATAACAAATTTACACAAGCAACGTTTATTGGCGATCGAAATTCCTATGGTACAATACATACTAGACACCAGTATTAATTTTCATTTAATGTGTGGACTGAAATTATAGATGACAATCTGGTAGGTCCATATGTTATCTTAACACGTCTTACAAGATTTGTCTACAGGGGGTTTATTTTGAACAGACCTGCTAGAAGATGTACCACGGCTAAGTCGCATGTGGTTCAGGCACGATGGGGTTGCAGCACATTTTAGTCACATTGTTCAAAATTCACTGGCTGGAATATACCATGAATATGGATAGGTACGAGAGGACTGGTTCCATAGTCTCCCCGTTACCCCGACTTCCATACTTTGGATTTTATCTGTAGGGCCACCTAAAACAATTGTTTTATACAGCAGTCTTTAATAATGCAGAGTAAGAGTATTTGAAACGGACGGCCAGACAATGATCCAACGGACGGGTGCATGTGGGAGAAGAAGCAATCGGAGGATATTTGGAACATTTGCTCTGAGTTGGTGTGTTTAGGTAAACGATGGCATTTTGGAGATATATTTATATGGACATTTTACCTTGTTTTGTTGTCAGGAACCCGCACCCAATGTTTGAAAAGTATTTTTGATACGCACTTTGAAAGCTCCGCGATCCTTGTGACTAGAGAAAACTGAGTTTGATTGCTGGTTATGGAATCACCCTATCATTGTTTTTGACATACGGAAAGTTGCAAGACAGTTTTTCACTTACTGAACTATTAGAGTTAGTGGGGGGCGGGGGATCCTATACAAAGTTTCAATATTCTGAGTTTTTGAGGTTCTTAATTAAACAGTGATATCATCTGTACACGTGTTTACTAACAATATGACTGTATATCGTTAGTAAAATGCAGAAAGATGGTAGAAAACTTGGGACAGGCTTGCATTGATATCATGGGATTAGGAAGACCGGTATTCAGAACGACCTTTATGGAAATACCTCAGAGAGAGGACATGATAATTTGCTTGACTCATGCAGAAATGGCGTACCGCAAAATCACGCCGAAACACTGGTTCCCGTACGATCACCGAAGTTAAGCAACGTCGAACATGTTCAGTATCTATATGAATGACCTCTTTAGAATACCAAGGGCTTTGAGCTTGGGTGTGAATGGGGTGTAATAGATAATGTCAGAGAATTGTTAATTGGAGACCTGAGTTCCAATTCGAGTTGGTTTCGTTATATTTACTTACGCGCAAATACCCATGGGAAAGTCATTGACTCCATCTTTTCTCCTCCACCTATGGGTTAATGAGTAAGATTGTATCACCAAACCATTATTATCGAAAAAAAATCATATAATCTAAAATTATTTTCTGGCTTTAAATAACCTGCAAAAGTTTGCTAAGCCGTAAAAAAACTAAATTAGTTTAGAACTCAATCTCGTTTTTTTCCAAATTTGAAGTGAGATCCAAATTAGATTTATTTGTTCATTTGAAAGATAATAACTATCTAACGCCTTATTGCAGCAAAGTGAATTAAACCACACCTACACACTGGGAGGTAGAATCAGAAAACCAGAGCTTGAAGACATCTGCCAGTGGATCTTCGACATCTGGGAAGAGTAGAGTGCCGCTATCATTGTCAGAATATTCAATAATTGCGGCATCTCGAACATGCTCGACAGCAAACGAGAGGACATACTATACGAGGAATTCGTACGGAAACGGCGGCCACCAGAGGTACCACAATAAACCGAAGATGACGATGATCTTGTCGACGATACATACCACACAGAAGTGCATCCCAACCCGAGAGAGAAATACTTCGACCAGTTTTACGTGTCCGAAGTCGACGACGAGTTTCAAGTGTTAGACATGGGCGACATTCAAATCATATATCTCGAAAGCCCATGAACAGAGGAAAACGACCTGGATGCATTACAAACAGTCATGTTCAGTGCGATACACATAATTTTAGAAGAAATTTCACGCAAACAAACAAACAAATGAATATTTATTCAATATTATTTCGATTTGTTTTCAAAAGGTGCATTGGCGATTTCACTCCTTGTCATTATCACATTTTCTTAATGATTACGAATTAAACGAAATTCCCGTAATTTTTAATTTGTGATTTCCTTATCAAAAGTTTACGTCATTTTATTTGCTCTAATAATAGTTTTTTTTAATATAAAATAAGATTTATTACCTGAAATTTCTCCACTTTTTGTAACTGAGTCTAATACTCCCTAGCCATCTATGCACAAAGGATTGTAGTACATACACACACACAAACACACGCAGATACACACACACACGCACGCACGCACGCACGCACGCACACACACACACACACACACACACACACACACACACACATATATATATATATATATATATATATATATATATATTAGCAGTAAAGACTGCCGTTGCTCTCGTTTTATGTAGTTAAATTGCTTTGGGGTTTGAATTATTGAACTTACGCCCGTATCCGTAGTTGTTGAGGTCACTGATAAGCCGGGAATCTCACTGGTAGCAAAATCAATGAGATCAAGGGCAACGGGTGGCAATAGGTGGCTACTGTGTTGCGGCTCCGTGCTTACCCGAAGACTGCCACCCGTTCATAATCGGTCAAGATTTTTAATTCTGGCAAAGTAAAATTGTGGTTGCGTTTTCACTGAAGGATTCGCCCCTTCACTATTATGTCCATAAGTTTTCCCAGTTTAAAAACAGAATACTCGGGCGGTAATGTCATGTCTGTGAGTTTAATCTTGTCCGGGTAGGAGTTCACCCGTTATCTCAACCCATTTGGGTTTGCAGGTAAAAGTATAAATAAGTCTGGCCGCACATATTACCTAATGTATGTCATAGTGTCCTGTATGCGTTCATGCATGTAACGCGCGACCCCCACCTACAGTATAGGTAGAGGCCAGAATGCACAGCTTCCCTAGGTCGCGGGGATTGGCTTCATTTCGAAGGATTTCGCGTAAGTGTACGTAGGAATCTGAGCGCAGCTCTTTCTGATGATTCCTTATAAAACAAAGCCTCACTGATTTCATCTTAGCGGCCATGTCAACCGCAAATTGGTGGAAAAGATCCCTGCATCTCTGAAGCAGGTTGAAGTCTCCATCCCTAACCATGAACCGGTATGAGTAGAAGGCCTTGCACGATAAGGCTTTGGAAGACGTTGTAGGTTGGCCAACCGGAGTATGAAGGGGAATGCCGAAGTGGTAGCCATCGTCACCATAAGGGAAAAGTAAAGGGTACCGCAATGCGTCATATGATCCATGGGCCTCTGAAATCCTGCGAAGAGCGCCGCCTCTTGATTTGAGGACACTATCGCGTGTGCGGTCTTCCTCCCCATGTATAATAGCGGCCACTTCGTTGCACGCAGGAGCATTGTAGCGGCGTTCGTGTTCATCATGAGACCATTTGTCAGCGTCAATTACAATGCCGAAGGAAGGAAAGGGAGCATTTTCCAAAGCATATTTGAAACTGCGAATATAGCTGTTAACCTCGTGAAGGATGGACTGATGTAGCAGTATGACGTCCCTGCGAGGAACTCTTCCCGACGGCGGCAAAATACCAATCCGGGTTTCGGCCTGTAGGTTTTAGTCTGCAATAAAGTAAAGTTGAAGGGATTTAGGCGTAGAGGTTTCCTCAGGCAGCAGAGACCCAATGCAGTGGTATACTTGCCCCTGTAATTTGAAAGTGGGCATCCAACCCTCTTCTCGAAACACCTGAGTCCCAAATGAGGTCATTTGAAAGGAGTTGTTGTATTGCCTAATTGTTTTAAGGAAGTGGTTGGAGTTGGGATGGGAGCCGGCTATTAGTCTCCTCAACGCGTAGGTGGTTCATGCAGAGGTGGCAGTCGAACTTTGCCGGAGGAGCAGCACAGACCGGCAGGATCCCCGGCTCAATTGCGGGCATTACAGAATTGGCAAACGCATGTCATGGACCCTACATTGAGGTCGTCACGCGTAGTTAATTTAGTGCCGTGGTCGTAATTGAAAGCCAATAAAGTCCAAAAGATCTGCTGCGACAGGTAATGCCACGGGCGGCTGCAAGGCGCTGAATGTGGCCGTCGCGGCGTATGCGGCGAACTTGAGGAGTTTAAGATAAGCGGACAGAGGCCATGTTTTGTAGCAGCCGTTTAAAGTCTGTTTGCCCTTGTCTGTGGGTTCTAGGTCTTTCTAGCAGCAGAAGTCGCTGCAGCGTTGCGGGCATTGCGGGATGCCCGCTGAAGCTCTGTCTCGGACTCCCTCGATCTAGCTGTTGCAGCAGCGTCCCTGGATTGACGAGCGCGCTTGCGGTCAAATGTTGCAGCTGCCTTCACCTGGCAGTGGAGGCAGCATTCCTAGCATTTCGAACAGACCTAAGTAGCAATGTCTCAGCAGCCCTAGCGCTCGCTGTTGCAGTGGCGTCCCTGGATTAGATGGGCGCGACTGCGGTCGAATGATACAGCTGCCCTCGACCTGGCAGGGGTGGCAGTATTTCTAGCATTTCGAACAGACCTATGCAGCGGTGTCTCAGCAGACCTAGCGGTCGCTGTTGCAATAGCGTCCCTGGATTGACGGGCGTGCCAGCGTTCAAGTGTCTGTATTGTCCTTGATTTCGCAGTGGCAGCAGCGTTTCTTACGTTACGAAGAAGCCTTTGATGATGGGTCTCGGCACAAACGTAAGAAACAACATGCGGTAAGAGAAATGATCAGTTGAAAGAGGCTATCGTATCAAAAGGATGGCGGCGTAACAGTAGCAGAAGTGAGACCTTCGTCCCACAGCTGTGCACAGCAGATTCAAATGCGAAGTATTACTGGCCAATCGGTTGTGCCAATCAGCGAGCGTCCTAGGTTCTCGAACACCAATCAGCGACCGCGTAATGCACTCAGCCAATGAAATACCGCTATGTGAAGCATGGTCACACGTTGCGAATAACAATCAGCTGTAGAGTCTGTAGTGTAGACGTCTCAGTTGAACATCCGTTTGATTGGTGTATTCGCTAATTCCGATGAAGACATGATTTTATCGACTTCCCTCAGGTATTAGTTGGTCACAAAGGATCTCACAGCGCAAAAGTTTTTAATTGTCAGGACTAAAGCCGATAAAGTTAACCAAAATCCCAAGCAAGTTGGGAAAAACATCGCCAAATACAGGTAAACTCGATTTGAATGGGAAATCAAAAGGGGTATAATTTTATCGATTTTTATCCGACAATTGAACCCGATATTGAAAATGAAAGTCAGCACCTCAATACTGTCGGTAAATATTATGCTCATCGGGAATTCTGTTGAAAATTCCTCGCCATTTGACTATATTTTTGTGAAAAATATAGCCAACAATCAGCTAGACTGGACTTGAATTGGATCTTCCATTGTATCGATTTTTCCGGTAATTTATATCGATACTGAAAATGAATGTCAGCACCCAATAACTAACGATAAAAACAATTCTCAACGTAATTTTGGTGGAAATTCTTCGCCATTTGCGAAAAAATATAGCCAACAACCAGCTTGACTGGATTTAAATTGGAATCAAAAGTGGCATGATGTTATCGATTTTTTCAGATAATTTATACCAATATTGAAGTAAACTAATAACTGTTGATAAAACTAATGATCAACATGATTCTCGTGAAAATTCCTTGCAGTTTGCGAAAAACAGAGCCAAAAATCAGCTACATTGGATTTGAATCTGATCTCTGATTTTATCGATTTTTTCCGATAACTGATATCAATTTTAAAAACAAAGAACAGCACCTCAAAACTATAAGTAATGACATTGCTGAACGTGAGTTTGGTGGATATCACTTGTAATTTGTGAAAACTATCACTGAAAAATTGATAATATTCGACACCCTATCGGTTTTATCGATTTTCTTCCAAAATCAGAGGAAGAATCGAAAAATCAGACGACGTCAAGTACGAATGGCGTAAATTTCCGATCTGTGTGTGAATTCTCATGCCAATCGGACGAACAGTTTGCTCAGGATGAAGTTACAAGTTGACAAACACAAAGACACACAGACACACAGAATGCCATTTATAGATATAGATAAAACTGAACATAGAAGTCAACACTTAGAGGCGTCAGTCTGTTTCATGCTAGATGCAATCGTCATGCCACGATTGTTGTTATTTTCCCCGGCTATTTATATATACCGATCAGTGGTGCAGTGTGCTAGTCTATTTTGGCGGTTATTTTACCGGAATCCGATTATTTATTTATTTGTGTTAAATTATTTTGCTTGTTTTTATTTTTTTATTCTTATTTTTTTTATCTTATATATTTATTTATTTTTAAATTTATTATAATCGGTGTTACATATAAACCATACAGAAAACCCAATGATAAACCACTCTATATACACACATCTTCCAAACACCCATTTTCTAAAATCAAAATCGATTAACCGCAGGCTTTCCGTCAATTCCTCCAATGAATTCATATATATATCAAAGCTAAGAATGACTACGAAACAGCCTTAAAAGATTCCCAGAAACACTCACATACTCACCACAGAACACATATGGTTCAACCCACCGTACAGCAAAAACTTAAAAACAAACGTAGGGAAAATATTCTTCAAACATTTACACAAACACTTCCCGTAATCAAGCACCCTACACAAAATATTCAAAAAAAGACACAGTAAAATCAGCTACAATTGCACCAAGAACATGGCACATATATTAAAAATGCACAGCAGGAAATCTATCAACCAACCACACGAACAAATTAAACTCACTTGCAACTGCAGATTAAAAAAACGAATGTCCCTTAAATGGTAATTGTTTACAAAATAACGTAATACACCAAACCACGATAAAATCACCAGATAATGAAGAAAAAGTATACATAGGAGTAACTGAAGGATCATAGAAATAAAGAAATTATACACATAGAACATATTTCACAAATAGTAAATATGCGAACAGCAGAATGCTTTCTAAGTATATCTGGGAAATTAAAAACAAAAGGCACATCACACCAAAAATATCTTGGAAAATAAGGAAGAGATCATCAGCCTACAACCCTCAATTAAATACTTGCAAACTTTTCTTGGAGGAAAAAATAGCTATCATTAACTTCCTAGACCAAAATAAATTATTAAATAAAAGATCCGAGCTGATCTCAAAATGCAGACATGAAAACAAATTTTCACTACGTTTCTTAAAAATCGAAAACGGAAAAAAAATAATCAAAAATAAACAAAATGACAATAAAATAAGCAAAATAACCCAAACAAATTATCAAATCTCACATGTTAGTATAGACGAAATAGAATAAGAATAAGAAACAAAATCAATGATCCCAATAAATAAAGTAAATAATAAACAAATTAGCTTACCATTATAACGAAAATATTAGTTAGATTATAAAAATCAAACCAAAATTCGGACGAAAATAATAGCTATATCTGTTATATAACGATGAAAAAAAATACTACGTTACTTAAAAATCGAAAACCGAAAAGAGAAAGTATACAGTATGACAAATAAATAATAAGTAAAATAAATTGATCTAAATTCATTCAAATAATTAAATAACCTAACAAACCGATAGCGATGAACTAACCGTTAGAAAAACAAATAAATATAATCAATCCCAATAAATACATGAATTAATAAATAAATTAAAAATTGTTCCCGCCAAAATAATAGTCAGAATAAACTACAACAATTAACCCCAAAATTGAATATATGGCTTTAATTTTCTTCCCAAATCAAAGCAAATCTATTAAATAAGCGATATAAACAATTTTTACTACGTTAATAAAAAAAACGATTAAAATACAAATTAAAAAATAAATAAATATATAAGATAATTACACATGATCTATCTCTGATATTAAGCCCTTTATCCCATAAATATAGCACATTTTAAGACTATATTTCTTCTTATATATATATATATATATATATATATATATATATATATATATATATATATATATATATATATGTTTTGTGTGTGTGACAAAATTTAGATATAAATAGAAAATATATCTGTTAAAAAAACAATATAAAATAAGACAAAAAAAAACTATACTTTACCCATGCTTTTTGCCCTATGATGGATTTTTTCAGGGCAAATGTATAATTGTATGATGCAGGAAATAATTATAAACAGAAGTAAAATATCATTAGGTTTCAAAAGTTTAAAAATAATTTAATTCTTTAACATTTAAGTTCTTTAATATTTAATTTTATCGCATTTGAATTTTTGGAGTCTTCATGTTTTTGATACATTGATGATAATTCACTAGATAATAAAAAAAAACAATACAGGACAAATCATGAACTTATCAACAATTCTGATATATATATATATATATATATATATATATATATATATATATATATATATATATATATATATATATATATATGTGTTAAGATTCTTCCGTTCTTTCTGAACAACCTGTACTAGTATATACAGTCGAAATTAAATTATCCTGCCATTAACTGTAGTAAATGTGACTACACACACACACACACACACACACACACACACACACACATATATATATATATATATATATATATATATATATATATATATATATAACTGTTCAGTTCTAACATTATCTACCTAGTCCTCAGATACTACGTTACAATGGAAGATTTGATTTTGCAGGAATCTTCGAGCGTACAGATATACATATAAATAATAAAAAAGCACAAAAGAAAATAGACCAACACACCACCCGCTCATATCGTTCTCGCCTGTAACTTCAAATCCAGAAACGAATGTCTCTTAAATGGTAATTGCTTGCAAAACAATATAATATACCAGGCCACTGTATGAACAGCCGATAACAAAGACAATATATACCTAGCAGTAACTGAAGGAACATGAAAACAGAGAAACTACCTATGCAACATATACTTTACTGATTCTTTCTGGACATATATGAGAAATTGAAACAAAACAAAAATTACACCAAATACATAACGGAATATATATATCATCGTACCAAAATAAACGTCCAACCTGGCGTTAGGAGATGGAAAACCCGTTTCAAAAAAGGCTGCGATTGTAATGTCATTTGACATGTGTCAGGGTGTGCACGAGTTCAAGTTAAGGTTCTATGATCAGAATATAGTTCATTGAAGGATAATTTAATTTCGACTTTAAATTATATAATAGTAGAAGCTTTTCAGTAAGAACTGAAAAATCTACCCTTATTTATATATATATATATATATATATATATATATATATATATATATATATATATATATATATACACACACACTATTAAAATCTTCGGAAGATTTTCCTCATCTCCAAAGCACATTCACAACATTGGCATATATATATATATATATATATATATATATATATATATATATATATATATATATATATATATGTACATACATACATATTTATATATATATATATATATATATATATATATGTATGTATGTATGTATACCAGAATTGTTGAGAAGTTCATGATTTGTTCTGTATTGTTTTTCTTTCTTTTTATTGTGGACGAAATTGAGTGCGTGCTTAAAAAAACAAATACTGAATTACTGAGAAAAGTCAGGAAAATAGATCCTAACATTTCACCACATCTGTTTATAATATATATATATATATATATATATATATATATATATATATATATATATATATATATACATATATTTATATATATTATATGTGTGTGTTCACGTGCGTGTCTGTATGTGCGTGTGTAGTTTTATTTATATTTAAGCCGCTTAATAAAATATGAGGAATAAAATGTCAAGAAATTGATAGCAATATTTGCAATAAGATTTATGATATTATTATATGTTAGTAGTCCTTTTGATATTATGTATATTCATTAGTATATATATATATATATATATATATATATATATATATATATATATTTATATATATATATATATATTTATATATATATATGTATATATATATATATATATATATATATATATATATATATATATATGTGTGTGTGTGTGTGTGTGTGTGTCGAGAGAGAGAGAGAGGAATTCAAAGAAAGAGAGTTAAAGAGAGAAAGAGAGAGAGAGTAAATATTTGTGAAAAGAGAGGGGAGAGAAAGAAAGAGAGAGAGAGAGAGTAGGATGCATAACACACAAATATCTCATTTTAGTAAAATAATTAAGAAACTCTAAGGTAAATTGCAATCTTTACTAAATCATCATGATAGCTATCTTTTCAATTCCAATTTTTCATTTAATTAAACTAATGTAGACTTCTTCATTTTAATTTTGTTTTTTTACTTTTTTTCTTGCAAACAACATTCTCTAACTGACAGTTGTTTTTCCTTTAAACTGATTTCCAAAACAAAACTTAACTTATCATGTACTCTCACTTAGCAAGAATCGTCGCATGTATCAATGAGCAGGTGGACAGTTGCTAATTATTATATAGCTGTTTTTTTCCCTGTGGGAAACAGAACTTTTTCGTCTGCTGTGAAGTCACGAGACTTAATTATACCTCATTGTGAATAAATATGTTGACTTGACGTGCGTCAAAATACATTTCTATAGATGAATATCACTAGGCTTCTGATTTGCAGATACACCAAAAAGTAATTAAGAAGTTTTTACCCCGATGACGCCAACGTTGAGTAATATTCAATAAGCTCGATGCCGAGGAAATTATAAAGATAATGGGTTCGAATCCTGCTGTATGCATTACCCTAGTGGCTTTTTGCTTTATTGAAATTCGCTTATTAAATACCTTTACTGTCTCTTTGTTTAGCGATGTTTGGCATGCATTAATATTTTCTACGTAGTTAGATCGATTTTCAGTCGTTGCTTTTGTTGTTTTAGTCATCCAAGATACCTCTTTTTTATATGCCGTCTTATTTAAGGACATGGGCACATGATTCTCCACAACTACCTTTCCTCCGTAGCTTCAATCAAATCCTATCTCCTTACTTTCCCCACTAAATATGTCTCATTGGATAGTTACTCGCTGTTTTCCTTTTAAGGATTACGGCCATATCACGTTGAAACACCGGTTCTTGTACGATCACCGAAGTTAAGCAACGCTGATCCGGGCCATTATCTTTACGCATGACAATTTTAGAATACTAGATGGTGTAAGCTTGGGTAGGCGGGTGGTGTAATGGGTAACGGCTCGAAATTGGTAATCTGGCAGACGAGTTTCATTTGAAGTGGTGTTTGTTAGATTCACTTTCTAGTGAATACCCTTGAGAAAGGTATGAATACACATTTTCACCCACCAGCTATGGATTAAATATCAGTAAAAAAATTATCTTCACAATGTTCTTACAATCTAAAGATATTTAAAAATTTTAAATAACATGCAAAAGGTTGATAAGCCGTAAAAAATAAACCAAATTATTAATGTTTCCCTCTGCCTCTCTTGCTTTCAACATGTCCAGTGAGTGTCAAATTTTCCAAGCCTTTTTTCTTCATAATACGCCCCAGAAATTTCAAATAATAAATAAGAAGTCCCTTTCTGGTACTTAAGTCCTTAACACTTCCTAGTTTCTGAAATGTTCCATCTATATTATTTTCAGTATACTTCATGAGAAACACATACCTGTTACCTCATCACATTTTCATCATTAAGAAATTGCCCAACTATATATATTATAAGGCAGTTCAGCACCCTTTTCTTTGTTTCTGTCAAAATATTCCTGTATATTTATAGGTTGTTTATCTTTTAGGAGACGTATTGCAACGCGTTTTCTAATTTCGGTCTCCTTTATCGTTCTGTATGGAAACAGTTCATAGTTCATGTTTTGTTTTGTCCTTAGTCATTTCCTCATACATTCCTTTACTTCCTTGCCATAGTTTGTGTTATGACTCCAATTATAATCGATAAATATCTCCCTAGAGACACAAGTATAATCGATCAGTATTCAATTATGCCCGTACCAAGTAACTATCCCGTCCTGGGTAAGACGATAAACTACGTCCAATAGCAAGGCCTCTGATCAGGTTTTGAGGATCGTGGAACCACCTCTTAATTGCTGGTGTTCAAAGGTCCACCCTGGCCCGAGGTGTTAGCACCTGTTAGGTTCCCAGCTATGGGCAAAGAGTTAACCCCCCAAACTGGAGACAAAACATTATGAAAGTGTAAAAATAGGATTTAATACCTTAAAGACTTTGTAAAAGAAAAATTATTACTAGCAATAAATTTTTGAATGAAAAAATTATTATCAGCAATACGTTTTTTTAAATTACCAACAATTCAAACGGTTATACATTTTTTTAAAAATATATTACCAGTAATAAATTTTTGAAGAAAAATATATTACCCGCAATAGATTTTTGGGAAAAAATATTATCAGCAATGAAAATTGTCGGCATTAAATAACTCATTTAGGCTGAAGTGCCGTAAACCAAACCAAACCAAACCAAACTAAACCAACAACTACTTAGGGATTCAAATAGAAACTACTAATTGCTACTATCTGAATTAAGTAAATGCTTAGAGACTCAAGTACAAATGACCAATATTTATTTATGGACTCAGTTATAAACATCCATTATCTACCTACAGATTCAAGTAGACACTACCAATATTCAACTATATGCGACAATGTAAATTATTAATCAACTTAATTTGGAATGACGAACATTTACTGTATATTAAAGTATAAACGACCAATCCCCGAACCAAATAAATGGTTATAAACTTAACAAAATTAAAAACAACAGAAATGACTTATTCCACTATTGAATGATGCAAAATAGATTGAGATACCGTAAAATCCACCAATCAAACAGATTATCTCCAATCTCCGACTTGTAATGATGTACTTTTGCCATAGATATAAGAAATTATTTTTCAGAGAAAGGAATATTTCCTGTGTGAAATTGATATTTTTTAATATCGAAACTTGAATCTATCCAAACTGTGCTGATATTTGTAAACAAAGTATCATCACATCTGTTACTGTCGTTCTGAAAATGACATGAATCTATAAAATTGGGTTCCCTAGACAAGATGTCTTATTTATCGAAGAAAATGTTTATTCGCCTCGATTATCCACTTGTGCTAAATTAAAACAGGATAAGTGCCTTCATAAGTGAGATAACAGGCGGAGACCAGCGTAATTTCCACACAATTCACGCACGAATTTCCTCAATCATTTATGGGTGATCTAGCACTTTTGCCCCAGTCCCTCAACCTCCGCTGTCTTACTCTCTGCTTTGAGGTGTCTACTCTGTCCTAACTGAACTTAAGGGAGGGGACATACGTCCCCTGAGCATCCGTAGATTATTCAACTGGTCCGCTGGTTTAATCCTGCTTCCTGCCCACGTTGTGAATTGTTTGATCCAGAAAGCAGAAGGGATGTCCGTCTATTCACGGTCGACTGAAGATGTAGACATGGTTGTGTAGTCTGCGCTAAGAAATTTAGAATGCAGCAAAAAAAAAAAAATATCTGCAGAAAGCCGGACAAATGGTTGAATTTTTAATGTCTTTTATATAGCAGAAAAAGAGAAAAGAAACGGGTTACAGAAAAGAAAATTATTTAACGTAAAAACTCATACACTGGATTCCAGACACACAGAGAGTGTATATGATTAACTTGTTGTTAAATTGTCTCAGAACGATATATGACTCTTGCGATGAAGGGATAAAGGTTTCCTTGCGGGGCTTAAAGTTATAGTCGCGTTCCTCCTCATGCCCGAGCCAATTCTCTCTTCTCTCTTCAAGAATTTTCTCCAGTCTGCCTTTTTCAGCATAACTACGCGTTTATATAGATAAACCCGGCTGACTACAACTGACACACGTCCCCACCACCTCGCACACGGGTTCTGGATGCTTCAACTAAAATCATGTGAATTACAAAATTCCTTCTAGCTTACTCAGCTCTATTTCAATTTTTAAACGATAAAAATTATTTCGACCATTTTCATTGTCTTCTGATGACCCAGGTTCAATGAGTACAACTTCTGCCCTAGATCAGATTTCCCCATCAGTAAATAAAATGCTCTGATTTAATTTCGCCATTGAAATCTACTCCAATTTCACTAAAAAAATATACGTGTGTGTGTGTGTGTGTGTGTATGTTTAAGTGTGTGTTTCCCAGACTCTTTCTCTCTCTATGTCACAGTGAAATGAAAACATTTCTCATTTCTCGAAACATTCCTGGAGTGCAGCTCCTCATGAAAATCTGGGATAATCAAATGCAAGTTAATTAGCCGCGTTGGTATCAGAGATATACTAAAAGTAATTTTTACAATATTTTTTAAAAATTTCTAAACCCAACTCCGATAATTGAATATAGGAGCTTTCATTGTTCGTTACTCCACTCGTCAAAACCAAACTGTTTTAGATATAATCTCTCTTTATGTGCCGTGTACCCTCAGGATAATGGCTCTCTACAATTCCCTGTCCTTTGTAGGTCTTAATAAATTTAGTCATTTTGTTGTTTATCCTAAAACCTGTTCCATCATCTCTTATCTCAAGCTCGACAAGTATGCTATATGTTATTTTCCTCTGTCCCTCTTGCCCTCAATTTGTCCTGTGAGTATCAGATTTTTCAAGCCCTCCTTCCTCATTATGTGCCCTTGAAATTTCAATTGTTTCTTCCTGTTGTTAAATATGTTTTCTTTTTGCTTCCATTTTCCCTAAAATTCCTTCGTTTTCGAATAATCGATCCACTGTATCCCCAGCATCTTTTGACACACACACACACACACACACACACACACACACACACACACACACACACACACACACATATGAAGAAATATAGTTTTAAGGTGTACTATATTTATGTGATAAAGTGATCAATATCAGATATAGAGCGAAAGTAAATATAAAAGTGGACATTGATGTCAACATTCAGAGGCGACAGTCTGTTTCATGCTATACGCAATCATCAGGCCAGATGTGTTGTCTTTTTTCTCGACTATCTATATATAAATCAGTGGTGGTATTCCATTCTAACTGTTATTTTAACACAACATATGTGGCTTGATTATTGCGTTTAACATGAAAGAGTCGGTCGCCTCTGTGTTGACTTCAATGTTCTCTTTCATATATATATATATATATATATATATATATATATATATATATATATATATATATATAATGTCATTCACAGACAGTACTGTTTCGCTGTATCACAGCTCCTCAGTGCGACTAGACTTCCGAATGCCTCAAGCCAGGATTGAAACACAACTAATTTTGTGTCAGCCAGAGCTATCTTCACTCGGTAGAGTTACACAACTAAATCTAGCGTATTGTTTTTACAAATGTAAACACATGCCAATCAGCCAAAGTGCTCCATTCATTTTACTGAAGAGCTTTGCATTAGTGCAGGTGGCTGTTGTTTATAGAATTAGCTTATCACTCAACAGTGCTCAATTGAAATGTATTTTCAAGAGCTAAATTATGTCATTCACAGACAGTACTGTTTCGCTGTATCACAGCTCCTCAGTGCGACTAGACTTCCGAATGCCTCAAGATTTACAAAAACAGATTAGTGAAGTTAATTATATAAATAGCGAGAATACATCTTCGGAAATTTTGGAGCGTCCGGTCGCAACTTAGCGTTGCGAACGGACGCTCCAAAATTTCCGAAGATGTATTCTCAGTGGAATTTTTTGAAAATTTAAAAGAGAGTGCGGTCTTTTTTTTTTACAGATATGGTAATGGGAGAATTCTTTTGTTGTATTATTTTTATTTCAGTCGATGTGGCATGAACTAAATTGTTCAAAAAATGTCGCAGTTATTATCCCGAATGTTGTACGCCAGATCAGTTCTTTTTAAATCAAATATCTGGTGCAGTTCAATTTATATTACATGAATCATTCATACACGCTTCAAAATTACTTACCGTAAACAATAACACATTTCTAAAAAAAAACATATTTCGATTCACGCCTAATCTTTCGTATCCCGTTATTAACTAAAAAAAAAACAAATCAATTTCCATGCCTGATGACGTCTGTATGAACAGATGAAAGTACTAGCAAAAAGTGACCTTATACAGCTCGAATTTATGAAAAACAGGGAACATAACATTCATCTAGAGGTTCGTCGGTTAATGTAATTTTAATAAATTTGTTTGCGAAGATGTATTCTCGCCATTTATAACATTAACTTCATTAATCTGTTTTTTGTATGGATGATTCATGCAATATATATATATATATATATATATATATATATATATATATATATATATATATATATATAAGTACCTCTCATCTACGGAGCCCCAATCAACGGAATTCGGATGGAACGAACAAAATCTGCAGGCAAAATAAATCGTCAATGATGCATTTCAAAATCTGCGGGTTTGGCGGAACGAGTAGTATTATTTCTCAAAGTGACCGCTTAGTGACGTTGGTTGAATTTCATTTGTTAAGAAAGACGGGTGTACAGTATATAAAGTACGATACTTTAGCGCGTGCGCGAGAAAGTAACTTTGAGAAATATGTTATTTTTGTTATTTTGATTAATATATCTATAATAAGTATATATTTAGTTATGTCATATATACATGTTTATAGTATTTACATTATGTTCATAACTACTGGCAGTTATTATAGTCGTTTTATAACTAAAAATAATTATTTCCAATCTAAGGACAATCGGTTTAATGGACCACCCCTTCCCACTATTACTTCGTTGATGAGAGGTGTGTCTGTCTGTATGCCTGTCTCACTCATTCTCTCGGTCTCTCTCTCTCTCTCTCTCTCTCTCTCTCTCTCTCTATATATATATATATATATATATATATATATATATATATATATATATATATATATATATACCCTATAACCCCAAAAATACTATTCTTAAAAGAGTACTCAATACAGAATAGCGCAAATATAATTATTTATTCGAAATTTATAACATATAGAATGTAGAATATAGATTCTACGTTCAACACCCTCACTTGATAACACACCAGAAATGTTGAAACAAAATGCCTCTTTTTGTTGTGATTTTATAACAGGTTTATGTTATAAGTTTAGAATAAATAATTATATATATATATATATATATATATATATATATATATATATACGAGGGTCATTCAATAAAATGTTGAATTTTTCGGTATAAGGAGTTCTACTACAGATAGAAGCTTACTTTTCTTTTCTTTTTTCAGCATAGTCTCCCTGCACTGATATACATTTTTCTCATCTGTGCACAAGCTTCCGTATTCCCACAGCGTAAAAATCTTTGGACTGATGTCTCAGCCAGTCGCTCACAACACTTTTGTCTTCATCGTCACTTTTAAACTTTGTGCCTCTCGTGAACACTTTCACGGGACCAAACAGGTGAAAGTCTGAAGGGGAAAAGTCTGGGCTGTAAGGGAGATGAGGGAGCAGTTGCCAGCCCAGCTCGTTGATGGTCTTCACTATTTGGGCTGCTGTGTGAGGCCTTGCGTTGTCATGATGCAAGATGACTCCTACTGACTGATGACCCCTGCGTTTGTCCCAACAGATAAGCTCAAAGTCCTTGCAATGTCATCCACTGTCACCCTTCTGTCAGACTGAATGAGGTCATTGACTGATTCGATCACCTCAGGAGACTTCACTTCTGTAGGCCTCCCAGGCCTGTCTTCATCCTCAACACTGCTCCGTCCTTCTTTAAACAATTTAGCCCACTTGTAGACATATTTTTGGCTGAAACATGTGGCACCATACACAGTTGACATTATGAATTTCAACTGGTTTGCAACCTTCATCAACCAAAACTTGATAACGGACCGCTGTTCAATCCTGGAGCATGCTTCTTAGTTGGCCATCTTTGTTAATCGCCGAAACTCTCAAAGTTTGTTTTTTTAAGCTGCAAAAGAAATTAAATCCATGTGAAAAAGAAGTAAAACAAAAAGAATTAAAAAAGAGTAAGCTTCGATCTGTATTAGAATTCCTTATACCGAAAAATTCAACTTATTTATTGAATGACCCTCGTATATATATATATATATATATATATATATATATATATATATATATATATATATATATATATATATATATATATTGTCGGGCTTTAACAATTTCATAATGTGTGACGTCATTTTCTTTTACATTCGGATACGCATTGAGCAGATATGAATGTACGAGAGAAAATCATGGAGAATTATAGTTTAAAAACAGTAAAATCGACCTTGTTACCCGAAGCGCTCCTCTGTGGCTAAATCGGTAAAACACGTCAGGCTATATGACGGTTCCGTATAGAATACAGATTCGTTTCCTGTCGGTGGACGCATATTTTCTATGGTTTCTCGGACATTCAGGCCGGTGAATGTCGTTGATACTGTTTACTATAAACAGGCCATTTACTATATGTATATATACGAAATATTTTATAAATGTTTCACCCAGACAAACGAAGTTATCAATGCACAATTTTTTTAAAATCTGTTCCTTTCATATTTATAGAAACGTGATTCCATTTTATCGTTAGTAAAATTGTGATCAAATGTACAAATGTCAGAAATATTTACTGAAAGAGTTGCAACACAGGCAAATGTACGTTTCCCTTCCATGGCAGCGACTACCTGCTATCCAATATGATCTACACGCAAACAAATCTCCAAGCCGATTGCAAAAGTTTTAAACCGGTACTTGACCCATTACTTGTGATTTGTTTATTCGGTGATATGAACAAATTATAATCTCCGTTAGGATTAACTTCTGTTTAATTAATAGAGTAAAAGAAATGACGAAATAGCGAAATGTATTATTTTATTAGACAATAAGTCGGAGTAAAGCGAGCACATCTGTTTCAGTATTAATAAGGATTAAAACTAATTTTCATATTTAAATCTACAAACAGCATCAAGAATGATAATTTCGATATCGAAGGAGAAACAATGAAAATCATTAAGCACGGTTTTCCGATATTGCTTTGATGTCAGTTTTCGTTAAATAATATTAAACCTTCAATATTTCAGCGAATTCATTTGCGCCGTATTATTTGAACTTCTATGGAATCTAATGTAAGTACATTAACTATGAAATATAATGATATAGTTTCAGTTTGAATTAATCATAACAACAAAGAAAACGAGAACGAGATAAGACTTATTGGTATACTTTGAAATATGAAAACTGAAATAATATTCTATATCCACATTTTAATTACACACACACACACACACACACACACACACACACACACACACACACACACACACATATATATATATATATATATATATATATATATATATATATATATATATATGTTATGATCCAGGTTAGGACCAAGGTAGAACAACACGAACAGAGTAGAAATAACGAAGATATATTACACGGAATAATAATACAAGATGTGGAAGGTGTTAGTATGACTGTCAGTCTGGTTTGGAGTGAACTACTATCGGTTCGACTCGATTCGATATTTAACAGTCCCCCCACGAGGAAAGTATGTGGCAAAAGGCCGAGTTTAGCGTGGGTTTCTCCAAACCTGTAAGCCTGGCCAAATATACTCCCTTAAGAAACCGTAAAAAACAGTTTGACAGCTTGTCTACCAACCCGGACGAAACATTGCCCTTCGACAGAGAGTTCGACAGGAGTCGCGCACAGTCAGAGACTGCGACTCGACTCTCTTTCTCTCTCTCTTGAGAGGCATAGTATACATAGTGTTAGGAAGAGTTCATTCTGTAGTTATAGGTAAGGACCCATAACAATATATATATATATATATATATATATATATATATATATATATATATATATATATATATATATATATATATGACATGTCATAGAAAATATGCGTACTACGACAAGAATCGAACCTTCATATAGCCTGACGTGCTTTTACCGATGTCACCACAGATGATCGTTCGGTTTGCAAGGTCGATTTTACTGTTTTTAATATGCGGAGGATGCATATTTTCCATGATAATTTTTCGGACATTTAGAACGGTAAATGTTGTTAACACTGTTCATTATAAACAGAGCATTTACTTAAATATTTGTATCTATAAAAACGAATGTATAAACATAAAAATGTATATATATATATATATATATATATATATATATATATATATATATATATATATATATATATATATATGTGTGTGTGTGTGTGTGTGTGTGTGTGTGTGTGTACATATATATATATAGCTAGGAACAAGCATCATTTCTCATTTAAATTACCAGGCATAGTTGATGTAAATATACAACAAAAAAAAAACACCCGGTTTCGTCCCAACTTATCAAGTTTTTATTCTGAGAATTAAAAACGTGTAAAGCAATTTATAGAATGACCTAATGAGGGGGTAAATATTCAAGGAAGCTAGAGACAAATAATACGCAGACCCAGCAAGCAATCCCTCTGTTTACAGAGAGAACGCTTGCGTTATCTGATATACAGGGACACTAGAACTTTGAGATGACATGAAGGGTGTGACCGAGACAAAATTGTAAGACGCTCTAAACTAAGGACCGTAACACAGCTCCTGCAATTAAGAACATGTTATGTTCCGGGCTTTAGTCTTGACGGTTTTTCAATTCTTACATCAACTATGACTGGTAATTTAAATAAGAAATTACGCTTGTTCATAGTTATTATAAAGTTTTGTACAACTGGAAATATATCTATCTATCTCTCTCTATATATATATATATATATATATATATATATATATATATATATATATAACGTAAGTCATTCATATGAAAAACAAATAATGAAGTTAATTATATGGTAAGAATCACTCTCGCAAACAATATTTAATAATAAAATACAATCAACCTCGAATCCGTTAATGAATGGTATGATCCTTGTTTATAAATTCCGGTTTTATCAGGTCTTATTTTTGCTATTAGCTCGGCTTTCAATCGTTTCATTTGACCATCATCAGGTAGGGAAATTAGGTAAGTTTTTAAATCCAGGTAATAACGAGACATCGAAAGATAGTACAGACCGAAAGAAGTGTTTTTTTTTAGAAATGTGATATTGTTAACTGTAAGAATAATTTTGGAGCGTGTAGTCACGACGCCACATAATTGATATATATATATATATATATATATATATATATATATATATATATATATATATATATAAGGTTTGATGGGTAAATTGATAGGTATTTTTATTTTGTCGACAGCACAGTATAATAGGTTTAGTTGGGCACCGTCTGTGAGAAAAAGAGCACCATAGCTCAGTTCATTTGGAAACGACATGATCAATGTAAAGACAGTGCAAGGGATTCGGATAAGTCTAATGGTGATTACGGAGTGTGATCACTAGTGATAGCGAAGTTATACCTCCATTCATCTTACCACAGCGCCTCATACGGAACACCGGGGCCTACATTAAGTGCCGTTAGCAGGTAGTGCGGACCTGGGTCTAGAGGATCCCTGCTGAAGACCTTATGCACCGCATGTGGATTCTGCACCATGACACACATGCAGGGGAACCCAGTCATGGCTGTCAGACAATTTCTGCGACAACATTACCTCTTACATCCGGCCACCTAATTACCCAGAGGGCAATCCCCTTGATTTTTATGTGTAGATCACAACTGGGTGAGAGATAAACAAAACTAGTAACACCAAAGATGAACTGAAGGTAAGGATTATAGCAGCAAATTAAACAAGGAGACAGTGCAGAAGAGTGGAAAGAGATTCCAATGTCGTCTGGAGGCCGGGGTTGAAGCGAACGGGAAATTTTATTGAATAATTTTACTCTATACTACTCCAAGACATTTTTGCCTAATTTTGTTAAATGTTAAAATGAGATGTCCGTGTTATTTTCATTTTTGCGTAATTTAGACGCCAATTCATCCATCGCACCCTGCACATATACACACACAAACATATATATATATATATATATATATATATATATATATATATATATATATATATATATATATATATAGATAGATAGATAGATATAGATATACATATGCAAATATATATATATATATATATATATATATATATATATATATATATATATATATATATATATATATATATATATATATATATATATATATATATCAGTAATACAAATTTGGGATTTAGGCAAATCATTATAGTAACTCATCGAATCTAGAAGAATCATCAACAGAATGCAGAAACCACTGGACGGCCGTTTCGTTCTATTTTGGGGACTCATCAGCAGTGCGCATCGACTACCCAGATTCGAACCCGAACTGGTTCGATACAACGCAAACTTCATACCAACGCGCCTCGTTGACGAAGAAGAAACTGAATAGAATCTACATTGCGCCGTTACTCACAAATTCCGTGGTGATACTCATCCAAGTATTCATAATTCAACTGATTTTGCCCCAAGAACCGCGACTTTCCTTTCCCCAGAACCGCGACTTTCCTTTCCCCAGAACCGCTTCATCGCAGAGCATTGGCTGGGTCAAGAAAGGACAGCCAAGTAATAGAATATTATATATATATATATATATATATATATATATATATATATATATATATATATATATATATAACTTGCAATGTATATTTAGCAGCTCAGATTGCGGAGTTTGAGAACAGAATTTGAATTACAGTCCAAAATTATTTTGGGGAAGATGAGAATCGATCTGTCCTACTACCACTGGGTAAATAGTAGGACAGACTGTGTCCCATAGCCTTGGCTGATCACTAGTCTAGGAGAAGGACAACTCTAAATTCAAAATTTATGTATGATCGTTTGGGGAACTTATGAGACATTACTAGTTCTCTCTATTGGACTTTTCCAAAAGTGTTGTTTGTTCTGTACAAGCCTTTAAGCATAACGTAGTGAGTTAACGCAGTTTCAGGCATTTTTTCCGTAAGTCGAGATGTCAGTTACTAATTTATGAAGTACCCAGCTACCACGCACAGCTTCTGCATGACGAGGTCCTGAATGCGGCCATATTGGAGGACAACAGCAAAACCTGTGGTAAACTTGCCGAACGCTTCCAGGTTTTTGATGAAACAGTCAGAATTCATTAGAACCGTATAATGAAATCATACAAGATGAACAAGTGGGTACACCACAGACTGTCGGGAACCATCAAGCAGCAACAGATGACACGTTTTTCTTGTTGCTTTCTCGACACCTCTACACACCCATATTTGATCGAGTGACGTCATACTTGTATGACACCCAAAGCGTGCCCGACATTGGTTGTCACCACGGGATCCTGTGCCTCCTACTACAAGACCAACTTTACACCCACGCAAGCTCAGACTCTGTATCTGATGGACTAGTCGACAAGTTGTGCACTATGTGCTGCAACCAACAAACAAAACCCTCGCTGCGGTCTATAATCACAGCAGAATGCGCCTGCATATGTTAATCGCAAGAGTGTGCTCTTCCTCCATGACAACGCTCGGCCCCATGTGGCGCGAATGTCCAGAGATACGATACGACGACTTGGCTTCGAGACACTGTGCCATCTATCTTACTCTCCGGACTTGCGACAACATATTGCCACCTTTTTCCCTGGACAACTACTCTTCGCAACTGAGGCAAAATTGCGATAGACACGCACAGACCTCTTTGCGTCTAAAGCATCTGATTTTTACTGCCAACTTATTACGCAACTGGAGAAACGTTGGAAAAATGTTGTGGCTGCCGATGGAAGATTAATTTGACGACTAACGTTATGCCAAATTTGCTGTATCATTTTTTTCTAATAAATACAAAAAGGCAAGGACTTTTATAGTTAATTTGTATATATCCATCACATAACAGGTGGGGAAGATGGACTCTGCCCCATTAGCGTTCAGGTGAAGAGATGATGTTGTTGGTCTGTATATCTGAAGTGGCACTGTAATATCTTCTGTGCAGGTTTCCCTATTTCATTTTAAAGGCAAGGC
>OZ038484.1:29629731-29707231 GCA_964036315.1 Acanthosepion esculentum | reverse complement strand
TTTCAATATTGTGGTCAGTCCTTCTGTCGAGTTCAATGAATGTTTAGTTTTCATGAGATCATGTAGGCTCCAGAAGCCCGGGTTTATTTATTGTCCGGGGGGGGGGGTAATTTTATTGGCTATATACATTTTTATTAAATTGAACATTTGCTGCATGTTGGAATCTCTGAACGCTGCGCGGAGTCCTTGCGCGGTGTGTTTTTTTTTATCATTTGCCCCTTTTATTTGATATTTTTCACCTCCGTTTACTCTGAACAATTGCATCGAAGGGATCGACCCTGTTAAATGAAGTGAATTAGGATTCGGGGCCGTACTGGTTCATGGCTTACATGCAACTCTCACACATGGCATCAAGTAGTCGCATGTGCATTACGTCAGCCACATCCCGGTCAACGGCATCGACCTGCCGGCTGAGTGTAGTCATAAGGGTCTCCCGATCCGACCGGTGAAGAACAATTCTCCGTAACCCATCTGTGCCCAGCGGCCATCATCCAGTCGCCAGCCTAGGCGTTGGAGCTGCGATTTAGAGATCAACGGCTTTATAAGTGGGCAGATAAACTTCTCAGAATGGGCGAGATAACCACAACATTCACGCTTCAAAATGAACCAGCCTTGTTTTGTCTTGGATGCCGCCCTTATCCATAATTATAACAGAGGGGAGTTGTGACCACAGCAGTGCAAAATACACTAGCCGAATAAATAATGATTTTGATGAAACTTGCAAATGAATTACGAACGTTATTCTCAGATTTAAAACTATATCTATAAACGTCGCGTGTCTTTTTGTCTGTTCGCACTCCTTTTATCTCTCCGGATATAAAAGATCATTTATTTGCCTTAATGCATCTTATTGTGCTGCATTTTCAATTTTAACATAAAATCATTTACAATTCAAGGCTCCATATCGGAAGACATGCCTTGAATATTGCTACCGCATATGGTTCGGCGCTCCTGCTGTATATCTAGAGATACTTGATAGAATCCAAAGAAGAATCAGCAATAATATTGTTCCTGGCCTGTCGTCCCGGCTTTAGTTACTTTCTCACCGAAATAATGTAGCTTCTCTCTGCATTTTCTGCAAATATTTTCATATTAATTCTTCGGTTTATGTTTCATCTTTGGTACCTAGATTTTATTAAGTTAAACGTACTACTAGACTGGAGGCATGATCTTATCATCTTACAGTTGAAATGGCTAGATCTAACCGTAAGTTTTATCCTAACAGTTTCTTCTATCGCACTTCTCGTATGTGGAAATCTCTTCCGTTTTTTTTTTTTTTGCTTCCAAGCCAACGTTGATCTTCCAAAATGTAAATGCGGTATTTTCTGTTTTTTGTTTAATTCATGATCTTCTATTTTTCTGGGACTTTTCCGGGTTGCCATCATTTTTCCAATTGTAAATGTTTCTTTGAACACTAAATTTTTGTTCCAAATAAGAATGTTTTTCAATTATAATTGTTTTTATATACATGGTTTGTACTGAAATCGTTATGTTACGTAATACTATTAATTAAATTATAATACTTATTATGTTACATTATTAATTAAATTATAATACTTATTATGTTACATTATTAATTAAATTATAATACTTATTATGTTACATTATTAATTAAATCATAATACTTATTATGTTACATTATTAATTAAATTATAATACTTATTATGTTACATTATTAATTAAATTATAATACTTATTATGTTACATTATTAATTAAATCATAATACTTATTATGTTACATTATTAATTAAATTATAATACATATTATGTTACATTATTAATTAAATTATAATACTTATTATGTTACATTAGTAATTAAATTATAATACTTATTATGTTACATTATTAATTAAATTATAATACTTATTATGTTACATTATTAATTAAATTATAATACTTATTATATTACATTATTAATTAAATTATAATACTTATTATGTTACATTATTAATTAAATCATAATAGTTATTATGTTACATTATTAATTAAATTATAATACTTATTATGTTACATTATTAATTAAATCATAATACTTATTATGTTACATTATTAATTAAATTAAAATATGTCATGTATTTGTTGTATAATGTTATATTACGTTTAAATTAAAAAGCTAAATACTTCTTAAAACATTCACGAACATTACGAACGAACCCGTAAAAAAAACGAAAATTCATAAATCTGCGCGTGTAAAAAACATAAAACTTATGAACGTGCGCGTGTATATAACAGATTAAAAGCATGCTAAAAAAATGAAAGAAAAATTGGAAAGTAACTTATTCAAACAAAAGTCTCCTTGAAGAATAGACGATTCCAAGAAACTTTAAAGTGAGATATTGCATCTATTGAGAATCCCGAAAACATAAAAATCTATATAGGTTGCACAAGCCTTAAGTTCAAAAAGCAGTTCAATCAACATCAAACTTCATTTAGGATAAATGAATACAGAAATCAGACATCCCTTTCAAAATATTTATGGACTTAAAAGAATCCAATAAAACACCTACAATAAAATGGAAATTAATAAGAAAAGCAGGAATATGTAGGTCATTAAAAGACCCATGTAATTTGTGCATACACTAGAAACTATATATTACTAAGTTTATAAAAAATAAAAATTTACTGAATCAATGAAATGAAATAGCTACTTTTTATCGTCATTGTGAAAAATGTTTGTTAAATAATATGTAAAAGTAAAATTAAAAACTGAGAGCTGGTCATATACTGTGGGATATCACGCTATTTCCACCTTACATTTTGACGCACGCGCGAGTTTTCACCCCTTCCTCTCACTTTCGGCCGGTGATAGTAGTAAACCGTTGTTCTTAGCCGAAGATGAGGAAGATAAGCTGCTGCTGATATCATTTTTCGCGCGCTTTTGCTCTGACGTCAAGACAAATTGGGCTTTTCAAAATTAGTCGCCCCAGGTCATTTGACCCGGCCGGCAGGCTCACCTTATCTCTCGCCGGTCAATCATATATACCGACAGGGATATTTTATCGGCAAACATTGCCTAGACCTCATGGCTCGTCGCTGTACCTTAACACATACGACACTGTCGTCACTTTATGACAGATTTTTCGTCCCGAAGCGAACTTCTTTTTGGAGCCGCCTACTTCCAGGAACCTTCGAAACTTCCAACCTGACGAACAAGCATTTTTCACATTCTTTGAACTCAGTCCTTCAGAACCAGTTACCTTAAAAAGAATTACATACACTAGCAATTATAAACTCTCGCAGTGAGTAATTTTCCTTGCCGTATGTTTATTATTCATTACAACTGACTTTCTTCCTGAGGAACTTTTCCCGCCTTGACCATCTTGAATTTAAATTTTGGCGCGGAACTTTATCTACCCTTTTATCAACTACCATATTTCCAGCATCTTACTGAAGGTCTTCACTGAAGACAATTAAATTTCATTTACTACAACATTTCCAGTAACCTTACTGAAGGTTTCTACTGAAGACAATCTACTTGGCCTCTTTTTCAACTACATTTCCAGTTCATTTACTGAAGGTCTTCACTGAAGACAAATTACTTGTTAAACTCTAATAAAATTTATGTTTGTTCCTTTGCCTTTGTCGCCTTGCCTGTCTACTTCTTTTTGCTGTTTTGTACAATGGAAAGAGCACGTCTTATATATTTTTTACTTTGTTTGTGGATTCGGTAGTAGTGTGCGGTGTCTGGCACAAGGCCTTATTTTCGTAAGCCAGATCTGAACCGCTATCGGGACCGCAACAATACATACTTATATTTGATATGAAAAAATAATTTTAAATAATTTAAGTAATTCTATTACATTTACATGTTTTAAAAAGAAATATAGTCTATTAGTAATTAAGAGTAAAAATATTTTAGAATCGTAGTTAAATAAAAGGTAATCTAATCGAGGCTCCACCTAGAAAGAATCTTTAATTATACAAGTAAGAAAAAAATGCCTAAAAACTTTTTGCCGTTAATAAAAAAACAAAACACAGACGACATGTATTTAACGGATGTCAGAATTCGTTGAAAAATACACCCCTACCATCCGTAAACCTAACCTCTTTTTCGAACGTAACTCATAATTGATACAACAATAGTTAATAAAAATGAACACGTTACCGCCCCTGTCGGATTATTGGATTTCTCTGTATCCTTGGAAACAGGAAATTATGATTTTATATGTGCGTTTAAAACTCAGTAAATTTAAAAATAAGTTATTCCACTATTCGCTGGAAGATGAAACGGAACTAATGATTTTAATTTAATTATATAAATAAATCTGAAGTCTTTAGCTTCCATTTTTGAAAGATGGTTATTACTGTATAGCAAAGAAACCATATTTTTATTCAGTTAATTTATAACATTTATGCTCTGTAAATTTACATTGAGCACTGTTTTGTAAAAATAAAAAGATCAATAAGAACAGCGGATTATATATCTTACTCTTCCCTCTCTCTCTCTTTCTCTCTGTCTCTCTCTGTCTGTCTGTCTGTCTGTCTGTCTCTCTCTCTCTATATCTCTCTCTCTCTCTCTCTCTCTATATATATATATATATATATATATATATATATATATATATATATATATTTGTATAGGAACAAAGTGAATTGCCGAAACCGTAGTTTGAGCATATATCACCAGTGAGCATACACGGACGATTCAATTATTTAATAAGTAGATAACCTGATCGTAAATGAGACGTATAAATGGGAATTAGCGTGACATATAAATGATCACTATTCTCAATACTATCCATTATAATATTTCTCTATACTGATCATTATACGAATTACTATTCGGCGATTACTATTTGAACAAGTATTATTAGTGCGAGTATTATTTGATGGAGGTACTACTACCAGTATCTGCGCTTACAAAGTCTTGTTTATAACGGGTATTTCGGAAGTGCTAACGAGCATTCCTTGACCTAACCAAAGTTAGAACGATTGAGCGTCTAACATCACAATCTCTCTCTCTCTCTCTCTCTCTCTCTCTCTCTCTCTATATATATATATATATATATATATATATATATATATATATATATATATATATGTGTGTGTGTGTGTCTGTGTGTGTAAGAGAGAGAGAGAGAGAGAGAAAGAGAGATAAACTATAGTCATGTGTGAAAGGAATTCACGTGTTCAAAAGCCATCTGTTGGAAAACACTAAGAACATTCGTTCCGACCCAGTAGAAAACCTTTCTTTGTTTTCCCTTTAACGTCTGGTTTCTGTGCTGTCAACAAATTTACACAAGTCAAACAATTGTAATGCCCATGCCTGATTTCAACTGTAGCATACAAGAGGGCAGGCGAAGAACAATCAATCGTGTCCTCATCGAGGAAGGAATCACCTTTTAATTCAAAACCATCTGAAGCTGGAAGAAAAGAGAAATAGCAAAGAAACTGTCGTCAGCGATAAGCCCCTTCTTGCAAGAGAAACCATTATCCTTCCATTAATGGTTACTTGACAGCAGGCAAATATCCTAAAGTTGGCGTTTCACTCAAGGGTTAGCAAAAGGCACTACTTACGTTGGTGACAGCCGACGCGTATTTAACATTTAAGAGAAGCATGGCAAATGGAACAGCCTTTTAAGAACTGGTTGACAGGTACAAATTGCATACTGATTTTCTACATTCTCAGTGTAGTGTGCATATATATGCATATGTATTTTGACAAACAGGAAATCGTGGTTAGCATGTACATGCTTAAGAAATGCCGGTAGCTTTCAACCATGTAGATGCGTACACCTGGGAATTGTCCCGTGTAAACTTATACAAGTTAACACATATAGGCATGCATACAGACACAGTTGACAAAACACTTACTCGCACAAATACAAACTAATATATATATATATATATATATATATATATATATATATATATATCTGTTTATTTGTTCTTGGTAATGCCGTCGATTTATCAATAATTTGCTAAGTGGCGACATTATGAATGCCGATGCTTAAAGAAGGCAATCCGACATGTCCGGGATTTTTCGAATTGTTGTTTTGTCTCGAATAAATGTACATATAGACATTTGTCAAGCTCAAAATGTATAGCAGTTATTATACACACAAGCAGGCATACACACATAATCATATATATATATATATATATATATATATATATATATATATATATATATATATATATATGTATGTATAAACAAGCAAAATAATTTGACCCAAATATATAAATAAACAAATAAACAACAACCGGTAAAATAACCGCCAAAGTAGAATAACCGTGCGAGGTAGCGGCCCAAGGCCTGAGTCGAAAAAAAGAGATTTTACCTCATCTCCACGCGAGATTGCGACCCAAGGCCTGAGTCGGAAAAAAGAAAGAGGCGAAGGGTCAGCCAGTATTTATAACCAGGTGAGAGAGACCCCTGTTGAAGGATTTTCTTTTGAACATTTGAAACCCGTCTTACCGAAAAATCTTCTTAGAATCGAAAAACAAAAAGCGCGATAAAACTAAGACATTATTTACAGTGACGTGCAGAAATCTTCGTCCACTGGAGTAGCAAGAGCTCGACTCGGAATCCTCTCCCACAACTAGTGGCCAATAAGCTGATTCCGATCAAAATGATTTCTGTTTGGAACACAGATTAGAGTATTTTGCTTACTTGAAATATTCAATTTTAAATCCTTCAGTTTCACTTAAAACTAAAATCAAAGCTTCAAGAATGCTTTTTCTTTTTCATTTTAAAAATTAATATTTAAACCTTACGTATACCGAATTAGGTACATATTTCATTATTAGCATCAATAACTGATACTAAACTTATCTTAGTGTTATATAGGAATAAAGTGTTGCTGTCGACACATGAGTTTCGACAAAATCGCCAGTAAGCAAACACAGGCTATCCCAATATTGAATTAAGTGGATCCCGTGACCATAGAGGAAACGCATATATAGGAAGTCGGAATGATCGCTATTTATATTCTATCCTCTATTAGTATACGGATCGCCATTTCTAGTCTATCCTCTATTAGTATACGGATCACCATTTCTAGTCTATCCTCTATTAATATACGGATCGCTATTTCTAGTCTATCCTCTATTAGTATACGGATCGCCATTTCTAGTCTATCCTCTATTAGTATACGGATCGCCATTTCTAGTCTATCCTCTATTAGTATACGGATCGCCATTTCTAGTCTATCGTCTATTAGTATACGGATCGCCATTTCTAGTCTATCCTCTATTAGTACACGGATCGCCATTTCTAGTGTATTCATTATACTATTTCTTTATTCGATGGATACTTTATCGAGCAAGTATTATTAGTGCGAGTGCTATTCGAATGCGTCTGGCACCAGTATTGTTCAACGTCGTTAGTATAGTTTGTATCTGCGATTACAAAGTCTCTACTACAACGAGCATTACGCACGTGACAACGAGTATTCGTTGGCATTACAAAAGTGGCAACGAGTGTTCGTTGACATCACAAAATTTAGAGTCCCAATTATTTGCAATTAATTCCGTCGTTTCGAAAAGTTTTCCGTATATTTATATATTTAAGATTCACTCGTCAAAATATTAAAGTCTTAACAATACAAACTATTCATTTTGACGGCATTGTTAAAGTAGAATATAGTGAAGTAGTTTCCGATTGTGAGTGTGCGTTATGTCGTAACAGAGCACAAACTTAAAATCTTAAGAAAGATTGTGTCGGGAAAACATTGTAAAAGCACAAGAATAAAGCAATATATATCCGATTTATAAAAAGTTGTCATAACAGTGTATCTCTTTCTTTGCGTTTGCTATGTTTATTATAATCCGATTTTTACATTTTCATGTGTTTGCTAAAAATAGATGAAAATAATTTGATATCGATATCGAAAGGAGAAAAATGAACTCATTACGAGTTGATGTATCAAATAAAGATATGAAATGACATCTTTATTATGGAAAATAATTATTTTTACATATTTTTCTTTTACATTGACGTCTATTTATAAAAGAAACGTATTTTATTCACTTCTATATTATGCAAAAATATTAAGTTTTATTTTGCTTTCTTTTCGCTTTCCACCTTGAAAATTTTTACCTTTTATTAAGAAATTAACCCTTCCTAAATTGTAAATTAAAATTATTTAATATAATATTTCTATTGAATAAATATAAATAAATGTAAAAATAAGTTTAATTTTAAATTTGAAAAGGAGTTGGAGATTAAGAATTATAGAGTAATCTCACTTTATTAATTTATTTGAAACTACTTCTAATATAAATTACTACAAAAGAGAAGTGGCATTGTCGAATATAAATTTAAAATAATTCCATCAAATACCATCACTGAAAATAAATGTAGACATTAAATATATCTTCACACAGAAAATACATCCGAAATATAAACTGTGAAGCCCTGAACTGGTTTACTAATGGTGGCTTTACCAAATATACGTGTGCGACCTCGGTATTATCTGGCATAAGTATATATATTTTCTCGAATATTTATAAAGTAGAAATAAATAGGGAGAAATCAGAAGAAATGTAAGTCAGAATTTTATTTTCTTGAAAGAGAACATGCTAAGAAAGTGCAGAAATATATTATATGCCTTCTCCCTTATCAAGAAAATGAAAGCAATTGTGAGTTACAAGATCCGGCACCTCATATCGAAAGATGTTGTGTTTAAGCACGTTTCTGGAAATAATATTTGCTTCGCGTCGTCAACCACAAAACTGTTTTCTGTACATTTTTGGACTTTATTGACTGGCCATTCTGTGTCACATGAGCGGTAAAACGCGATTAATATTAATGAAACAAGAGGAAATATAGTTAATCTAACAATATCATAATATATACATCTGAAATAAAATCTATAATTCTTTTTCGGTTTTACGAACGACGAATTTCAAAGCCTATAAAGATAGAACTAAAACACATTTAGACATCCGTGTTTATCCTTCAATCAAAGTCTTCATAAGAAATATCGATTTTTCCCAAATATCCCAGGGGAATAACTTCAAACGTTTTATGACAAATAAAAGAATCGATTTCTGAAATCACTGCTGAAAATATCTCAAACACTGTCAGAGTATTTTAGTAAATATCTTGGGCCTACTAAAACTCTCTCTCTCTCTCTCTCTCTCTCTCTATCTATCTATCTATCTATCTATATATATATATATATGTGTGTGTGTGTGTGTGTGTGTGTGTGAGTGTGTTACAATAAAGCGGTCATACAAAGAATAAATTAGGAAGGTTAATTTAATAAATGGCGAATTCAGTTTGCTAACAAATTTAAAAGTATTAACCAGCTAACCCCTCGTTGAATGATGCGATCTTTGTTTTTAGATGTTCCGTAAGTTTCATAAATCTCCTAGTACATTCGATAGGTCATCCTATCATCATCAGACATGGATGTTATTTTTCTTTTTAGGTAAAATTCAGGTAACATCCGAGACGAAAATAAATGTAATGCAAGTCGAAATATGTTTTTTGAAGTTTGTTATTTTTAACAGTTACAATCTTGTAAATTATTTCGACTAGGTTAAGAAAAATTGGAATATGTTTGTTTTCTCCTTGTCAAGAAAATGTACGCCTTTGTAAGAGTCTTCCGTCAGGTCATTTAAGTGCACTTTAGTGGTTGCTCCAGAAAAACCAGGAAAACTACTGGATTTAAATTCTTAGACAAAAATAAAAGTGGATGGTCTATTTGAATGCTTGTTTCTTTAGCATATCACCCCAATTAAGGCGTGAGTGTCACTAGCACGTAAGGGATTACAGAAAGTGAGAGAAGGAGTAAAGAAAATCGTTTGAGGAAAGGATATAAAGATGGACGGGGATCAGGATCAAGGTATCAGAAGATGGCGATTGACATTACATTTGAATATTTGAAGATTATAGCTATCAGTGAAGAAGAAGTGAGTTTCACTGATGGGAAGTGAAAGAAAAGAAACTATTGTAGTAGAAGAGGCGGCTACATTTAGCCGTTTCGACAGTGAAAGGGTGGGTCCGAAATGCCAAGCTAGTAGCTCGCTTAAATTCATGCAATTTGGGAACCAGTGAAAGTAGCTCGTCAGAGCGGTTGCCATGAAAATACTTTTAGAAAAGACAGAGGGAAGCCACAGCACGTCTGCGAGAGACGGATTGTAGACGAGATGCCAGATCAGGACCTATCACATTGCATATCCGTCTCTGGATTTTGTATAGGACCTAGAGATGAACAGTGGCGGCTCCATATATGACAGCAGTATTTAATGCAAGTAAGAATTGTTGATTTATAGATTTGAAGGAAGGACTCAGGTGAAAAAAAAACACCTTCCGGCGCGACACAGAGACGCAACTTTCTTTGCAGTAGATGAAGCTATTAATTCAATGTGTTGTTCCCGCTCAGTTCAGTGGAAAGCACGAGGGCAAGCATGCTTATATGAAGAATAAATACAACTGTTAATTCACATTTATAAATAATAATATTGAAGACGTGCAGATTCGCAAACAAGTGTCTATTTATTTTCAGCGTAGTTATAGTTAAAATCTACATTCCTATTCTGAAAGAACTGAGACATTACTGAGAGAAAAAAGAATCAAGATTGTATCAAAGCACTTCCGAAGTGATTCTAAAATCTAATAAAAAGTACCTCTGTTGAATAAAGGTTTGAGAAAATGTACATTTTTAACTTTGCGAAATGTTTCTTTAAAATAGTGAATAAATCGAAACTACGAATGTTTAAACGTTATTTATACAAATTCGTGGACATTATACACACGTAAATAGATTTTTTTTTATATAAATAGATGTTTTTTATGTGTGTTTGCCTGCCTGTGCGAAGAGCGTGAGAAGAAAAGACAAGAAATACCTATATAAAATCACAGAATGCCTAAGTATTATTCCAATACATTTTCAAATTCCTAAACACCAACATTTTCTAGTGCGCACCTAATTCAAATGTATTAAAACCGTTTTCCACTGACTTTGTAGGAAATAACTTACTTTTTTAAATATCAATTCGTACATTTCCATGGGAACTACTTAGAAAGCGACAATGGAACACCAATGATAAGATGAATTATATTTTCCTGTTTTCTCACCGGAGTTATTCAACGTGTAGATTGAAACGGTGATAACACCTAGCAGGATTTATTATCAGTGAATATAGTGGGGACCTACCTACAAATGGACTCTTCCACACATATATAATATGGCTACCAACTCTGAATAAGGCAGTCACCCCGTGACTGGAACAGTTATATAAAGTGTTCTTTGCTGTCGAAATCCCCGTCTCGGCGGGGAGGGACTCGGACGGGGCTTTGCCACAGGGCAAAGTTTCGTCCGGGGAGGTAGACATTCCCTGAACCCGTGTATACGGGTTCTAATGGGCATATTTTTGGCCGAGCCTACGGGCTCGGTAAGCCCACATTAAACCGGCCTTGTACCACATTCGACCCGTGTGGGGGGGGGTTGCTAAATAACCAGTCAACCAGTGACTGGAACGGTTGTATAAACTGTTCTTTGCTGTCGAACTTCCCGTCTCGGCGGGAGGGACTCGGACGGGGCTTTGCCGCAGGGCAAAGTTTCGTCCGGGGAGGTAGACAGTCCCTGAACCCGTGTATACGGGTTTTAATGGGCATATTTTTGGCCGAGCCTACGGACTCGGTAAGCCAAAATTAAGCCGGCCTTGTCCCACATTCGACCCGTGTGGGGGGTTGCTAAATATCCAGTCACCAAGTGAGGGTCACCGAGTAGTAGCCACAGAGTGAGTGAATGAGTGAGTCGGGACACCAGTGAGAGAAAATACTCTCCAGTCCACCTTTACCTTTGTACTACGTTTCCGAGAATATCCTATTTAACCTATATCCGAGTCCGTGTTATTTTTCTATGGTTTTACACCATAACAGGATATAATCTTAAAAACGTGATATACAGAGAAGATAGTGTCTTTGATAATAGTCTCGTCAATGGAAGAAGGCAGAATGCATGGTGTGCTAAAAGAAATACATCCGTATCCTGGGTAAGACGATAAACCACGTCCAGCAGCAATCCCTCTGATAAGAAGGTTTTGAGGAGCGTGGAACCACCTCTTAATTGATAGTGTTCCCAGGTCCACCTTGACCCGAGGTGGCAACACCTGTTAGGGTTTCAACTATGGGCAAATAGTTAACCCCCTAATATGGAGTCAAAATAGTTTTTAATACCACAAATACTTAATTAACCTATTGAGGTTGATATGCCGTAAACCAAATCAAACCAAATCAACAGAGATAAAAAAAAACCTGGCCTGTTTACTGGTTTACGTCAAAATGAAGCTGCCTGTGAACTTTAATATTCTGAGAGATGTAGTAAAAACCGATAAAAAATATGACACATCTTCTGATGGCAGCTGGAAAAGAATAGTTGTCTTCTCGAAACTAAGCAATGTATTAAGAGATAGGAAAAATCGTCAGAAGGAAAAAAAAATATGTTGAAATGGTATTTAGCATCTAATCTGCTACATGACAGGTAATGTTGGGTAGTTATTTCAGAGAGGAAGAATACAACGGCTAGAAAATGTGATTCATGAGGCTCTTCTAAGAAAAAATAGAAGTAAAAATTGTGTTAAAGTATCAGTGAATAAAACGAGAAAAAAGCGAGGAGAATTTAACACGCCTAAGAATATATTGTCGGCAAGAGAGGCAATGAAAACTAGCCAGGTTTTCCTCACATTTTTTGTAAATGGGTTGCAGAATGTGGACAAAACAGAATTGTAAAGAATGGAATTTTTCTTCTACCTTTATTGGATAGAAAATTGTGGAAATCCATCATCGCATATGGCATAAAAAAACACTGCGCATAAAAGAAAAAAAAACAACTTCTGAAGCAATACTTTGTTTAAGGATGTTAGAACAGACAGTGACTATCTGTTACGACTTTTATCTGATTTGGTTTTGTTTGGCTTATTTTGTTTTACGGTATATCAACCTCAATGATTTATTTAATGCCGACAAAATTTTTATTGCTGGTAATAATGTTTTTCAGAAAAGTACTGCTGTTAATATCTTTTTCCAAAAATGTATTGCTGGTAATATTTATTTTCTTAAAAAATGTATTGCCTGTATTCCTATATTTATACTTTCATAGTATAAGTATTTGCCCATAGATGGGACCCTAACAAGTGCTACTACCCCGGGTCAGGGTGGACTTGGGAATACCAACAATTAAGAGCTAGTTCCACGCTCCTCAAAGCTTCCTGATCAGAGGCCTTGCTGTTGGACGTATTTTATCGTTTTACCAAGGATGCGGATGTAGTTTATCGTCTTACCCAGGATGCGGATGTAGGTTATCGACTTACCCAGGATGCAGATGTAAGTTATCGTCGTAACCAGAACGGTTTAACCTGATGTCTAATAAGTTTATTAATATCGCATGGAACGTTATAAACCAAGTTGTCGAAATGATCTTATGTTCTGAGGACCATCGACCATCTTCTACCGTTTTTAATGAAAGATGGTAAAAAGTCGAACGATTGAACCAATCTAGCTTTTATACGTTAAATGATTTTAAGTTTGTAATGAACGTAACTCGCATACTATGTCTGTAGGATGTGTTCAAAAGCGCCGAGCAAATTTAGAAGCCACAGTCGTAATAGAAATATAAAGATGAAATTTATATTTCTTTATCTCCCTTTCCACCCCTCTCCTTCCAATACACAAGCGCACACACAAACACACATGCACACACAATAGAATCATTAAAACAATAGATATTTTGTGTCTATTATATTTAATGATCGTTTAGTAATATACGAATATCCTATGCTAACCTTATAGAAATAATAATCCGTTAAAAAATGAGTGGGAAAATTAGTCAAATTTCGTGTTTTGTTGCCCGGAGCTTTCACCTCTTTAAGTGTGTCTAAAAATATTTTTGATTATTTGCGAAAAGTAATTTCACATAATAAATATTGATAAACATAATATGCGCATAATAATAATAATAACAATGGACTCTCCTGTCGGTTTCGACGTATGAGGATCTGACAGCTTAGTTGATTCAGTTATGAAATTTTGTGCGATAATCTTAAGTGTCATATACGACCCGCTAGTGATTTACATAAGAGGCCAAATATGGAGGAAGCGTTAGGATTATGAGATGAGATCACTGTTGGATTGGCTGACCTTTTAGATCGTGCCCTCGCTTCTTGAAGATGATTCAGACAAGCAGATTGAAAATTTTTGAGTCCACTAAAACAGGTTGATCTACATTCTACCCGCTCCAAGGCTAAGCGCTCAAGGGTGTTATGCGGTATATTGACTGCTGACAAGTTGCTTTTCAGCTTGTCTTTGTATCATAGCCATGGGCGTCCTACATTCCAGTAGCCCTGATCTAACTGGCTGTAAATTAAGGATCTTGGGTATCCTGTCGTCAGACGCTCTCAAGACATGATCAGTCCACCCTAACTGAGACTGTATGAGAAAAGTTTCGATTCCTCTAATATTACACCTGTTAAACAGCTCTACGTTAGATGTTCTGTCTTGAAGGTTAACGCCACAGATTGCACGCAGACAGGTTTTATGGAAAACATCTAGCTGGCGTATATGGTACATGTATGGAGTCCACGTCTCTGAGCCATACAAAAGGATGGCAAGTACAAAAGCTATATATATATATATATATATATATATATATATATATATATATATATATATATATATATATATATATATATATAATGCCAATGTCAGTGTGTCACACTTTTACAATTAAAGGGACACAACTCTAATTAGCTCATTTCCTTCATCCATATAATAAATGTCAATGTCAGTGAGTCACGCTTTTCAATTACAGGGACAAAACTCTCAATGGCTCTTCTTCTATAAAATAAATTCCAATGTCAGTGTGTTATCGTATCATAATTTTCAATTAAAGGGACATAACTCTTAATAGGTCGTATCCATCTTCGTTGAAGTGTTAAAAGTTGAGCTTAAATATTAATTTTTGACTTAATTTCTGTAGTTAATTGTCGCCTATTGCATCTAAACCTCCTTATCTTTCGTGATGAAGGCCCAATCAAGTGCTCTCTACAGTATCTAGCTTAAATGCCGCCCGGTAGGAAGATTTTAAGCTACATTATGTATATATATATATATATATATATATATATATATATATATATATATATATATATATATATATATATATATATATATATTTCTCTGTGTATGCGTGAACACAGTTTGAAATATTACAAACTTCCTCTTTTTATTAAAGTAAATAAACAGAATACAAAAATATAGTTTTATTAATACAAAGCATTGGCAGACATCTGCACGTTATACACACACGCACCGATATATATATATATATATATATATATATATATATATATATATATATATATATATCGTGAGAGAGAGAGAGAGAGAGAAGGAGAGACAAATAGAGAGAGAGAGTAAGATAGAGAGAGTTGTCGAAATTGATAATGAGACTGGGAGGGAAAGCCAAAGATAGATGTACTTGTAAATGATTGTAGCCAATTTTTTTTTCAAAGGTACTTATTTAAATTTGAGACGCTTCTCCTCATTAAGCTATTTTGCATGGAAAAAAACTTCATATAATCCGAATTAAGTACAAGATTCTGGCTCATTATCGGATTTTCTTCATCATGAATAAAAAAAACAGAAAGCAACATCATTCAATGCCCTTTATACGATAAACATCCGCCAATTATTCTTGTCTCCTCTTCCAATATATCTATTTTATCTTTGTCTCTTTTTATTAATAAGACTCAAGTTTGGAGTAACTACGTTTTAGGAAACGGTGATTTAGAAACTGTTCTTCGATTTTAATCTTTTGTAAATTTAGCCACTTGTAAAATACGTACAATTAGTGAGTTTACTCAGATCAATGAAGAGGACAATAAATTTCTTGAGTCCTGATATTTAATCCTAACATAGTGAATGGGTTCATCTCGTTAGGTCAAATCAGTTAGTGAGAAGAAAGATTTTGTATCAAGGAAGTTAGCTGCATTCTAAGAATGTCAAATATTTCTTGGTAGAAACTAGCATAATGTAAGAATATGTCCGCAAGAACACGAAACATCGGTAGCAGCTTTATCTTTAAATATGTCCACGTGAGTTCTTCCAATTTCAAGTTGGAGACTTGCTTCTTAAAAGATAATATTAATCCATGAGTTAAAAGGACGTTTCCAGCTTTGATTTAGTTAAAGAGTAATTTTCTTTTGATTGTTGTCACCCCATGGAAGGCAGTAAAGCCACTAAGACACAAGGCATTACAGGGTGCGGAAGAATTCGGAACAGAAACATTAATAATAAGCGGGGAAAGAAAAGAGTAAACAGGAGGACAGTAGATAGCGATTGATTTAGATTTTTGCAGGTTAAATTTGCTAGGAAAGTACAGAGGCAGAATGGTATTCCACAAGCGAGAAGTGCGAGAAAAAACTTAAGCTACGTCTAGGCAGCTCAACTGCAAAACAGATGAGATCTAGACGCCATTCTTGCAATGCGCTTAGATTCCAAAAGTCTAGGTAACATAGCAAAGAGAACATCTGAAAGATTGACATGAAAGTATTAATAGAAAAGGCACAGAGAGGCAACTTTACGGCTGTGGGTAAAGCTGAGCCGCCACATCCAGATGAATTGTATTGCTGATTCTTTGGATTTTATCATGGAACACAAGGTAAATAGCAGGGTAGACTTATATGTAAGATAGATTCTGCAGAGGAAAATAGTCTTTCACAAAATCGAGAAATAATTTCAGTAAGAGCATTCAATCCCATTTCAATTTATATACAATGTTTTACTTTTTACGTAAGTTAGTGGTGTTGAATATATTCATTCTTCATAAGTTCCGTTGATGCTTAATTCACAAGTAACTTTATCGGTGGTAATGGAACCAAACTTGCACAATTTTAGAAAGCTCGTCGTGTAGAAGAAATCTTTATACTTGTTGAGTCTCAGTGAAACCCGCCATTGAGATGGTTTCATTTCAGCTTAGTAAATATCTTCAAAACGGCTAAAGTCCTATTTCCATTTGAAAATAACACGACTGAGCCAAAAAAGATAAAATTATAGAAAATAAATTATCCCTTCACATGAATCTTCATGCAGAAAGTATATAATCTATTGATCTTAAAATAAAACTGTTGCGATAAATACAATTATCTTACTGTGTAGACAACACTAATTATATTTTTACTTTCCCTTAGTGTTGTAACCTAGGGAAGGTTACTGAATAGATTTGGTTTGGTTTGGTTTGTTTTACGGCATATCAACCAAAATGGGATATTTAATGCCGACAAAATTTCCTTTTATTTTTCAAAGATGTATAGCTGGTAATTTTATCAGAAAAGTATAGCTATTAATATTTATTTAAAAAATGTATAATTTGGTTTGTTTGTTTGTTTTGTGGCATATTAACCTCAATGGGTGATTTAATGCTGAAAAGATTTTTATTTCTGGTAATATTTTCTTTTTTCAAATAATATTTCTGACACTAATTTTTTAGTAAGTATTTCTAGTATTAAAATCAATTTTTACACTTTCATAGTGTTTTGAGTCAGGTTGTGGGGTCATCTATTTGCCCATAGCTGGGACCTTAAAGGTGCTACCACCCCGGGTCAGGGTGGACCTTGGAACAACAGCAATTAAGAGGTGGTTCCACGTTCCTTAAAACCTCCTGATCAGAAGCCTTGCTGTTGGACGTAGTTTATCGTCTTACCCATGACGCGGATGCAGTTTATCGTCATAACCATGACACGGATGCATTTATCGTAATACCTCGGACGCGGTTACTGAATAGAATAATCAACCGAAGGTTGTTAATGCACGATAATACTTAGGACAAAAACAACACATATAAAATTCTCTAGCGGCGCGTCGATGTAGTCAACTGCTAGGAGTGAGTCAAGTGAATGACAATGAATCTCCAACTGCAGGATATCTACCAACCGCCCCAGGCGATCAGATGTGACACAAAACCGAATTTAATTATCAGCCAAAAATTCCTCGTAATCCACGTTTAAAACGAGGTCGGGTAGCTGATTCCCGAGATGAGACTCTGCCCTTCGACATAGCCTCGTCTGGTGATCATCTCGGCCCGGAGGCAGAGAGCTTGGCCAGCACAGCTGGAGTCGAATCTCCAAGTGCAGGCCAACATACGGTATTTTCTACTGTATTTATCTGAATGGGGATATAGCCATTATCGTCCATGGATATACTACAACAATTAGAAAAGAAACGACACACACACACAGACACACACATACAGAAATATATATATATATATATATATATATATATATATATATATATATATATATATATATATATAGTACGGTTAAACCTTTGGACATGATGACTTATGAATTCGTGCTAGTAAAACCAGAACCGGATTCCCAACAGTTCTGTCTACCCAATTTCACTCGCAAGGCTTGGGTCAAGTTGTAGGGGCTACGGACTGGGATCGCCTTCTCAAAGCGATAATATAAAGTAGATAACTTCCTTACAAATCGACACTAGAGTCTGACAAGGAGTCAAAATTAGTTAGCATTCTAATCTCTCAGAAACGTACCTATATATATATATATATATATATATATATATATATATATATATATATATATATATATATTAGGTACCTCTACGATATCGCTAAATAGCATAAGCATGATTAAAAAGACGCCAAACTTGACGAAAACAAAATTTTATCTTTTAAATGCTTATATTATGTGGAAGAGGAAAGAACAAAGTTTTTTTTCATTATTTTTAAAAAATTTTTCCTTCTTTTTAGAATATTCTAAATTTTGATTAAAAAACTTTGTTTATCTTTGTGTCACGGTCACCAGTGAAATAACATATACAATTTTTATCACTTTTTTTTTGTATGACACACATTATTTTTGGAAATCTTGCAAAAATGAAAATAATTGTCGGATCTTAATGAAACTTTCAGAAAGTATTCACAGATGATCGAAATTATTATAAATATGTTTTTTTTTATTATAGTCATGGCAGAAATATTTTTTTTATATTTATTATCCCCCCACCATAACTAATTTTATGAAAACTCTAGAAATTCGCTCGCATCGGTTTTAGTTATTACAATAGTTAAAAGCACAATGCTTTGAAGAATGCAAATCACGTTTTTTTTTTTTTTGTAATAACTCCACACGTACCTGAAAAATAGCTTTGAACTGTAATATACAAAACTCAATAAAACAAATATATTATTTAATTTCAAATGCTTTTATTTGCTTTTAGTTGTTTGTATTAATATGGACAATATTTTCTGAAAGCAAAAGATTTTTCCGATGAATAATAAATTTTTTATTCAGTTATTTCTTAATTATTTAACTATAATACATTTTTTACATTAAGTTGGTAAAATATTTTAAAATTACTTACAAGCCGCGTCGGATTTTCTAAATGCCCTTATGATATAGATCTTGTTTTAGTGCTTTATAAATTGTATCGTTTTGACTACTCCGAACTCCACACGTACTTAAAAAATGTAATTTTGTCTTAAAAAAAAAAGTTAAAACGGTTGTTATTAAAATGTATGAGAGGTAACAAAAGTATAAAAGGTCACGTGACTTGAGTTTAAATGGCGTTAAAAATTCTTAGCGAGACAAATGTTGTGCATTTTGAATTAGCGGTTTTTACTCATTACAAAAATTTGAACATCATCCTAAGCCATTTTCACCATCAACATTACTACATTTTTAAAAATACCATTTATTTCATTTATCATTTTACATATTTCATTGCAATTTCAATGTTTTGAAGTTGTTTTACAGCTTTCACTTTTTTTCTTTCAGTGAGCCGTCTGTCAATTTTTCAATTACGATTCATTTTCATACTGTACCATTTGATTTATTTTTAATTTTTTTATATAGCTACTTTTTCAATATATTTCTTGAATTTGTGAAATTCTTTTTATAGATTTTTTAATTCATGTATATTTTTTTTGTTATGAAATAAGAAAGATAACATATCCAACCGAGCACTGAAATTTGGCGCACTCAGATATTTTTCGACAATTTTTTTTTTCTTTTTCGTTTTTTATATTTTTTGATTTAGTTTTAATAGTCTTCATTGAGATTTTAATTCATTTCATTTACATATTTTTCATATAAATAAGAAAAAGAAAAGAAAATTACCTAGCAATAGCTGATATTATTTAATTTTTGTCATCATCATTTATTTATCAAAATACTATATAAATTTACAATTTTTTTTTTTTTTTGCTCCTTATTAGTTTGTTTCATTTCTAGACATAAAGAACAACATATAACTATCTCGGTGATCATTGTGAATTCAAACAAACTATCCAGTATTGCCTCCGAGTCCTTGGTACATTCTGTCTACAGCTCATAAAAATTCATTGTCATCACCCTGCTCAAAATGTGTTAAAAAACAAAAATACATCAAGCCATTTCTCAAACTTAAATTATAAAAAGAAAAAAAGAAAAAATTGGGTTTTTTTACAAGGTGGTGACAACTTGTTATTGTTGGCTGGCTGGCCCTTGACCCAGCAATGTCGAAGTCATTTTTTGGGGCTTAATTTCAACACTGTTTTCCTCAATGCTGATTTCAAATAAAAAACATGCAAAAAAAAAAAAAACTGGTTTCTAATGTTCAGATATAGTAATTTTAACTATTTTTTTTTCATATTTTATGCCCAGAAAAAATTTTTTATAATCATTTTCATTTCACCAACCAATTTCACTCAGAAATGAAAGAGCATTCTTTGCTTTCAGGAAATACTTAGTTTCATGGAGTGCAGATCAAAAGTTTCCTTGATATTTTGTTCAGATGATGACATCAGTTATTTTTCAATATTTATTTCAGGGCAAATAGGCTGCAGAGTGTAACAAAATAACTATTGATATGTTTGTGATGATTTTTACTTAGGATAGAAATGTTTTATCAAGCAGATATGTATTGACTTTAGGAGGCTACAGCTACGTGACGTCATTTACGTCCTTCCGTATGATCATTCGGATCTCACGTTAGCTGACGATATGTGATGACAACACATCACTCATTGCCTGTCAATAGCGAAAGATGTTAAGATCGCCTCCCTTTATTTTAAACCACATTTTTTTTCGAAGAAAGTAAGTAAAAGTTTCCTTAGAAATATATTAAATAATCTTTAAATTAGATAATTTTCGTTAAAAAAATTTTGAACAACCTATAATTTATTTTTAAAAGAAATTTAAACTCGGATTTTAACTTAGTTTAAAAAATTTTAAAAATATGGCTGATATCGATTTTTTTTCGATAATTTTGCTGAAAAAAAAAACAAGATTTTTAACTAAAATTTCGGACATGCTAAGAATGAGTAAAAAAAATTTAAAAATACTCAAAAAATATTTCGGTATTTCTTCTTAATAATGATATATATACTTAAGCAGATAAAATTCTTTTTCGTCAAATTTAAGGCCTTTCTTGTCAAGCTATACTGATTTGTTTACATTTCGTGGAGGTACCTAATATATATATATATATATATATGTATGTATGTATAATGAGCTCTTAAGTTGTCTTCAACGTATGAGCATCCTGCTGTTGAATTGTTAGAAATTATATATTAGCAAGTATACACACACATACACACACACATGCATATATATATATATATTATTTTTTATGCTCAGTATTTAGTGAAAAACACTCAATATCAGTGATAGAGCTAACATATTCTATTGTATGGATATGAATGTGTGACCTCGTCCCACTAACTATATATACAAACGATACAGTTATATATATATATATATATATATATATATATATATATATATATATATATATATATATATATATATAGCGGCTTAGGTTCAGTCACTTACCCACCGCAATAAGGTTACCTCTTTCTGACTTTTCTATAAATATTTTCACGGTAATTGTTTGAATGCGCTCTTCGCTATGGTGTCTAGACTTCATGAATTACTAGACTGGCGTCGAGATCTCATCAATTGACAGTTGAGCTGGCTAGATATAGCCGTAAATTGGGTGATAACAGTTTCTCGCACTTTTCACTTGTGGAAGCCGCTTCCAGCTCCATGACTTAGAGTAAACTTTTATCTGCAAAAAATTAAATTCAATGTCAATCGTTACTCTGATTACTCTTTTCTATTTCCATTGATTATTAATGTTTCTGTTCCTAATTTTTCCACAGCCGGTAATCCCTTGGGATTTCGTGGGTTGACTGCCTTCCATGTTGTGATACCGATTAAAACATACATACGTACATGTATACCTACCTACCTACGTACATATACATATATATATATATATATATATATATATATATATATATATATATATATATATATATATATATATATATGTATGTATATATATTACTGCATATTTTCTTTAATATGATATCTCGAATATTCAGGCCGGTATCAGACAGACTGCTCAAATGTGGGTATCCCTTAAAATAACGTTTATGTATAAAAAATAAATACGTCCGATTATTAAATATAATCCATTAATTCTTCTAAATAATAAATGCGAAAATGTCTGTGCGCGTCACATTTTTTCAATGAAATCGATACAACTCTCTCACATTTAAATATCTCATCATCTTCAAATGAGACTCATATATATATATATATATATATATATACATTATGTAATATATATATATATATATATATATATATATATATATATTATGTAATATTTAACCATATATATATATATATATATATATATATATATATATATATATATATATATATATATATATATATATATATATATGAGATTAAAGCAAAAAGATGTTAAAAATCGCTTTCGTGTTTTGGGCTTCTTGAGGCGATGGCAACTAGGGAGTAAACGATCAATTTTAATTTCAAAAGCAAAATACCCCCCACTTTTTAGAAAGAGAAGACGGGAAAACACAAGATCAGAATTAAAATGAAGCTTTGTTCTTATCTTGGATACCTGTATATATATATATATATATATATATATATATATATATATATATATATATATATATATATATATATATATATATATATATATATATGTATATATGTGTCTGTGTGAAATATGTATTAGAAAATCTTATGTACGTGTCAGTTTCAATTACATAAATTGTTTTGCTTCATTCTTCCTTTCTTTTTTATTTCCTTGTTTTTTCGCTGTAGTCTTTCTTTAAATAAGCATTAATAAGGCGACGCTAACAACGGAGGTAACACGATTTAAAGTTTTAAACTGAACTCCCTGTATGTTGATTTTTCAATACACCCACCAAGACAGCTACGTTCTCGTTCTTTTTTAGAGGGTTATTAATAGTTAGTTTCGTTTAAAGTGGTAATGGCATTATTAGCCGTTTTAACATTCGGCATTCATTGACTGAGGAGCAATCACTACTACTGTCGATTGAATATTATAAAATCTTCCTCTTAAAAATATATTTCAGTGTTTTGATGGAATCATTAAGTGATATGCTTAATTGCATTTTCAGGTTTTCTTTTGTTGTTGTTATGGTGCATCTGGTTAGGATAGAATAATTTAATGATGAGTTTATTTTTGTTTTTATCAGGGTGATTTCTTGTGTTATTTTATCTAATTTTCGTTTAGGTTAATTTCATTCGTTCGTCAACAGATTTGTAACGCTGCAGACACCAGATTCGTTCTCATGATACAGCTTCTGCCAGTCAAATTCTTGTGGCTTAAAATACATCTTTGGCCAGATCATCACCAACGAAATAAAACAATAAGAATATCGTAGCAGTAAACATTTTTTTTTAATTCTGTTTGTAAATTTCTGCTATAAACGAGCAAATCAGAAAGTGAGGTGTGGAGGACGTGAACAGTCGAACGGGCGTTTCTTTCCTTTCACGCCGCTTTGAGGCGATCTCTTGACTATCTATCGCTCCCTCTTTTTTAGGCTTGACGTGATCACTGTCTTATAGAGGACATTGTTCTTTCTTTTGGCATCGTTGTCTAAAAAAGTAATTTATATACATTAAGTCGCCTAATTTGTCAAGGTCGTTTGTCATGTTCTTTTTGAGGAGAGCAACTGATAATTAGGTTTCTGTGACAGCTCAGATGCCTTTATTTAACAAAATATTGTCTGACACTGGTATCGCTCCAATTAGTAATTTCTTGTTAAAGAAAGGTTACAATTTTGAAGTATATGTTGGTTTGATTAATTTCCTCTTTTCAGGAATTATTTAAATGTATATACAGGAGAAAGTTGACAAAATAAAAACGGATTTCAGACGTTACTGACGGTGTAATGAACATTAATCAAAGCAGGGATACATAACAAATTTGAAGATGCTCGTTTGAATAATTGCCTGAATAAGGAAACATGTTGATTTATAATAATCAGAAAACATAAATCAACGGAATCTAATAGGTAAATAATATTGACCAAAACAGATAAATCTCCTGATCAATAAAATACCGAGAAGGAATTACTACATGATTATTTCTTTCAATAAAATATCTAGAATTTTGAACAGTAATCAAGTTCCCTAAATTTTACGAAACAATTGGCCCTGATCTGGCATCTCGTCTGCAGTCACTCTCTCACAGATGTGCCGTCGCCTCACTCTGTCTTTTTTACAAATACTTTCACGGTAACTGCTCCGATGAGCTGCTTTCGCTGGTTCCCAGACTTCATGAATTTAAGCATTCAAAAAGGCTGGCATCTCGCTCTCACCCTTTCACTGTCGAAACTGTTAAATGTAGCCGTTTCTTCTACTCCAATAACTTCATGTCTCGCACCTCTCTCCTGTGGAATTCCTTCCCCTTTTCTTGTTTCCCTGATAGCTATAATCTACAAATATTCAAATGTAATGTCAATCGACGACTCCAGATGCATGATCTATCCCCTATCCTTCTCTTCATCCTTTCCTCCATCACTCCTCTTTGATCTCGCTCCAACTCCCTATAACTCCATTTTGTGCCAGTGACTTCCCGCCTTGATTGGGATGAAACGCTTAAAAAAAAAGAATTAGAATTGAATTTGGTTCAATGGTTGCTCGGTTTTTATGCTATTAAATTAGTATTATTTATTGTATTAAAATTCTATTTTTGATCGACTAAATAGAAAAGAAAGACATTTTATAGAATACATGAATATAGTATGAAATAAGATAGTGAGCAATTCATTTTTGATTTAACGTTATTTTATTATTGTCCTTTTCGTTTTTCATTTCTTTTTATTAAGAGTCTTTATGACACATTGGCGCCAGAAGTACAGTTCTTTAATATTTAGGCATTTCTGAATACAGCTAATTATATAAATGGTGCTTTTAACTAGATTCTTGTGTTATTTTCCGTTAAAGATATCATCAATGTATTTCGCTAAAAGTATTAGAACATTGCAAAACTTCGTTCCCGATTAGAAATATAAAACAAAATGTTACATTCTTCATAATAAAAAAGTATATAGTCTGCATTGTTTTAACAACTTTCTCCAATCGTCCAACAACCATTTAGAAGCCACCTTCGTAGAGACTTCGTTCTTTTTCGTTGGAAGAAGGCTGCGATTTAGTTTTTGACTGACTGTACACAGTCGATTTCTTTCTCATTTAAACTATTCTGTAGAGACCGGAACAAGCGAAAATACGAAGGAGTCAAACCAGGAAAATACGGTGGGTGGAAGTTGGGTAACCATTTCAAATCTAAGCTTCTGCAGGGTTTGTTATGCAGCATGTTGTCTTCTGATATCGTGGTGGCGAATGATTTGCCAAAATCGGTAAATTTTCTTGAACCTAAATAGAGAAGAAATCGACCAGAAATCGATTCCAAAACAATAAACTGCCCCTACACATAAAATTGCTCTGACGTTGGGAAAAGAGAAAAACTGGATTCGTCTGAGAATGTGTCTTGCTTCCTTTGGTATGCAGACCAGGAATTGTGATCTCTGCACCACTTCAACCATTATATTGGATCCTGATCTATCTCGTCGAACGCTCAAAAAGCTGTCTTGTCAGATTTCGGCAGGGGGATTCTAAATGTTGCGAGTGGAGAGAAGAGGTTTCCTTATGGCGGGTCTTCCATGATATCCAGCTTTATGGAGCTCACGACGAACAGTTTTAGTAGAAACTGGACTATTCAGACGATTATTCAACTCAACAGTCCCTTTGGCCGCTGTAGTCCGATGATATTTCGCCACATTGTGTTTCAATGCACGTCGGTTCCTGTCCGGCCCGAATTGCTATGCTTGCTAGAGGTTTTACCCTGTTTCTTGAATTGCGTCATAGTACTTGATATGGTAGCTCTTGAAAAACCAAACAGTTTAACAACCCTAGTGACCGACGCTCCTGCTATGCGAGCTCCAACAATTTGCCTATTTTCGAACTCAGAGAGGTCACGCTTTTAGCTTATTTTTTTTACTAAATTCTAAAAATAAATATGCCAAAGATAGTAAATTAGATAAATACACGTATTTACAATAGATATAACCTGCAATTACGAAGTTTTAGTTAAAGTTCTTAAAATAATAGGTCTTTGAAATAAATCAGGTCATCTCATAAGTTCTGTCCGTATTTTGAATAAAGAAAACAAGTGACCAAATGTTACATTTAATTACAGATTCATTCAACAATGTATTTTCCCTGATTATCAATGATTCCTTCCATCTATTAACAAGCTTACTAATTCCATTACTGTAAAATTATTTTGGCTTTGATTCGAAAACCTCACAAATTTTAGTTTTAACCTCTTCCTGGGTTACAAAAGCTGTTTCTTCCAAATGATTCTGTAAGCTACGAAACAAATGGTAGTCTGAAGGAGCGAGGTCGTGAGAATAAGGTGGATGAGGAATTTTCTACCAACCAAGTTCTTCGATCTTTTGTAACGGGATACTTGCTGTGTGTGGTCGCGCATTGTCCTGATGACACATCACCCGTTTTGGATTCACTAGAGCGGGTCCTTTTCTCCTCAAACCTTGGTTCAAACGCTCTAATTGGTGACAGTATATTTGAGCATTAATTATTGCATTAGGTGGTAAGAATTCAAAGTGGATTATTGCTTGGCAATACCACCAGATTGAAAGAAGAACATTTTGCCCATGAATTTCCCTTCTCGGCTGTGGCTGGGGTCCTTCCCCTTTACCACGCCACTGTCTACGATGCATAACATTTCGATAAAAGATCCATTTTTCGTCTCCAGTCACAAATCTATCCAAAAAAGCTAAAACAAGTTGGCAAGAACGGAGAGAAGAGCAATGTCAACTCGGGATTTGAGGTTGTTTTCAGACAATTCATGAGGCACCCATTTTCCAAGTTAGGAACTTTTCCAAGTTGTTGAAAATGACGATGAACAGTTGTATGGTTTGAACTGAGTACCACTGCCAATTCCTCAACTGATAAAGCAGGATTTTCTTCACGGGCTGCTTCAAGAAGCTTTTTATCAAACTCACCTGGACGTCCGGTTCGATCTTCATCTTCAAGTGTGAAATCTCCACCTCCGAATTTTGAAAAGCATCTTTTTCAAGTTCTTTCATTCACATATTCCTCTCAATAAACTGTGTGAATGTTTCTAGCCGCTTCGGCTGCTGAGTTTCCTTTCTTGAACTCATAAAGCATTATGTGCCTCAAATGATTCTTGGGTACTTCCATGTTAGCAGGGTTTTAATCAAAGAAAATTTAATTTTATTGTTCTCTGAAATACAATTTGATAACTTTAAATGCATCTAAACTTACAAATAATGTTCAGCTCTATTAGACATTATAAAATACTCTTTATATTTCGTTCATATTAACAAAAAGTTAAAATTCGGACAGAACTTATGGGATTACCTAATAGAACTCTAATTTGCACCTGTTCCAATTATCCTATCCGACCCCTGTATATATATATATATATATATATATATATATATATATATATATATATATATATATATATATATATATATATAAATATATATATATATATATATATAAATATATATATATATATATATATATATATATATATATATATATATATATATATATATATATATATATATGGGCGGGGGTTAATTTATATTTAGAGAGTAACCTTTTTTCTAAACATAAAATATGTTAGTAAAGGAAGGTTTAATCATTTTTATTCAGTTTATCCTATATATATATGTATATTATTGAATGCTTTTTTTTATTCTTAAAAGAAATTGTATTAAAAACTAAATCAAAGCATCCTGTCTGTTGTATTCAATGAAATGTGCACACACACACGCATATATATATATATATATATATATATATATATATATATATACACATTTTTCATATGTCATGAAACTACCAGTTACTCACCGGTGTTGATTTCTGTATCCAAACATAGTTTATATCTACATATAATTACGATATTGAGTATTACTTAAGAAAGAAAAAGAAAGAAAGAAATAGAAAAAGGTGGAAAAAGAAAGAAAGAAAGAAAGAAAAAAAAGATTTTAATGAAAATTAAACAAAAAGAAAGAAAAGGAATGAGAGAAATGAAAAAAGAAAGAGAAGCAAAGTATATAAACCATGGAAAGAAAGAAAGAAAGAAAGAAAGAAAGAAAGAAAGAAAGAAAGAAAGAAAGAAAGAAAGAAAAGTAAACAATGCATAGTTCGATGTTGACGATTACCATAAATACCATGACCTCGGTAATAAACTGTAATTATTCAAGGAGCATCCAACTTTAATCCACCCCACAGAATTCTCTAAACCAAATCTAACTCAAATATTGCGAATTGAAATTTTTTCAGATCATTGCATATTTGTGTGCCCGATTTTCATGGTTAATATGAAATGACCTCAATTTGACGTAGTTTTTTTTTTTTATAGACGGCATCTGGTGTGTTCCAGATGGAAATATTTCAACATTGTGCTGCGAGACAGACTTTGTTGAATGTTGACTTTTTTTCCAAAAATGAATGCCGTAAAGAATGATGAGGAAGAGTTACACTTTCGACATATGTTCTATAAGTTTAGGAAGGGTATATGCGTCGGAAGTGTGACAAAAAGAAAACATTCACAAGATTATATTGGATCCTGATCTATCTCGTCGAACGCTCAAAAAGCTGTCTTGTCAGATTTCGGCAGGGGGATTCTAACGTAAACTGTCAGACACGCTCAAAGCGACCTTTCGACATCGATGAAGACGCTCTGCTTGCCATCGTGTATATTAAACCGGAAGAAATTACTAAGAGTTTGAAAATCGAAATTACAACTATATTCCGCAGTTTTGTGTCCGATTTTCTTGTTAATGTAAAATGATGGCGTTTTTTTTGTGCCGATTACTGGGATGTTCTAGATTAAAACCATTCCTCGTTTACTTTCGAGAAGGACTTTGTTGAATGTTAATATTTTTCCTGAAATTTATGATTTAAAAATGGTGCATGAAATGTTGCACTTTCGCCATATTATGATCTGTGAATATCGGAAATGGGTAAGTGTCGGAACTCTGACAAAGAAACATTCATATGCTTTATTTGGATCGTGATTCAGGACTTTAGACGGATAAAAAGCTGTTTGGCAGATTTCTTCAGGGTGATTTTAAACTAGACGATCAACAACGCTCCGACCGACCATCCGGCATCAATGAAGACGGTCTACTTGCCATCGGGGAGAATAAGAGACGGATGAGAGGGCTAAGAGTTTCAAAATCGATATCTCAACTGCTTTCGACAATCGAAGAGAATTGAGTTAAAGAAAAACGGCCGATTTTGAAAAAAAAGACGGCATTTTGAAAAACAGACTGAGTAGAATCTTAAAGAGTTGAGATGGGAAGCACTTCAGTACTCATTGTATTCATGAGTGACAAAAAAATTGACTCAGTACAGTCAGTAGAAAACTACCTCGCAATTACTTCGACCCCCCCCCCCACAAAACAAAAAAAAACAAACAAACAAGAAAACACGAGTTTCTACGAAAATGGGATCAACAAGTTTGTAGCTCGATGGGAGGCAGTTGCTAAAAAATATGAAACATTTTACTTGACTAATAACTTCTATTTTGTGAGTATTTTCTAAATTTTATTCTGCACTTTTTGTCCCATCTGCAAGTGTTCCGTTTGTTTTAAAGATGAAGAAAATATTTATTTCATTACGGTATGATAATAGATATTACCAGTATACACATATTTAATAGTAATTGAAATCAATTAACAGTAATGTATATATATATATATATATATATATATATATATATATATATATATATATATATGCATATATATATGTTTACATATATACATACATATATAGCTACATATATACATATATATATATACATATATATATAAATATGCTTATATATGCATGTCTATATATACATACGTACACACACACACGCACACACACACATATATATATATATATATATATATATATATATATATATATATATATATATATATATATATATATATATATACATACTAGTTGTAATCTTATAAATATAAGAAATTATTACTGGTAATTTGGTGGGTAAAACAATTCATTAAATACAAAAAAATCATATTTCTCTGAATGGATGCAATTTTCAATATTAAGTTTTAATGACAATTATACACGTCAACTGTATTTACATTTCATAAATACAAACTTAAGATAATTTCACAGGTTTCAGCGTGCCTACTTGGGTTGTCCCGGAAGTAACTTTCAATAATTTAAAAAATATATATATATTTGATAGTAATGACCCATGCCATCCCTTTTTATATGAAAATGACGCATTTCAGAATTGTGAAAGTGAGTGAATTAGGTATATTTGGGCAGGATTTTTATTTTTGTACGTTTGATAAAAAAACCATTGAAAGTACATTGTTGATTATATCTATTAACTTTTACACTATATATAATAGTTTGTCTGATTTCTGGTTCGTGTTTGTAAATATATCCACAGAGGTATAAGAACATCGAAATGACATTAGCCATTTCAAAGATATTTTGTTGTTTTTTTGTTGTCGGTTCCAATACTTTAATATAGCGTTTCTTTAAGCAAGTAAAAATGAACAAAATTCCATTCGCGCAAAAATATCCAATATATTTCATTGTTGTGACCTAGTAATTGTTTAAGAAAAACAAAACAAGAGGTTGCAGATAAATAGTGTATTGAACAGTAAATACAACAGAATTGTATTACACAACTTGGGAGTGTGTGTCGGTTGACCAGCGTTCCGTCTATATCACTGTTACATTCAGTGACCCCTCCACGAGGGCATATGTGGCACAAGGCCTAGTTTAACGTGGATAATCCGAACCCGTATGCTTGGCCAAAAAATCCCCGTAGAATCCGCATAAACGTGTTCGGATCTATCTACCGCCCCGAACGAGACTGCCCTTCGGCACAGCCTTGCCCGAGTTCCTCTTTGTCAAAGGCAAAGAGTTCGACAAGATCTGAAAACAGACTCAGTAAAACAGTTTAGATCACTGTTCCGATAATGAGTAGCCCTCCGCACCCACACACGAAGGTACATGTGGCACAAGGCCGAGTTTAACGTGGGTCATCCGTGCCCGTATGTCCGGTCCCAAAATCCCCGTAGAACCCGCATAAACGAGTTCGGGTCTGTCTAGCTTCCCGGACGGGTTCCTCTTTGCCAAGGCAGAGAGTTCGACAGGACCTGCGAACAGCCTCAGTAGAACAGGTTATATCACTGTTAACATTTAACAATCCCCCCCCACACACACACATATATGTATGTCACAAAAGGCCGAGTTTACCTTGGATTCCCCGAGACCGTAGGCTCGGCTAAAATTATCCACGTAGAATCCGCATAAAGGTGTCCAGGCTGTCTACCTCCCCGGATGAAACATTGCCATTCGGCAAAGCATCGTCCGGGTTCTCTGTTCAATATACATAATTTATATATACATATATATATATATGTATGCATATATATATATATGTATACATATATACATAAATATATAGGTACATATATCCATATATATATATATATACATATATATATAAATATGTTTATATATCTGTATATATACATACGTACATTATATATATATATATATATATATATATATATATATATATATATATATATATATATATATATATATATATATAAGACATTTTTACTCGTCCGGGAAACCTTCGGTTTCTTGATTTGCAAATACACAAATCAATACCAAAGGGGAAAAAATGATACAAAAAAATAAAGAGCAGAGAACATGTAAGTCAGCCGAAAATAATCGTCTAGCATGCAAGTTCAAAGTTCAAAGAACAAAAAACCGATACGATTAAGTAAAATAATTAAATAAAGTGCTCAATACGCTAAGTAGAGCAAACCTAAATTAAACCTAAAGAGCCAGACAAACCTACCACAGTTTCACCTTAAGGATCCGCTTAGGTGAAACCATAGCAGGTTTGGTCTGGCTCTTTAGGTTTAATGTATATATATATATATATATATATATATATATATATATATATATATATATATATATATATATATACATATATATATATATATGTGTGTGTGTGTGTGTGTGTGTGTGTGTGTTTACGAAAATACAAATGGTCGAAACGCGTTTTTCTTTTTGTCTCTATTCATATTATCTTTAAGAGATATAATCGCTCTCTGAAATTTTTATGAATATATTCATATATATATATATATATATATATATATATATATATATATATATATATATATATATATATATATCAGTGTAGATATATCAATAGAATATTTTTGATGAGGAATTAGAATTTGACACAGAAGGAGATTCGTGTTTCTACAAGCGCAATTTCTCTTCAGTTAGCAAGACTCCCTCAACAAAAATATGAAATATCTTCAACAAAACAAGTTTTCATGCGAATAAGCTTCGCGCTATCAAATTCCAGTTCCGATCGCACAGAGAATCTAGAATCTGCAACTTTTGACCTATTTTGCAAAGACGCTCTTCTCGAAACCAAGGCTCCGCTTTTCACAAAAAACTATTATATAATTCAAACGAAAGCAGACAAGATATCAAAGCAAGTTTTTAGCTTCAGTAATGTAAAAGTGATCTTAGAAATCACGATGGAGGCTTATGCTAAGTCAGACCAGAGTATTGACCATTGTGCTATTGGTGGAAGAGCAGTTATCTGTCTTCCACTCTTGTGTCATGTGCTCAACTGACGATCCAATGTGGCTTTGATCTTTCGAGTAAGTCAGGCGAAACTCGGACCCTTTCAGGCGAAATCTATTAGTGCTGCTTTTGCCCGAAATCTCTGCTTAGTCAGTCTCTCTGAGTGGAGAGACAAATATGTCGAACTGCATCAGAAGAACAATGATAAAGCCAAAGGATGTTTTGCTATCGATTGAAAGATTTCAGCATTTTAGGCAATACACCAGATGGTCGGCATCAGACAACTGCATTCGACTGCAGAACCAAAATAAAAGATTTATCTAGGCAGACACATTTTAAGCACACTTACATAGACATATAATTGGTGATATAACTGGTGACATAAAATATATTGTTTAATAGTTGCTACATTTGCGGCGGAAGTAAGCTGAATATATATAAATATATATATATATATATATATATATATATAGATATATAGATATATAGATATATAGATAGATAGATACTAGTGATTATACATAATATACAAATGTACAACTTCGATAGCACGGCTCTGAATTTTTAAAAAATCTGAAATATTCAGGTGCTGAATACGATCATACGAATATATATATATATATATATATATATATATATATATATATATATATATATATATATATATACAAGACTTTTGCTAATAAATATATGCATAATTATATGATATATTTATTGGTAAAAGTCTTCCATATCAGGAATAGAGCTTATGTAAGCGTATATATATATATATATATATATATATATATATATATATATAGAGAGAGAGAGAGAGAGAGAGAGAGAGAGAGAGAGAGAGAGTGATTGCTAAAGCTATAGACAAATGCGCTCGGAATTATAGGACATTCGCACTGTTTCAAGACTCACGGTATCCATAAAATAATCACTTCTTTGAACACAAGAAAAAGTAAAGAAAATGCTCAAACGTAGTCCCTTGTCTACTTTCTTTAATGTGGCATCTATAAAAGAAGAATTGTTACCTAATACATATATATATAAATGTGTATATATATATATATATATATATATATATATATATATATACCTTGATGCTGTATTTCATTATATAAGAATGTATAGATAATAGATTTGAGTGAATACATTGGGTGCTTTTCTTCGGCAAACTTTCATGTATTTACGTGTCATTAAAAATCAATGAAATTCTTTGATTTTCATGTTTTCTGTATTTTTTAATTATTCTAGTATTGGTTCTCATTTCCAGTTCGTATTTGCAAATATATATTCCCATGCCTAAATAGGTGTTAAGCTGAGACACGAGGATATATATGTAAAAATATCAGCGGGAAACATGAAACCTAATACAAATATATAAGTAAATAATAAATAATGAGCTAGAAACTTTCATTGATTTTACTGAAACTTGCCTATATATATATATATATATATATATATATATATATATATATATATATATATATATATATATATATATATATATGCTAATTAATTCGTTGAATTAAAAATAAATTAATTCTTCAGTAATTTTTGGTTTAATTTTCACATACGTCGCTGAGCCTTTGTAGGCTTTCGAGAAAAATGTCTTAGTGACGAATTTCGTTGATCTTGAAAGAGAAAATATTGCTGAACGGTTCAAACAGGGATCCATGCTCGAATCCATCCGGAGGGCACATTTTCTCTATTAACATTTCTCAAATGGGCAAGCCGATAGACGTAATAATGCTTCACGTCATGCTTCCCAACTTCACGTGTACGCCCCACAGAGGGAAGGGATTCGATAGTTAAAAATGGTGTAGTGCAATGCGAGAATTATTTATTAACAATGGATTTGTTTATCTTGAGACTGTGTGAGTATGAGTGTGAATGCCAGTTAATACATACAGACGGTTTGTTATGCAGTATACATGCATAACATATTTATGTATATGTTTATATATGTGTAATTACGTATGATATATATATATATATATATATATATATATATATATATATATATATATATATATATATATATATATATATTATGAAATGGACAAAGTCCGAAAATTATTTTTTAGACATATTTATGTTTAACATTCATTTTATAGATAAATATTTAAGTAAATGCTCTGTTTATAATAAACAGTATTAAACAACATTTACCGGCCTAAATGTCCGAGAAATTTTCATAGAAAATATTCGACATACGACAGGATTTGAACCTGTATCCTATACGGAACCGTCATATAGCCTGCTGTTTAATACTCTTTATGATAAACAGAGCATTTACTTAAATGTTTGTATATATAAAAAAATTGTTAAATATAAAAATGTCTTAATATATATATATATATATATATATATATATATATATATATATATATATATATATATATATATATATATATATATATATATATATATATATATATATATATATTTAAATTACAGTGATAATATGTGTATTTGTGCGTGTGTGTCAAAGAAAAATCCACCGCTTTCGATTTCAGTGATTCATACCTCATTCAAATGCCGTAGATAATTTAGACGCAGCGGACGATTTTCGATGATTTCAGACATAGGATTGCTAGATTATTCGAGGTTAAAAATATATATTAATACATTATACTAGCCATTACCTTTCCTTTCATGGTTCAAAGGGACAAACTATTACTTCCTTTCCTTTCCAAAATTGCAGCACATCTTATTACAAACTAGTTTAAAAGCGGCACACTCGGGCGGCATTTAAGCTAGAAACAATGGAGGAGTCTTCGTTTGGCAATCATCACAATAGCTAGGGAGGAGTATAAGCGATAGGCAGCAATAAACAACAGAAGAAATCAAAATTGATCTCTGCATTTAAGGTGGGGACTCGAGCGCGTACATCCGGGCTAGGAACAAAAATTGCCCGAGCACACGCAACCGTCGGTTGCGCTGGCCTCGGTTTCGAGCACCGATCCCCCTGTCTGGTGTAATGAGAGGGCTGGGCATCTCTCAGTATACTTTTCCTCGGTTGCAACTCTATATCTTGACGGAGTCGCACCTGAGCGCATTCTGCCCAAAGACAGAGACGCAACTGAGAGATGATAAATAGATGTGTTTCAAACCACTCATGAGAAAGGTTTACATACTTGATATTTACTCCCCACTAAGACGAATTGTGACGCAATCTCTTTTTTAATGTGGGGACCCGAGCGCGTAAACCGGGCCAGGAACAAAAATTGACACAGCCCCACACCTCAAACCGTCGGTTGCGCTGGCTTCGGTGCGATCACCCATCCTTTTCTCTTGTGCAATGAGAGGGCACGGCCCCGGGCAGCACTTCCGCAGGGCTGGTCACCTCTCAGTATAATTTTCCTCTGTCCTTTCTCGGAGTTGACCCTGAGCACACTCTGCCCAAGGACAGAGACGCCACTGAGAAATGATAAATAATGTTTTAGAAACCACTCAAGAGAGGGGTTTGTATTTACTTAACCCCACGCCACTGAGTCAGGTTGTTACACAAGGTCAGTTTTTAACGTGGAGATCCGAAATTTTTCACTCGTGCCGCTGGTCTTAGCTGGTTATAGATCGTCCAATCTGATCACAGCTGGTTTTAACTAGTCATAACTGGTCCAAGCTTGTCATATATGTGATACTTCCAGCGTAGGGACGGATCCTTGTGACCGGTAAGTATCCAAATGTGTATACCCCTCAAGTGAGGAATTTACACATTAAATCTCAATATCAGTATTATATATTATCTAATTCTAGGCAATATCCCTCTTCAGCTTTAACTAACTTGCAAATTGATTTTTTTTTAAATTATTTCATTAATTAACTGTTCTTCATTACTGTTCTTTTATTCAAGATATGCTTTTTTTCATATCAAAAATAGTTCTGTATCGTCTTATATAGTGCAGAAAAGTGTTTGAAATCTGCAGTTTACTTGGCCTTCAACAAGTTGGCATCTATTTGTAAAACTTCCCTTAACTATCAGAAGTCAATTGATGAAAGAAATGTTCATTCAAAATGTTTGTTTCAAGGATTTAATGTAAGGAATATTTATATTAATTTGCTAAGCGATAGCGAGCCGGTAAAGCCTGCTTGCATATTATATAATTAAAAGCAAATTTTTAAATGTTTACAAAAATATATATTAGTCAAATACATTGTTTTTCAGGGAAATTTGAAAAGCAGTTGCAGAAGTCAACTATCTATTGAAGAAGTTGTGTGAGAATATTTGGACAGCCCAAAGAAACATAATCCTAATGCAGATTAGATCACCCGAGAAAAAGAGGAAAGATTAACAGCAACAAGAATGGAAAATTCTAACCAAGAATAATGCTGTTTAATTTCTAAAACAATCTCAAAATTGAAAATCCCAAGTAAATGAGAATTATGTAATTTTTGGTTCTATCTTTTATCATCAATGTATCGACCCCTTGCGCAAACTTTAACAATGTTCATTAATACCTCAATGAATTTTCGCAGAAATGACCACTGAAATTATTACATACCTTCTATCAAAAAGGGTAAAACAGTTGATACAAAAAATTAAGTACTAATAACATGTTTCTCCACGACATATAAATTGATCACGTCTGTTTGGATGTACTTTACTTAATCTTTTCTCGATGAAAACAACATTTTTCCCTTGGAAAAGAAGAGATGTCGGAGAGTTTCATCTGGTTGAAAAGATAAACAATTGATAAAGACAATGACCCTGGAAAATTGTAGGAAGAGGTAGAAATCTCAGCGCAGCATATATAGATTAACGTAAGGGTGTAATGTACTACATTCTTGGATCCTTAAAATTTTGGAAATGTACAAAGTCCCCTCGATGATAAAATAAAGTTCTTTAAATATAGCATGGGACTGTGGAAAACCACATTATACCAAAATCACAGCAACGGGTCTGCTACTTCCAGTCGATAGAATAACCGACGAGGAATCTTTTAGGGAGACACCCTTTCACGCCTTCTGTTTTGCCTGTCCTTACCCCCACCTTTTCACATGAACTAAACAATAATAGCTATGGATACAAAGTAAACAGAAAGTCTTTAATCATCTAATCTCCATGGATGATCTTAAACTCTTTGCCAAAAAAAGTAATGAGTTGAAGGGTCTCCTTAATACTGTAAAATGTTTCAGTGGCGACATAGGAATGGATTTCGGATTAGATAAAAGTTCAAAAGTAAAATTTAAGAAAGGGAGAATTACAGAAACACACTTATTAGATCAAGATTTTGTCACGCAGATTAGGTAAATTAGTAGAAGCCTATACATACCTAGGAATCATCGAAAAAGATGGAATACTGCGCATCCAAATGAAGGAGAAAGTAAGAATAGAAGAAAACAGACGTGTACGCCTTGTGTTAAACAGAGTATCATCCGATATATTTTCAACATCCTTAAGTGAACCATAGCTGACATTAATCGAATGAACGCCAAAACGAAAACTATTTTCACTTTCCATCGCATGCATATCCCAAAGTTGATGTTGATCGTATGTATGTGTCCAGATGCGAAGGAGGCAGAAGCTTAGTTCCACTAGAAATGGCCTACAAAACTGCAACAATCGGTCTTCCAAGATATTTGGAAAATACAGAATACTGGATGATGATCTGTGTCAAATTTCAAGTGGGTGAAGAAATGCTAGAAAAATATATTACACCTACCTTAGCTGCAAAGAGAAAACCAAAAAAAATAAATGCAATGGACTAGATACAGAAACGAAGGCAAGATAAACTTCTTCATCGTCAATATTCTGCCCGTACCAAACAAGCTGATGTAGACATATCCCGTACCCGTCAGTGGCTATTTATTGCAGGGTTAAAAGCTGAAACAGGAGGCTTTATTCTTGCTGCACATGAACAATGCTTGTAAACTAGAAATTAGCATCCACAGAAATTGTAAAAATTGTGTTAAACCGAAAACCGGATTCTGTGATTAATATCCCAAAACAAGTGAACATCTAGTATCAGTATTCACTGTATTAGCATCCCCTTTATATGAAATCTAGCATGGAAGAGTGGGACAATATTTGCAGTGGAAAATTTGCAACATTTACGGAAAGGAACCTGCAAGAACCCAAACCCGGTTACAGAGATAAGACGGGTATAATTTTGGGGGACTTTACAATAAACATAGTTAGGACAAGCTAATCGCACAGACATTGTGATCAGGGACGCCAAAAAGAGAATGTGCATTCTTATTTCTATGGCAGGGATATTTCACTGGAAATGTATCAAAATGCAAGTACCTTGAAGTAGAAATATTAAAAATGTCTCACATGAGGATTTCGATAATTCGAGTTATATTTGGAGCACTCGATTTAATTGGAAAAAGTTTTGCTAGGCTCAAAAAGAAGCCCAAGCCTTAAAGAAATTAAAAAAAAAAATGTACTCACAAATACAGCTAACACCATACGGAGTGCGTTATCTATATAATATGTGTGTGATCTTATGGGTATTTTTTCAAACAATGCTCAGTGAAAGATGCCAAGGATGATAACATTCATCGAGGGATTTGTATGTTAATGCACCTTTAAAATTTTGTTTGCGAAGGGATTTCGCCATTTTATATCATTAACTTTACTAATCTAATGATTCATTGTAATATATATGTATATATACAAGCATATATATATATATATATATATGCTTGTATATATATATATATATATATATATATATATATATATATATATATATATATATATATATATATATATTAACACTTAACTTCAGGGAATCCTAAAATCTTTCTAATGTTATCTTACCTAAACTTTTCCATTATCTAAATTATAGCGAATTTAGCACTGGTTTTGAAATCGTTTGTCCTAGGCGTTTGAAAATACGCACTCTTTTCTCACTGAAACCCTTCTTTAAATCTTCTCTCTGTTAAATTTTAATGCCCCCTCCACCTTTGGACCTCCCTGCCTCTCTCGTCTGTTACCCCTCTATATAGATCTCAGGTCCTCCCACACTCTCACATATACTCTCACTAATTTTTCCCGGAGTCATTTTTCTGTTTTCTTTTTTAATCTGTTAGGTCTGATGAATTGGATCGTTCTTACGATTCCAATGGAATAAATTATGACCATGGAATATTAGTGTTTAAGTCTTTTTATTATATCCTTACTCTGTCCTGGAAATCGAGTTCTACCTGGATCATATCCTCTTGGAATTATTTTTATACAGATATGTATGTGTATATATAATTGCATATGTATGTGTATATTTACCACTAATATTGTCTCTCTCTATATATATATATATATATATATATATATATATATATATATATATATATTTCAAACATGTAGTGTTGAATGTTAAAGACAACAGAGTCTTACATATTTTCTTTTGAATTTTCTCATATTCTCTAATGAGACTTTTTATTTGAAAATAGTTCCGAAATATAAATTTTTTCAAATAAAAAGTCTCATTAGAGAATATGAGAAAATTCAAAAGAAAATATGTAAGACTATGTTGTCTCTAACATTCAACACTACATGTTTGAAAGAAAAGTTGCTGCCAAATTACACACACACATATATATATATATATATATATATATATATATATATATATTGTCGTCTAATCTATCAGTGTGTAATAAATGGGTTTTAATATTAAGCAAGTCTCGATTTAATTCTTTTTATAATTTCTTATAATCTCTTTTGTATGTGAATTACACCATGACGAGCCGAAGACATTTTCTTCAATATCAATTTCTGTCTCTCGATGCGAACAAAAGTTAGAACAAATCAAATTTCTCTCATCAAAATATAATCATTATTATTCGTTTCGTATTATTAAGAAAATACAAAAAATGATTTACATATACATTTTTATGTAAGTTCATTTCGATATCTACAAGAAAATAGGTTTTTTCTCTCGATCCTCCTGTTCTAATTTAATATAATATCGTTCGTAATTCATCTACATGAAGGTTAAAGTTATTATTGGATTACATGTGAACGAAGTGTTTACTTTCAAAATCAATGTTCATTATTTGACAACGTATGAAATCTTTTCCCTCACATGTTCTTATTTTACTAAATTCACCCTATACAACGCCAAAATACAACTCGGAATGGCGGGTTGCTGAAAGAATTTGCGGAAAGAGAGTTTAAGGGAGCAGTTTATGAAGATATTCGCGAAATACAATGTTTAAACTTAGACTTAAAATTTTGCATAGATGAGATGTAAAATATATATGTATATTATTTATAACATCCGTTTTGCTTGATTGGGGAGAAAAGGTCCGTACAAAATTAGCAAGTAAAATGAAAAAAAATAAAATAAGTTACGTGTATTTGTGTGAAACTGGGTGTGTGTGTGCATGTATCTGTGTGCGTTTGTGTATGTGCGTGTTTGAGCTTGCTGGAAATTGGAAAAATCTAATAAAACATTGGTAAAATCAAGCCATTGATGAAAATAACCCACAATTCGAATGTGCGGAATGTAATATCATCTGGTTATTCCAAACAGGCCTTGTTGTGTGTGTATATATATATATATATATATATATATATATATATATATATATATATATATATATATATATATATATATATATATATATATATATATATATATATATACAACAATATATTTGTCTCTCATAAGATTCCTCGATTATTCAAGCCGGTAGACGAAGACATTAAAAATATAGAGTTTAATAATTAAACGGAACGTCTACTAGATTCTAGTCGATATCTACTGTTAAAATGACAGAAGTTAACAATAAAATTTATTTTTATATAAATCAACTACGTGATAATTTCTAACCCATAATTTTTGTGGCTTGGATAGAAAATTGATAATATTAGAAAGTATTGATCTACGGAAAAGTTACTGAACACTTTCTGTAATCTATTGGAATTAGTCGATCTCGGGTTATAATTTATCACATATTTGATTCATACAAGAAAAATTATTATATATAGCTCCCATTATTGTAAAAGCAGAACACTTTTGTACTTCGGGTACAACAACTATAATATATATATATATATATATATATATATATATATATATATATATATATATATATATATATATATATATATATATATAGGGTGACCAAAAAAACGGGAACTTTTTAACAATCCAATAAAACCAAGAGTGATGGAAGAAAAATATTTAATTCATAGTAATTGAAATCTTAAACATGCCATTTTATTTTTTTTAAATTACGTCCTGTAGATGGCGTCCTACTGTACGAATGCATTCTTGAAATCTGCTGTTGAAATTCCTCATTGACTGCGGTAACATCTCAGCTGGGATACATTCTCGTTACTAAAATGGCGAAATGTTTACTTCCTGAAGGTCACTGTCTCGCTGTGTTTCCAATGCAATACGCATTTAAAAATTCCCGTTGTTTTGGGTCACCCTGTATATATATATATATATATATATATATATATATATATATATATATATATATATATATTAAAAAGAGAATCCGCAAATGATTTTGGTTATATTGTGGATATTTTATTTATTTTTTTAAATATATATTATACTTTATTTTCCATATTTTTTTGCAAAACGTCACGAGGCGAAGATAGGATATTACCACATACTACTTAAAGGAATTATATTTTTCCTTTATGTTTTCCTATGTTTAACCATTGTCTTTTGTGTGCGGTAGTAATTCAAACTCTTCTTGTGTTTGTGAGCAAAATGTTCCTCCGCTTATAGGCTAATAAAAAAAAATAGAATTGGTCAAAAAAAGGTGGAAGGAAAAAAAACGTTTGCGGTTTCTCTTTTCTCTTTTAAATATACGCCTTTCTCTCTCCCTTACACACACACACACACACACACATACACACACACACAAGCACATACACAGACACATATGTATGTCCTCACACTTCAAAACATCCATTAATTCCCTAAAAACTATATATATATATATATATATATATATATATATATATATATATATATATATATATATATATATATATATATATATATATTGAGCGCTTAGCCTTGGAGCGGGTAGAATGGAGATAAACGTGTTTTAGGGGACTCAGCAGTTTTCAATCTGCTTGTCTGAATTATCTTCAAGAAGGGATAGCAAATCTAACAGTGATCTCATCTCACAATCCCCACTCTTGCTCCATATGTGGCCACATTTGTGAATCACTAGCGGGTCTTAAATGACACTTAAGATTATCGCACAAAATTTCATAACTGAATCAATTAAGCTGTCAGATCCTCATACGTCGAGTTCATTATATATATATATATATATATATATATATATATATATATATATATATATATATATATATATCAGAGTAGTTATAATGATTTCAGAGATGTCACTGAAGCATGAAACTGTCAGTTACCAAGCGGTGTTAATCTTTCTGTTCTCCATCTATCTATCTATCTATCTATCTATCTATCTATCTATCTATCTATCTGAGTCTGTTCATTATCTATCTCGCTATCTATATCAGTCTGTACATTATCTTTCTATCTATCTATCTATTGCTCAATCTATCTAACTCTGTTTCTTCATTATCTATCTAGCTAGCTAGCTATCTATCTACTAATATTTAAGTACTTTTTAGATCATAAATATGCATTACATAGAGATAAGAATATTGCCCATCACTATGTAGTCAAAACTCCTGTTGACGTAGAAATTCTAATTATTCACAGGTGAAGACCATGATATTTATTAAGTTTAATAGTGAGTATTTAAATTAAAATAAAATAAAATCTCAGATCAAAGTTTGTGATAATTTATAAGCACAATATTATTACAAAATTATTTAGATATTATATTATTTTTTTCATACCATGAGTATTTTATGTATAACCGACAAAGGACTGAAGTCGACAAATAGAATGAGCTCAGCTGATTACCAGCAAACGGGGACAATCTTGTAAAAAGTGTCAAGCATTTTAGGCATTGTCACTGTGTTTTCTGTAGCAAGCAGGTTTTACGCGTGAACTTCCTTAGACCAGATTAGTATTCCGAGTTGTCCTTCGCCAAGAATTGTTGCCAATCAAGGCAAGCGAACTCTGTGTACTCTGCTGTTAACCTTTACCTGGAGGGTGAAGATTCATCCTTTAAAAGGATATTCATCCTTTATAAGGCTATTTGTGTAAAAGCGAATGTACCGACGTTGGCTCAAATTCGATCTCGGCACGCCAGATCCGCTTTCCTCACTGATAACACGTACACTAGCCTTAGATAAACTCTTTTTATATTAGTATAGCTGAACACTCGTATTCGAGGATACCCGTCTACTAAGGAGGCTAACCAATCCCTATTGCAGCCCCTTGCTCAGGCGCATTTATATTTCCTCAACACCCACAAAGCCCACCTATTTTTTATACAGCAACTATGCTGAGCAAACAATTACAGTATCTGGGAAACAGCGTGATCAACAATTTGAACAAGTCCAGCACGCGCAAAAACCTCGGCCAAGATGATTTATGACTTCGTGCTAGAGTGGCTGAGTGGTTAGGACGTTCGTAATCTGACCATGAGACCCGGGTTCGAATCTCACCATGGTCGATTTCTCAGGAAGAAAATTTCCTGGTGGTATCGGACTGGAAGAGTCAATCCCAGCGTTCGGCACCTTTGGAAAGTGCCCGAAAACCATACCACGGGTTGACCCACGCTTTGTCAGATAGATTGGGTAGACGGAACACTTGGGTGCCCTCGATAGCCGTGCTATATATTAGTCAAAATCATATAAATATACACACACATAGGAGTTTTCGTTCGAAAATAAACGAAATAAAAAAAAACGAATTAAAACAAATGGAAATTTTGAGATTTCGTATATTGTGTTTATACTGTTTATATTCGGACTACGGTTCACATCTTTGTTGTCACAACATTTCAACCGTTGTGCTCTCCGGCCTTCCTCAGGGGTATATAGATCAGATAATAAGAAACTGCCGGAACTTTGTGATAACAACGAAGATGAGGACAATAGTTCAAATATAAATAATGTAAATAATATTAACTGCTCATCCCAGAAATTCGAATATTTTCGTTTGTGTCATTTCAAAAAATTCTAAGATGCACATGGTTTCACTTGTCATCACTTCTCAAGATATCGGGTCTCGTATAGTCGTCAAATCGGGAAAAAAACGTCGATAGTGTCATATTAATTACCGTATCCTTGACATCAAATATGACCCGTTACTCAATATTAAATCCGAGAGCAGCAGTTCAAATCTTGTCCTGTTTTGCATCTGTATATTTTTAAATTGTGAGAAATTAATAGATTTTTCAGATTACATCTATCCATTTAAGAGATCAAATTTAGAATCTTATTGGTTCGCGATAGACATTTGAGTGTTTCTTGGAGATAACAACATGGCGTCGCATGATGAATACTGTCTGGCTTGATACTGAATCAAGAAACATTCGAACACACAAAGAAGGACATGATTACATTATAAGCGCCAAGCCTTCCCAGATTCTCTCAGATCTGCCCAAATGTAAACAAAAACTTTCTAAAGAAGTAATAGTTTCTTTATTTATTAATCAGACAGGTTTGATCATTTAAACAGTACCTTTCATGGATACTCATATTTGTGTAGACGACTCGTTTATTTATTAAACAGTGTATTTATTTATTTTCGTCTGCCGACCTGAATATTTGAGAAATCTCCGGAAAGAATATATGCGGATTCCGGCTGGATTCGAACCTACATCCCCATTTACAGGAGAAACCATCGTTAGATACCGACGTGCTTTAAGCCGACACAGGCAGGTAAACCGAAAGAAATATACTGTCAATTATACAGGCCAGTAGAAGAAAATAAATAAATATAATGTCGAATTTTCAGACAGGTAGACAAAAATAAATAAATATTGTTTAATAAAGAAACATTAATAACATATATGACAATAATACATGACAAAACATATATTAATAACATATTAAATGTATAACATTTCATAAATATTGTTTAATAAATAACCAAAAAATAAATAAATATTGTTTAATAAATAAAAGAAAAATAAATAAATATTGTTTAATAAATAAACAAAAATATATATTGTTTAATAAATAAACGGGGCGTCTATTCAGATACGAGTATCCACTAAAAATAACATCTAGATTGATAAATATCATTCTGATTAATAGAAAAAAAAATCCATTACTTGTTTAAATATAAATGTATGTAAATTAATGTCATAGGATTTTAGATGGCGTCATTTTTCCTTCATATTATCGTCTGCTTAGCACACTCAAACATTCTAATATTTTGTCTTCCCAGATACTGTATGTAGTCTGGACGTATTCGAACAAGATTTTCTATATATGTGAAGAGTAATTGCAGAGGTATTTAATGACAAGCCTTTTCTTCCGAAATGAGATATATAATCGGAAAACCAATTTGAAATTGCACTCTAAGCACTTCCCTAGTTAAAAATTATATATTACAATCATTCAATCATTTCACGATTTTATTTTGCTCTCGTCAAACCGGGTTAATCAAGATACTGTAAAAAGTACACGATGTCATTAATTTCCTTTGTAAACACAACGTATTTCTCCATTGGCTGCCTTACAATAAAATCATAAATCCTTTCCATAGACATTTTATGAAACTTTTATATTAACTGACCACTCAGCCGCGGCCAACCGTCATTGATTAACAACGGGCTCCCATAATATTTCTCTCTCCATACCTGGAGAAGATATAAATCATGTCCTGAATGACATTGTCGGGTACGGACATCTCTTCCCAGTCGTCAGGTTGTTTCCTTCGCCACTAAACCTCCACTGTCTGTTTGGTCAGATGACGGCCGCCTACTCTTGAATTTCAAGTTTTCCAGACTTCCGACATTGCTTTAACCTCAATTTCTTTCGCTTAACATATCTTCCACGCCAAACAATTATTCGAAAATTGCTTTCGCCACAAACTAATATCGAATATTTTAATTCTCTTTCTTTCATTCGCTCTTTTTTGTCTTTTTTCTCTTAATTACTTTCTCGTTCATTCTTAATTTCTTCCTCTATTCTCTTTTCTCCTTTTCTTGTTTATTTTTTTATTCATTCCTCCACATCAGTTTTTTCTTCCATTCTTTTTTTGTTTCTGTGGTTTTTCTTGTCTGTATCTTTACTTTGCTTACTTTTAAATCATTTCACACCGAGCGAGGCAGTAGAGTCAATAACACGTAATGTTTTACTGAGTTTTAGACAGCATGAGAAAAATACTTTTAGGGAGAAAGAACAGAAAAAGAACAAGAAGACAGAATATAACGATTGATATTGCATTTAAATTTTTGAAGATCCAATTCACAGGGATCAGTAAATCAGAAGAGAGATTCACGAACGCTAGAAGAATCTGTTAGCATGGGAAGCAAGAAGCAGGATGAGTGTTCTACAAGCAAAAAAAGTACGATAGAAGAAACTATTAACATAGAACCTGCTGTTACATTTAGCCATTTCAATTGTAAAATGATAACGCTTTGCGGCTAATCTAGTAGTATATTCAAGTTCATAGAGGAAAGTTCATGAGAACAATTGATATGAAAGTATTTATGGTAAAGGCGCAGGAAAGCTACATTAAAGAGGCGACACTTCAGAACCAATAACATTGCCGATATTTCTTGGGATTTTATCAAGAATCATATACATATGTAAAGATTCTGAAGAGAACATTTGTCTAGTACGAAACAGGGAACGAAACTTCCCTATCAGCAGACCTAGCAATTGATTCAATACAATCTATTCACTTCATGCCAGTAGAAAATAGTCCGAGAACACGCAACGAGTCACTCTCCTGGGGATTAGCAACAGCCATGCTGATGCGAGCAGAAAGGGTACTTTCGGATTATGTTTTTTTTTCTTCAATGCAACATTGTCTCTATCTTGAAAGTCTGAGCTGAGCGCTATTTAAAACGTCTAAAACATTCATTTCCACAATAAGGGCTGAAATTACTATTGTAGAAAGGTTCTGGAAGACTAGTGAGATGACAACATTGAACAAGTAAATCTCAGATATTTTCCTCATTTAAAAAAAAATTCAGTTTCAGCTTTTAGAAGCTTAATATTTTCAATCTTTATTAATGATTTTTTTTATTTGGAAAATGTCAGTTTCTTCTGACAGTTCTCATCTTTTAAAATTATTTTATCTTTCTTTTTTATACTTACTTTAATACTGGCGTATCACAGGGTTCTATTCTTTATTTTCATCAACGACTTTCCAGATGTCATCAATGAGGTATCTATACGGATGACACAGCTGTTTCTCCTTGTCTTTATAAAAAAATCTGTTAGCTTCGAAAAATGACCTACAAACTTCTTTGTTTTTTCTATAATATACACTACAGTCCAAAAGTTTGAAGACGCCGTCATAATTAGCATGGGGTGAAATTGACAGAAGAGTGAAAAATAAATGCAGATCTCTCAGTCATTGACAAAGAATGGAATCAATAATCAAAACTATTCTTTGAGAAACTTTTGCAACGAATGCCAATAAGTATCTGTCTATATTTCTGAGGTGAGGTATTATGTACACTATTTACATTATTCGAACTATTGTTCTCATGTTTATCACCATGTTTATTACAAAGTTTCTGCCGTTTTACGCTTCGGCCTTTTTCTGTATCTGTCTATATTTCTGAGATGAGGTGCTATGTACACGATTTACATTATTCGGATTATTGTCCTCATCTTTGTCGTCATGTTTACTACAAAGTTTCGGTTGTTGTACGCACCGGCCTTTTTCAGTATCTGTCTATATTTCTGAGATGAGGTATTATGTACACTATTTACATTATTCGGACTATTGTCGTCATGTTTATCACCATGTTTATTACAAAGTTTCTGCCGTTGTACGCTTCGGCCTTCTTCTGTATCTGTCTATATTTCTGAGTTGAGGTGCTATGTACACTATTTACATTATTCGAACTATTGTCTTCATCTTTATCGTCTTTATTATTACAACGTTTCTACCGTTGTACGTTACGGACTTCTTCAGGTGGTTGAAATGTCGAACTGAACCCTTTATTTTGCTCACTTGGGTAGACTATTCTAGTTCCACGTGCCATGTCTAATGGACGACAGTTATCTCCTGTTAATTCCCCTTTAACAGGAATTGAACTCACACTCTTTGGGTCCTGTCACTTGATTAAACTAACGCCTTTATGCACTGTGCCATGTGTCCTCAAGGATAAAGGCGTTATTTAGATCTATTCCCGTTCAACAGTCTAACCACCTGAAGAAGGCCGGAGTGTACAATGGCCGACATGTTGTAATAAATATGGCGACAAAGATGAAGAAAATAGTCCGAATTATGTAAATAGTGTGAATCACAAAAATATTTGCTGCAGTAATCAAGTCTAAAGGAGGATAATCTGACGAGAGAAAAATTTAATCAAATTATGCTTTTTTTGTCATAGTAACATTTCTTATAAAAATCATCTCTCCTTTTTTTTACCAAGTATAATAATTTTATCTTATTTAAAGTACAATACAACTACTTTTGGATTTAACTTAAAAAATACTAAGGGTCACTTCAAATTTTGAACTGTTGTGCATGATGCAAGCGTTGAAATTTTCAGGCCACGTTTCCTCATTTTTTATTCGAAATTTTCATCTGCTCTTTTTTCTGGTTGCTAATAGTAGTTTCTTTGTGGTTCCTCGTCCATTCTGTAAAATAATCTACAACCTTCTGTGAACACCTACAAAACCAAACTTCTCTATATTGATCATATAAAAATATTTTGGGCTTCAATGAGCATGGCAACTGATTACCTGAGGAAATGCAACTAAATGAGGCTACTTGGTTTCACGTTTACCGCTGACATAAAGTGGAATAATTATATTGCATAAACTGGTAAGTCTGCTGTTCAGAGATTCGGTTAACTCTGCGGTATTCCACCATTTCTCTCGTCAGAATTCTGTTTTTTTTTTAATCATTTCACACCGAGCAATGCAATAACACCAATGAGACGCGAGGGTTTACTGAGTTTAATATGAGAAAAATATACAATTAAGAAAATAAAAGTGTAAGATTTAAGAAAACGGACGATAACGATTGACATTGCATTTAAATTATTGGACCTTAAAATTGACAGGGAAGAGCAAAGCGGAAGAGACATCCACAAGCGCTAGAAGAACTTACGGTTACATCTAGTCATTTCCAGTGTAAAATGATGAAACCTTGCCACCAATCTATTGCTGCGCTTAAATTCATAAAGTCTAGGTACCATAGAGTAAAGCTCATCAGAACAATTACCATGAAAGTATCTATCGAAAAGCATAGCGAATCTATCTTAACGCTGTGGGAAAGGGACTAAAGCCGAAATGCCAGATCAGGGCAATAAAATTGCAGATTCTTCTTTAGATTTGTATCAATAATCTCTAAATATATAACAAGGGCACTAAACCAGATGTGGCAGCAATATTCTAAGGAAGGGCCAATCGTAGACTTATAAATGTTTAAGATTGATTATGTTTTGATATGTTATGCAAAAATATGCCTGGCACTTTACTATTCGTTCGTGTACTGAATATTGAAGCTATATTTAATCTGGAGCTACTACTATGTGCTTAGAAATTCTTGACAAAATTCAAGGGAAGAATTGCCAACGTTATCGGTCCGGACTTTCTAACCTGCTTTCTAACCTTGGTCATTTTCTGAAAGGCATCGTTTTCTATTGCGTTGTGCGTGCTGTTTTTGTGTGACGTATTCCGTGTTCCGTTACAATACTTAACATATTAAATATATTTTTATACTTATTTAATGTTTTATATAACTTATTTTACTTAACATATAATTACTTAATATTTTATATTAACTTTTTTATACGTATTAAATATATTTTTATACTTATTTAATGTTTTATATAACTTATTTTACTTAACATATAATTACTTAATATTTTATATTAACTTTTTTATACGTATTAAATATATTTTTATACTTATTTAATGTTTTATATTACCTATTTTACTTAATATATTTACTTACTATTTATATTAAATTCACTCCCACCATGAAACTTATAACGAAACCTTCCTCTCTAGTTGATAAACATAAATATTGTCTTCTTACAGTTAATGGTTAATTGCTTCTTTCTGTTTCCCTCAACAACAGCCATCTTTCACATGATGTATCTCTTTTCTCTTTTCAACTCTCTTCTGTCGCCGTAGTTTTGAAACCTTTTCTGACTCCTCGTGTTTTTCTCCATCATCCGCTCTCACTCTCTCTACTAACGTTCTCTGGATTCGTGTGTGTATCCATTTAATATATTTCCAATTGCTTCGCCTTTTGGCCACATACCCCACCATACGTGGTTGGGCTTATTTCTGATTTCATATTCAGCAACAAGGGGTCATTCCTTCAGGCAGCGTCTCTTTGTTAGTGTCAATCCCTGAGGCAAGATGCATCCGAATATGAAAAGACCGGGGAAGAGTAGATAATTTTCATTCATGCCGTATACATATGGGAATCCCACATGGAATACATTATGAGAAGTTTTGTTAGAGTTGGGCGCGGTTAATTACGATTTCGTAACTGTTCTTCTTTTGTGCTGATCCGTTGACACCTAACTCTCTTAATAAATTTGATCTAATCATGCTATATTCTGACATAAAGCGTCATATATGTGGTACCAAATTCCGATCTAAAATGTTACGCTTACTTTGCACAAATGGCAGCGACAAAAGAATGAATACATCCAGGTTAAATAGCAATGTAGACGGGAATATTTAATCTTAGATGGCAGCCAGTCTAGGAGAAAGAAAACTCGGTATTTGAAAACGGGGATGATCCAATCAAAAATCCATTCCATCATATTTCCAAGGAAAACGTTGAAATTCACTAATACTAATTTGCGGCCACATCATCTTGAAAAACTGGTTCCCGTAGGATCGTCAAGGTTAAGCAACATCCGGACTGGACATTAACTTGATGTCTGACCACTTAGGAATAACAGTTGCTGTAAACTTGGATGTGCGGGTGGTGTAATGGATAATATCTCGGAATAGTTAATCGAAATACAGAGTTCCAATTCCTGTTATGTTCCCTATATTCATTCACGCTTAAATACCCTTGGGGAAATTACGAATCTACTCCAGTCATTGGTTAATTAGCAAGACTTGTATCACTAAACTATTATTATATCCCATGTCCCCCACCAAAGAAATTCTTACAATCTAAAGATATTTATTAGCTTTAAATAAGCTGCCTGTAATGAGTTGATAAAGCGTAGAAAATATTAAAATTAGGGAAGATGTGGAGAGCCATGATGCTTGTAAGATGAATACAATGCACAGTTATAAGGTTTTGCACAATACATTTTGAGTTCTATCGATAATTATGAAAAAGTTTTATGCTAAAGGCTGTTGTTGGTGTTGTAATTGGTGGCATGTGAAAAATTGCAGTGTAAATTTATATTAGGTTCTTGTAAAAATGAAAATAAAACTTAATTTAAGAAAAGAAGAAAAAAACAATTTTTAACAGCACTAAAAATTACTACTATGTGGGCGCTCTGGTCATCCAGTCGACAAACAACAGACTTTACTCTATAAAAAGCTTTTAAATCGACCCCTCAGTGAAAAAGATCAACATGGCTTAGGAGCACGCTAGGCCTTCACGGGTGAATGCGATCGACCAGTATTATGTATAAATAAATGACAAAGGATTTCCGATTTGCGATGCTTTGGGAGAAATCTGCTCTTTTCTAGAAGACCTTATTTGATTCTAGAAGCCTCTTGGGCTAGAAACGGATATGTTCCACCACACTAAAGGCGAAATATAAAAGGAAAGAGTTTCGGTATGAATTGGGGGCGGCAGAGGTGGCTGGCGAGTTTCGCAAACGAATTTAAACTGAGAGGGAAGAAGAAACGTACGAACTGAGCCGCGGGTCCGCCGGTTGCACTCGGAATTAAGATTTCACCTCTGTAGAAAACAGTTTAATAATCTAGGACCGCCATTAATCATCTTTCTCTCTCTCACGTGACAATTCCCACGAGCGGAAAAATAAAAGAGGAAGAAATTAATCAAAGTCTTCAACAAATTTGCCTCCGCGTATTTTTTTTTAAATGCAGCAACAGAATTTACTGTCGTCGCAAACGACCACATCACAGTTCATGGTTTAGAGCAATGAGTGGCATTGTTACATAGAGAACAATCATCGCATCTGATAGTTGGTCCGAATGTCGATGTTAGACGAAAACCCGAAAACATTAAAACTGAAGAAGTAGCACAGGTCAAAGCAAGAATGAGGAAAACAAAGAGTTTAGATAAAATATGTCAAAATTTATTATTAGCAGGAAAATACAATAAAAAAATCCGGATGTTTCAAATGCCCTGGATGGTCTTTTTGGTAGTTGACTGTTGGTCTTAGCTGCGTCGACAGTTAATGATGACCGGAGAAATTTGAGTGCTGCCGAAAGTTGCTAGGCAGTTGCTGTATTGGGCTGGTATGAGCTGACAGTCGTAGCCCAGGACAGACAGCTGTTGGTAACGGGAAGATGAAGACATAACCGCTTGGGAGTTGTCGAAGGATGATAGGCAGTCAGCTAAATTCGATAGAGTGTCGGCGTATTGAGCTGGTACTAGAAGGTTGTCTTAGTCGAGGGTTGTCGGTTGAAACGATGGTGTTCCGCGAGATGAGCATCAAGAAGTGAAACCTGAATCACTGAGTGGATTGTTAAAAGACATGATCGGTAGTAGTCAGTTGGTCGCTGGTAGTCGTCGCTGGTCCAGACTACGCCATCATTTTCTCCTTCGTCCCTTTAGGAGTAACTGGTCGCTGCTGGTCTTATGGCGTAGAAATGTTAAAACGGTGCAGGGTTTTGACACTACTTCCGGTTATAAATGAAAGTCATAAAAATAACTCAAGGTTATGAAGTATAATTGGTCATAATTAAAATGCGAACAGGAAAGCAATATCTTTCTATATTTCTGAGATGAGGTATTATGTAGACTATTTACATTACTCGGACTATTATCCTCATCTTTGTAACCATGTTCTTCAGGTGGTTGTAATGTCGAACTGAACCCTTTATTTCGCTCACTGGGGTAGACTGTTACAGTTCCACGTGCCATGTTTAATGAATGTCAGTTATCAGTTATCACTTGTTAATTTCCCTCTGAAAGTTTTCTACTGCCTTAACCGGGTATTGAACTCACACTCTTGTCACTGTATCTAACTAACGCCTTTATCCACTGTGCCAGAGTTTAGGTGAACATTCCAACCACATGAAGGAGGCCGGACCGTCCAACGGCCGAGATGTTGTAATAAACATGGCAACAAAGATGAGGACAATATTCCGAATAATGTAAATAGGAAAGAAATAGTGTTGGTTTTGGGTAAACAGCGTAAAATGTATCTGAAACGAGGTACAGAATTAATTAAGCGACTGTTTGCTGAAACAAAATTAAAAGGTTTGTATCTCGCTATGATATTTCCTACGTGAAAGGACATGGCATTTCATTATTTTTTCAATAGTAGACTAGACGAGTGCTCTAATATTTACCTCACGTCTTGACAAATTTCTAAGTTTAACTTAGACTGGGACAAAGATATTCAAATGCAGACGCCATTCGGGATTGAACTCACGACGACGCAATAAAGATCTATTGAATGAAGTCTATAAGCCAATATGTCACAGCAAGACATCCCTTGATAAATAAAATTAACGTTGAATAACGCAAATATATAATAATAACAAAGCACTCATTGAGTATCGAATTTGCACGTTTAGTGAACTGATCTTCATGACGAGATTGCAAATTTTAACATCACTTTTGACAATTGTCTCGCTTACAGGATATCCTCCGCTTTTTTTTCTGATATCTGTATTCATACATCTTTGCTTTTCTGCATTTTTCTAGTTTTTCGTCGCCATCCCCAAAATGTATCCTTTCTTCATCGCCACTGATCTGTAGCGCCTGACACGTTCACTTCGTTTGTATTTAGATCATTACATTACTGTGAGCGATATTCTGAATATTATTTCCCTGGCCTTTCGGCTTTCCCCTCTATGCAGAATCTTCATTCAATTCTTCATTTATTCATATCGCTCTCTGTTTCTTAAACTTCTTTTCTATTCGTCTATCCTAACGCACCCAGTCTTTTCATTTACTCTCCTTGCTTTACCGTCAGTTTATTAGTCAACCGCAGTAATCAATGTTAGTCTCCATTCTACTCGTTTTCGTCGTCATCAGCGGAGCTGTCTACAATATCTTTTCTTTTGACTTGTTTCTTTTTGCTTCTATTCCCATTATCATCTTTCGCTAGAGGCCATCATTCCCTTCTTTTATTCTTACATGTTTTTTCCTCACAGCCTGTGTAGTTGTCGAACTTCTAAATTACCACCCCTGGATATAATTATTTATCGCCAAAGAAAACTCTTTAAATTTTAAACATGGCTGCCATAAATCAATTTTTGACCGATCACTGATAGAATTCAAATCAGCTAGATGTTCGTCACACGGCGCGAACTGTCTAATTCAATAAAGCATTCATTTTTTCATTTTATTCAGTAATTAACTGAAGCATTCATTTCGCGTCGTTTCAGTTTTTTGCTTTCATTTTTTCGCATTTTTCTAATAAAACAATGTCGAATATAAACTTATGATTGGCTCTTCGAACTGACTTGATTTTTTTTAAACAAATGCTGCATCAAGTGTATGCCAGGAAAAGTAAAATTTCGAGAGAAACGAATACACGCACAGACACACACAAACACACACACACACACACACACACACACATAAATATATATATGTATACGTAAAATAATTTTCAAATTAGAAACAGTAGACTTTAATATATATTTTATAACTAATTCTATTTTTATCACAATGATTTAGACTTTGCCTACTATCAGAATAAAGAATTCGCATCTGACAAAATTGGAATTTGCCTCTTATATCTCCGAGGTTCCTTTATATATAACATACCTTAACCGTGTCGGCGATGGAAATATTACAGGTTGTCTATGACTTTTCTGTCTACTTGCTCGGTACCTGCCGTTCCATTGACGGCAAAATGATCAAATTCGAATTCTAAATTGTTTTCCTCTTTAAAATCATACAGATATTTACACACAGAAAGACTTATACAAATGCCTTCAAAGGGCCGGATATTTTCCTGCTACAGATAAGTTTATTTTAGACAGAAATTAAATTCTTACTCTTTTTACATGTGTCTTTTTAATTCTCATTCAGATTGTATGTGGATGTACGTTTCAGTATTCGGATGTATATGTTAATTTTATGACAGGATTTAAAATATTTTTATAAAATTTCAATAATCTACCTATTACCGAAGGATGTCTGAAACATTCAATGACATTTTCTAATTATCGTTTTTTCTTTGGCTATAAAGAATTATCTGAGTTGTCAGCGAGAAATTAAACTTGGCATTATTTCTTCTCCTTTTACTTATTTTCTTTTAATTTAAATTTACTTTTCTGGTCGTTAACTTTCTTAAATTTTTAATTCAAATTCTCTTTGTGGTCTTAAATAATAAACTTTACCATGTGGCCATTCTATGCTGCCAGATTCTAGATACCAATAAAGAGGCATGCATAGATTGGTACTGATATATGATAGATATGAATAGACTTATATAGATTAGTACTGGTATATGATAGATATGAATAGACTGATATAGATTGGCACTGGTATAGGATAGATATGAATAGACTTATATAGATTGACACTGGTATATGATAGATATGAATAGACTGATATAGATTGGTACTGGTATATGATAGATATGAATAGACTGATATAGATTGGCACTGGTATATGATAGATATGAATAGTCTCATATAGATTGGCACTGGTATATGATAGATATGAATAGACTGATATAGATTGGCACTGGTATATGATAGATATGAATAGACTGATATAGATTGGCACTGGTATATGATAGATATGAATAGATTGATATAAATAGACGTGAATAAATTGAAATAGATAGGCATGTACAGCCTGATATCAATTGATAGAAACTCAGTGAAGTAATTATGTGGTGAATAACGACGATAACTTGTTAAGCAATTTAAGTTTAATCAAACATAATTCCTACACGTGGAATTTGGTTTGTTGTTAACATCATGCCGCCGAAACGGAAGTCAACTGATGTTACGAACTTAAATCATGTTTGAGGGAAGCTAACATTTACACATCTTGAACCATAAGCACAGATTTAGCTCTCTATATATCATAGCTCTATGTGGCACGGTTGATTAATGGATAGCGGCTTGGATTGAGGAATCAGATATCCAAGTCCGAATTCCAGTCGAATCCATATCATTCTCTTAGGTTCTATTAACCTTGGGAAAGGTATGAATCCTCTTCTTCTCCCACCAACTACGGGCAGGGCAGGTTGAGTTCTATACTCTTGGATAGCAACTGGTATATCGCTGAAAGAAATGGCAACCTACTTCGGGAAAAAATCTGCATGTATCAAAAGATACATGATCGCCTAAGAGTGTATCACGCATGGTACATAGCTGACTGATTCTACAAGGCTCTCTCACTGTAAGTAAGGGAAAGAAAAACTGATTAATTTTATTTATTTTCTATTTAATTTTTACAGCCATACTGACAAGCAAGCAAAGAGACAGTTTGATGGACATTTGGTTAGCCAGTTTCTTTTATTTTTTATTTTCTCCAACTTTAGTTACTCACCCAGAGAAGATTTTGTCCAATCTGAGTGAGAGAAGAGAGTGATATTTTTTTTTTATATTACCTTGTTTCAAACTTAGTCAAACTGTGTGTCTATGTGAATGTATTCTTGAATATGAGTGTATATTAAATGGCACAGGCAAATATACGTCACTCACACACAACACATGTACTTATTACATTGACAGATATGGGATGTTAGACCAAGTTTCATTATAAAATGTGTCATGTAAGTTCACACTAAGTTCAGTAACATTAGAATTGTCCTTTAGTCTAGAAATTGTGCTTGATAGGAGAGAATGATGAAATATGTGTCTGAATTTCAAGAATGTCATCTAAAATCCCAACATAAATTACAAATTTGGTCTGGATCAGACACGTTACGGAAATGGATGCAATTGGATGAATTGAATCAAAAATTGTCGCAAAAAATCTCCTATTTATCTATTGATGTTGGGAGCTGAATATAATTCCGACTAAAACGATCCATTCAAGCAGGGCACGAACTGTGGCGGAAAGAGCAGGGCAACCCTGGTTAGGGAAATCAACCGTCACAACTGCTGAAACGTGTCAGTTACAAAGTGAACCATATAATCTGATGGAATCGATCCTAGATCGAATAAAGAGGTAGACACAGAATTCAACATGACAGGAACAATCAATATCATCAGCATGTTAGTCTGTATAATAAAGCAAGTGACATGGCGTCTCGTTTTCTTTCCTTTTCCCAACGACATAACATTACCCGCCTCTGCGTTTTCTACAAACATTTTCATAGTGATTATTTTGATGAACTTTTCTCTTTGTTGCCTCGATTTAGAATGAGGGCAGTACGCGATTTATAGAAAGGTTTTATCATTTTACAGTAGACATTCCAAGATGTAACTATGCTAACAGATTTCTTCTCTAGCGCTAATCACTTGGGGAGCTCTGTTTTGGTTAGTTGAAGATCAGATTTGATTCCAAAGCAGGAGTTTTTTTAATCAACACTGATCTTCAACAATTTAAATGCAATGTCAACTGTCATCTTTTGTTTTTTTAATTCCTGTTCTTTTATTGTCATCTCTACCTAATAATGCTTTTTTTTTTCAGATTCTTTCACAATAAGTATTTCGATGAGCCTTTGCCAATTTATCTACTTGTTTGGGTTGAAATGGTAAAAAAAATGTGATTTCACATATGTGAACATTTCAATAAATACATATAAATGTTTTTTTTTTTAAAGAGTGTAATTCATGTACTACCATTCGGAATTTAAAGAAAAAAAGAAAAAAAACCTAACCGAATGTGTCACAATTCCCCTAACATAAAGGTTAACTGTGATACTCAAACTGACTAAATTACAAAAGGTAGTCAGCTGCCTATGAACGCAATATAAATATTTATAGCTATTTACTAAGATTAGCTTAATCTACCAGAGATTCAAATTTGTTTGCTAAGCAAAGAAGTCATAAACTCTTGCTTGCAAGGCGAGAATGTTAAGAACAAGTTTCAACGCTAATGTATATATATTGTTCCTTGGTAAACGTCTAACTATTTAATAATTTTATTTTTGTTTGGTAGAAAGCTACTATACCTGAATAATCACTGAGGATATAATTTCGGAGAAATTAAATATATGATGATAAAATATTATAAAATACACTTTATATTATATATTTCCTTATTCCAAATCGTAATAATTGTAATCGAAAATTCCGTTCATCATCTGTTGCAGAGAATCAAAACGAGAAGGCAGATTTTAAAGCTTTAATAAGAGCAAAGATTTATTTCAAATAATACATTTTGAATAGTAGGATTTTCTTATTAAGAATATGTTCTAAAAATATAATGTATTATCTCATAATGTGCAGCTAATTGTATTCATTTTTCTCTGTCTAGATAGCGTTCAATCAGAGATCTGTGTAGGATATCAATGCAGTTAGGGAAAAATTCCAATTAATGTGCCGATCACTGAGAGGCAGTTGAGAATTTCCAAATGATAAAATATGTTTTCTAAGAAAAAAAATGAAGAAGGGTCCATTGAATGTACGAATTGTGTAACGGATCTGGGTCTTAAATGTGGAATCGTGGAACAGAGTTCACATCTCGGGATTGTATGTTGCCAGCTCATTTATACAAATGCATTTAGGAAAGGCATGAATCAGTCTGTTTGGCATCACGAAGTTTGGGTTAACTAGTACGATAGAATTGTTTGGCAACCAAGCAAAATTGAAAAGTCTGATTTCCAAAATGTTCCAAGAGGAAACCATTCTGCTATATGTATATATTTATATATATATCCGCTATATTTCCCAAGAATACTTGGAAATTCACAAGATAATAAGGAAGATGTAGAGAGCCGTGATCTTCAATATCCTGAAAGGATATTTCGTTATAAAAATAATGAAATATTTTGGCATTCTCACATTTGTAAAGTTCTTTACCTTTCAACTCATCACCGATGTCGTAAAGATCACATACACACATAAACATACACACACATACATATATATTTTTTCGGTTTCTTTTTTAATTTATAGGTCAGAGGAATTGGATCGTGATTACGATTTCAATGTAATAAATTATAACCATGGAATATTTGTGTTGGACCCTTTTATATCATATTCTTACTCTGTCCTGGACATTGAGTTCTACCTGTATTCTATCGTCTTGGGAATTTATATATATATATATATATATATATATATATATATATATATATATATATATATATATATATATATTATTAAAGATTGGAATAATGTTTAAAAAACACCCGACTATACATTTCGAGGAAGTAGGCTTCATGAGACTGAAGGCGGAAAAAAATGAGTTCCGTGTGTATGTATTTGTGTATGTTTAAAAAAATAAAATCTTAAATTTTTCGCAGGCTTCCGTTGCTCGTGAGTAAAAAAGTCAAAGAAAATGAGTGACTTTCAAAAAAGTACTTTAACATTTTCTATTCTTTGCTATAACTTTTCAATGTTTATTCTGGTGTTTTTCCGAAATATCATACTTTCATGAACGTTTTTCCATTTGTCAGTAATTTATAACTCTGTCGGGGTAATATACCCAAATCTATGACATATATATATATATATATATATATATATATATATATATATATATATATATATATAGTTTACGAAAAACTATGTAATGATTATGGGTAAACCCAAAGAGGATAGAAGTAAGAGAGCTCAATATAAATCAGATCTAATAATTTAAATAAAAACAGACCACTTTAAGGTTCCATATAATAAATTATTTCACCACAGCCCTTTTAAAGGACAGCGGATCATCAGATTTTATTTCCAAATGTTGAAATGGAAAATGAATCCAATTTTTCAATTTCAATTTTTCAATTCCAATTTTTTCAATTTCAACATTTGGAAATAAAATCTGATTAAAAGGGCTGTGGTGAAATAATTTATTATATGGAACCTTAAAATGATCTGTTTTTATTTAATATATATATATATATATATATATATATATATATATATATATATATAAATGACAATAGGAAAACAGTAATTGCTGAAGCGTTTCGTCCAATGCGGACTTTTTCAAAGCAAGAAACAAAATAAATTTATTTAAACAAAGAAAATTAATAAAAACAAAAAACAGAGTGTTCTTAGCAACTGGAATGTAGGAAACGCTATTTTCATATTTTGAAAAAGTCCACATTGGACGAAACGCTTCAGCAATTACTGTTTTCCTATTGTCATTAATTTATAAATATTGTCTTCTCTAAAAGTTAACTTTGAGAAATCTTCATATATATATGAAATATGCCAACATGAGAAATTAGCGATTCTGACATTAAGAGACCCCCAAAATTTTTAAAACTATAAAAATCGAAATTTTAAGTCCTTGCCCTCATTACAAGAATATTCTACTAAGTGTATATGAGGTGGGATAAAACATCCATTTAAAATCCCACTATTGTTCTTAAGTGAATATGAGGCCGGATAAAATATCTAATTTCTATCCCCACTGTTATTCTTGAGATTCTCTCGCCTCACTAACTTCATTTTTATTTAAGTTTCCATATTTTCTTTTCTTCTTTACTGTATACATTTACAACACACTTGCATCCCCGTTCCTTTCTTTTCTTTTCTTCCCTCTTTCATTTTTTTCTTATTCTTTTATCTCCATACCCCTTTCCTCTCTATTACACTCAATGTCATGTTTTTCGATCGTCATGCGCCTGCTAATTTATTTCTGAAAAAAATAATTATGCAGCGTTCTTTGTGTTTTTTTTAAAATAAAGGATTAAGTTTGTCATTTTTAAAACAAATATCGCCCGAAGAGACCGTTTGGTCGAAACCAAGGTCCCGTATTTTAATGGACCGGCTGATTTTTAAAGTTATATATATATATATATATATATATATATATATATATATATATATATATATATATATATATATATATATATATATATATATATATATATATGAGCTGTATAAGGTCTTTTTTAATATGCTTTAATATGTACTTTCAACTGTACATTCAGTCATCCTCAGGCATGGAAATTATTTTGCTTTTAGTAAAATCCAGGTAGCATCAGAGACGAAAATTTTAAATGCGACTCGAAATATGTTTTTTTCTAAATGTGTTTTTGTTTACGGATATAAACTTTTGGAGCGTGCATTCGCAACGCTAAGGTTGAAGATTTTGAAAATTTAAGAGAGTGCGTTTTTTAATAATATGGCAATTCGATAATGTTTTGTTGTTGGGGTTTATCAGTCAATGTAGCATGAACTAAATTATTCAATAATAAATAGAGCAATCTCTCAGTTGATATCCCGAAAATTTGCACGACGGATGAGTTCTTTTAAATCAAATATGTGGTGCTGTTCAATTTATACAAGTAGATTAGTAAAGTTAGTAAAAAAAGCTCTCTCTTAAATTTTCAAAAAATTCAACTGCAAGCCCCAAAAGTTTGTATACGTTAACAATAACACATTTTTAAAAAAACGCATATTTCGATTCGGATTTACTATTTTCGTTTCTGATATATATATATATATATATATATATATATATATATATATATATATATATATATATATATATATATATATATATATATATATATTATAATGTATATTTAGGCAGCAAACTTTCTTTTAAAAGTCTTTCGTAAAATATGGCAGACAAGGTAAATATAATTATTCTTTTATTTATTTTTCGCAATATCCTTACGTTGGTAGGAGTAAGGTAGTACAAAGATATTCATAGTTTGCAATGTCCCAAGAGGTTTCGGTCATTTTTTAGGTATTTTCAATGGGATTTTTAATCTAGTACTACTTATCCCATAATTATTCATTTATTTAATCTTCGTCCTTTAAATGGCCAGTGAATGTTTTCCGTTGCATTTTGTGTTCAGAGCATTGAATGCATTCTTTATGATGGAATTGTTTTGTCCAATATCTATTATTCAGCTTTCTTCACATGTAATAACTGTCAAAAATAATGAGACGATTCTATAAAAGATATTCAAAACACAACGATTTGATAATTTATGATGTAGTGTAAGTACACACTGACAAAAAGAGAAAGGGAAGGATGGTTAATGGAAAGTCTTGAGACTGAAAAAAGACCTTTCTGTCATTTACCTAACCTTTTTTCATTTGCCTATTATTATTTAAGAAAATGTCGGTTACCTACAAATACAGTTATTCCTTTATATAAATTGTTACCCCTCAGTGAAACAGTGGTTAGGATTGTAGGCATTATTGTTTTATTATGTTCGATTCTCATTGCACGCTTCTTGTTTATGGATTTGTGGCATGCTAATATTAATTAATATTTACGATTTAATATAATGATGAAAATTATTTGGGACCATTATCATTTCCACCTGTGAAAACTAAGTTAAATAATGGCAGAAGAAAAATAGGACATTTTCCATCGTCCGCCATATTTTAAAAACAAACGAATCGGTAAATTTGCTTTTTAATGGCCGCTCGCTAAACATCTCTTAAAATTTTCCCAAATCGTCATAATTCCGTGTAAATGTAGATGCTGAACTCGAATTAACAATTAAATCATGAAGAAACTTACCGTTTTGGAGTACCCCCGTATTGAATTAGTGAATATTATGGCAGGAAGTGTGGACGAATGACCAACAAGAAGTCCGATTTTTTCTTGTCGATAACTCCAAAACGTCATGTTTCTTCATAATTTACTTGTTAATTTCCAACCACCTGAAGAAGGCCGGAGCGTACAACGGCCGAAACGTTGTGACAAATATGGCGACAAAGATGAGGACAATAGTCCGACTAATGTAAATACTGTACATAATACCTCATCTCAGAAATATAGACATACTTTGTTAATTTGAGTTCAGCATGTACATTTACACGGAATTATGACGATTTGGGAAAATTTAAAGAGATATTTAGCGAGCGGGCGTTAAAAAGCAAATTTACCAACGAATCTTGTAAATACAATCTAATGTATGGTTTCGCTTTTTTCGAAAGGAAACAAGCAAAAATTATAGTTGATACCTCTGATTTCCTCTGCTTAATATAACTTTTTTTTGTATAAATATTTAGAGGTACTTCCTACATTTAACCCATAGCTGGGAGGAGAAGAGGGGGGTTAATACATTTCGCAACGGTATTTGAACGTAAGTATATATAACGAACCCAACTGGAATTGGACCTCCTATGAGTGTTTTCATATCATCGATCTCAACCTAAAATGATCTACCCAACCGCCATAAATACTGTTTATTGATTAATACCCAGTATGGAAGCTCGAACTTTTCATACGATCGAACAACTAATGTTTTAAAGCGGTTAGCTGTACAGACGTTCTTTGCATGTATTTATCACATTCTTACCTACCTTAAAATTAATATTATGTATTTTATATATTGCTTATATATAATGTATATTTTATATTGCTTATATATAATGTATATTATATATTGCTTATATATCATGTATATTATATATTGCTTATATATAATGTACATTATATATTGCTTATATATAATGTATATTATACATTGCTTATATATAATATATATTACATATTGCTTATATATAATGTATATTATATATTGCTTATATATAATGTATAATATATATTGCTTATATAATGTATATTATATATTGCTTATATATAATGTACATTATATATTGCTTACATATCTAGATTGATTCGTTCTAACGGCTTATCAACCGTTTGCAGGTTATTTAATGCCAGAATATATTTTTAGACTTTAAGAATCTTTTTGGCGATAATAATGATTTAGTGATATAATTCTTAATATTTAACCCATAACTGGGGTGAAGATGTGGATTCATACAACTCCCAATTATATTTTGCGCATAAGGGAATATAACGAACCCAACTGGAATTTGAATTTTGCCTTCCGATTCACAATTCCGTGACATAGGCATTACGCCACACGCACATCCATGCCTACATCAACTAGTACTACCAAGTGGTCACCCATCTAAGTACTGGTCAGGATCAACGTTGCTTATCTTCGGTGCTCTTACGGGAACCGATGTTTAACGTGATGCGACTCTTCAGCCTGCTCATTTTATCTCCAACTTTAGATTCAATTAAAAAAATCATACACGGAAATCAGCAGTTTATAAAGTAATTCACGTTGATGTCAACCAGTCGTAATTCTGTCGGAATAAAAGTTTGTTTCAATCCCATATTTCTTTTTTCCACATTTTGCCATCTTTGAATGAGCTTCATAATTCCATCCTCATATAACTTGTCATTTTGCAAGATGAACTGGTCTATATCATTTTACCCATTTTCAAAGAATTGGATTTATTCTCATTAAGAGCATTTTGTAAGCATCAAAAGAAAAGATTATCCGAAGATGCAAATTCAGTTGAATGCGTCACGTGCAATTGGGAATCCCAGGCATGATATACCAATTTCTACTGAGTATGCAAATAAACGTGACGTCTGACTTTGTCCTGATGGAAAGCGACACCATTCCCTTTGATTTAGTTCCAAATGCTTTTCATTCTTTATGACTGTGAACAATATTTTTCCGACTACTATGTGTGATTTTACGGAAAGCGTTCGTAATACACAAGGCCCAGCGGATTCCACCGAATAAAGAGCATCTTTGATCGACTGTTGATGACGAATTTCTTTTTCTCCAATGTCTTTGCTTCGCTGCACATTGTTGTAAAGAATCATTTTTCATCGACTCTGATCTTGCTTTTAAAAATGATTTGTTTTGCTACTGTTACGTAGAGGATCGCATACGGAATAGTACAGAAATTTGCGCTGATTTCTCCCTGTACTGAATATGCATATATTTCATAAATTTCGGTAACTTGTTAAAAAACATGTTCTTTACAGCATAGAAACCACATTGGGTTATTTACTGCCGTCAAGATTTTGACTGCTGCTAATATTTCTTAACAAAAATATATTGCTGGTAATATTTTTTATTAAAATATTTTTTCAAAAAATATATTTCTAGTAATATTTTTTTTCCAAAAATTTATTGCTGTTAACATTTTTTGCCAAAAAAAGTATTGCTGTTATTAAAACCTATTTTTATACTTTCATAGTGTTTTGACCCCTTTTTTGTGATGGGGTAACTATTTACCCATAGCTGGGACCCTGACCAGTGCTACCACTCCCGGCCAGACTTGACCTGGGAACACCAGCAATTAAGACGTGTTTCTACGCTTCTCAAAACCTGATCAAAGGCCTTGCTGACGGATGTATTTTATCCTCTTAAACAGGACGCGAATGTAGTTTATCGTCATACCCAGGACGCGGGACAACTATTGGTTTACTTTCGTTTGGTTTTTGTTTTACGGCATATCAACCTGAATGGGTCATTTAACCCGACAACTTTTTTTTTCCTGATAATATTTTTGTTTTGTCAAAAATCTATTTCTGGTAATATTTTTTTCCTCAAATTTGTATAGCTGGTAATATTTTTTTTCAAAAACGTATTGCTAGTAATATTTTTTTCTTCAAAAATTTATTTCTGATAATAATTTTTTTACAATGTATTTCTGGTAATAAAGCCTATTTTTACACTTTCATAATGCTTATTACCTCAGTTTCGGGGTTAAATATTTGCCCATAGCTGGGATCCTAACAGGTGCTACCACCCTTGATCAGGGTGGACATGGGAACACCAGCAATTAAGAGGAGTTTCCACGCTCCTCAAAGCCTCTTCGTCAGAGGCCTTGCTGTTGGACGTAGTTTACCTTCTTACACTAGACGCAGATGTAGTTTATCGTCATACCCAGGACGCGGGCCAACTATTGAAAACTCTACGAAATTTTATTCCAACCCAATTCTATCAAAAACAAATTCATTTTTTCTTAAATTTAATAGAAGTACATTAAATACCAAAATGATTGATTGGTTTGTATTTTACAGTTTATCAACCTTTTGGGTGGTTATTTACAGCCGAAAAATGTTTGGATTGTAAGATTTTTTATGTGATAATAACGATTTTCTGATACACGTCCTATTACTTAACCCATAGCTGGGAGAAGTGGAGGCGGATTCATACTTTCCCATATATGCAGCTAAGTGTAAATAACGAACCAGAATATAATTAGAAATCAACTCTTGGATTTCTCATTACGACACGTTATCCGTTACACAACATGTATTTACAGCGCCTGATATTCCCGAGCGATCATCCATCTCGATCTAAACCAGGTTCAACTTTGGTGTTTACATGAAAACGGGTGTTTCCACGTGATATAGCCAGAAGCCTTGAAAAAAAAAACAGAAACCTTTTATTATATAATACTAGTAGACTTTGCCTGCTCGCTATCGCTTCGCAAATAAGATATATTCGCTACTTGAAATCTTTGAAACAAAATTTTTAAATGAATATTTCATTCATAAATTGGTTTGTTATAGTTAAGGAAAGTTTTACAAATGCCAACTTGTTGAAGGCCAAGTAAAATGCAAATTTCAAACACTTCTCAGCGCTATATAAGACAATATTATTAAACAGAACTATTTTTGATATGGAAATCATAACAATCCTGGAATAAAAGAACAGTAATGAAGGAGAGTTAATTAATGAAATAAACTTTAAAAAAAAAATATGCAAATTAATTAAGCCTGAAGATAGTGCCTAGAATTAGATAATATATAATACAGATATTGAGGGTTTCGCGTATAAATCATTGCAAAGGAGTTTGTAACACGTTTATTTATCATCTTCCACCTCCTTCTCTGTACTTGGGCTGAATGCACTCAGAGGTCAATCTGTCAAAGAATAGAGTCGCAACTGAGAAAAATTATACTGAGAGGTGCCCAACCCTGAGGAACAGCTGCTCGGGGCCGCATCCTCTCATTGCATTATATGATCGCACCGAGGCCAGAGCAACTGATGGATGCAGCGTCTGCGGGCAATTTTTGTTCCTGGACCGTGTTTACGTGATCGAGGCCTCACCTTAAAAAAGACTTGTGTCACAACTCTTCTTAGTGGGGAGACAGAGTAAATACCTAGCGTATAAATCACTATAAAATAGTTTGTAAGGCTTATTATATCATCTGTCATTTGCGTCACTGTCTTTGGGCAGAGTGCGATCAGGGGCTACTCCGTCGAAGGACAGAATCGCAAGTGAGGAAAATTATACAGAGAGGTGACCAGCCCCGGGGAACAGCTCTCCGAGGTCGCGTCCTCTCATTGCACCAGAGTAAGGGATCGGTGCTCGCAACGAGGCCAGCGCAACTGGCGGTTACAGAGGCTCGGAGAATTTCTGTTCCTAGTCCGTGTGTATGAGCTCGGCTTCCCCACATTAAACTGAGCTTGTGTCACAACGCGACTCCGTTGGGGAGTAAATACCAAATTACTATAAAGTATATCTGGAGCTTTTTTAATCTTAGAATTCGTGGTATAATTGAGCTCCAATTTCGGATTTATTCATATAGATTCTATAATTCGGGTTTTACTTAATTAGCTATTGTTTCTCAATCTCTTCAAATGTTGAATGTATAACTAATTCTGATTTCTATTTTCCCAACTTTACCCTATATTAATTCCATCTCATAAATCATCCCTTTTTTCTGTCATCAATGTAATAAAATAATTGTACGGAATATAAGGATCTACGTACATCAAATCGTCTTTAGATTAAGTGGCAGCAGCAGAATTATCGTTGAACTTTTAAAAGTTATGCTTAAACATTAACTCAATACTTAAATGCAGCGAGCAGTTTTGAGTTCTTCTGTAGTTTATTGATGCCTATCGCATTTACCTCTCCCTAGCCATTGTGATGATGGCTAAACTAAAACTCCTCCGCAGGAGCTAGCTTAAAAGCCGCACTCCCTAGCTTAAAATTTTATCTAGTTTAAATTTGTAAGCTAGCTGCAGTTTTGAATACAAAAGGAAAATATGAGTTACTCCCCTTGAACAATGAAAGCAACGATAATGGATAGTATAATATATTAATATATATTTTAACCTGGCATAATCTGGAAACCCTGAATCTGCGCTCAACGAAAACCGTTCCCTGTACCTAACTTTTCTAGGGTTTCGAATGAGCTATGTATGATTCAAAGCGGACCTGTGGGAGCGAGGTGTTACCTAGACACACACGCACAAATATACATATACTGTACTTCATATATAAGATTTTGATAACCTATCATGTAATATCACACTTTTAAACTTTGTCTCAGTTGAATAAATATCAAGACATTCTCGTAAACATATTTTTTGTGGAAAATATTTTAAAATTTGTCCTGAAATGTTAAATTTTACAGGATTTATTTTGCTTTAGCTTTCTAGCACTAAGTTTTATAATCTTTTATATTCCAAAATAAAAAGAAAAGTTAGCGTCCATATCTCTCAAGTCATTCAGTACATTCGATTATCATGAGACATTTCAGCATGTGAAATAATATATGCTATGTCAATAACTGCAAATGTGCATGTTCTTCATAAGATATGCCATTTTTTCCAGAAATATTTAATTTGCAACTACAAAAAACAATTAAGGTTTATTTGGGGACTGATGAAATAGCAATCAAATCTGTTGGAAAACGTATCATGAAAAACATTCCTTTGTATATTGGCTTTATATACAGAACGAATATTTGTTTTAGGCCTGAAAGTGCTGTCTATAGTTCTAATCGGCGATTCTAACAGTTTCGGCCATTCTCTAGTCTTTAACAAAATGGAGGTGTTATTTGTCAGAAGATGAAATGAAAAAGTCAGATTGGAGAAGTATTGATGTTTGTGTTAGAGGATATTATAATCTCAGTGTTTTATATTAGAATACATCATTGAGAATCACTGGCTAAAACATAGATATCTTTTGCTCAGTAGCAGGAATTTTGAAAATGAATTGATTCAGATTTTATTTGATTTTTTAGTTTTCTTATAATGGAATGAAAAATGTGATGTTCATCTTAAGGTTGTATAAGATATTGAATAGTATTGAAAATGATAGTTCTTATATTAGTAGGAATATTATATCTATTCAGATGTGACTTTGCTGACGTTTGATCAGATAAGTGCAAGTGTTGCCTTTATATAACTAACATATAGGGAAATTAATTTTGAGTGCATTTTCCTATTGGACAAAAATATTGATATATTACATTTGTGTTGTATCGTGGGGTATGATACTTGACTTCACTGACAAAACTGCAAATTGCTGATGAAATGATAAAGTCATGGCTTCAACATTTTATCTTTCTAAAGTTTACAGAAGATCTATCGTAATTTATGTCGAATGAATATTGATTTATAATGAGGCGTTTAATCTCGTCAAATCTGTGAAAACAAAAATATATATATCCCATCGCTAACAAAATCTTAAAGGCGCATTAACCTACAAATCACTCGATGAATATTATGATCCTTGTTTTTTTTAAATTATAAGCTGTACAGGGTCTGCATAATGCCTGAAGATGACTGAATGTGAAGTCGAAAGTACTTACGTATCAAAGATAGACTTTATACAGCTTATAAATTTAAAAAACAAGGATCATAATATTCATCGAGTGATTTGTTGGTTAATGCAGCTTTAAAATTTTGTTAGCGAAGGGATTTCGCCGTTTATTTCATTAACTTTATTAATCTACTTTTTGTATGAATGATTCATTGTAATATAAATGGAACTGCACCACATATACACACACACACACGCACACACACACACACACACACACACACACACACACACACACACATATATATATATATATATATATATATATATATATATATATATATATATATATATATATATATATAATGATAAGCCTTGCTTTTGGAATTCTGAGCTGAGGTTGATTGAACGTAATAAGTTCTGTCTATCGAATTTCATTCAAACATCTTATGAAAAGTAGTAGTCTCGCAGTTACAGACGTGGTAATAACGTACCGAGTTCAAATTCCAGCCGATTACGTCATGTTTCGCGCATATACCATTGGCAAGCGTATAAAACATTTTTCTTGCTAGCTAAATGCTAATGGCAGGGAAGACTGACCTCTCTGGCTTTGCGTAGTAAACAGTCTAAGAGAAAGAAAATTCCGAATTCAAAACTGGCTGGGCTTGGGGATAACAGCTCAATCCTTTTATAACCTACATAGTAGAGAAACAAGCCTGCTGATGCTGGGCATTAACTTAAAAGATATATTACAGCATTGGGAAAGTGATTGAATTCGAGATACCAGGTTGGGTCATCACTATTTATTAGGTTTAAAGGGTTAAGTTAAATTGTATTTTTTCATTAAACCTCTTAACGTATCTGGAATTTTCCCTTCAAAATAGGGTTTACTGAAATAAGAAATAGACTAAACCTGAACAGATGACACATTTTTAGCAATTAAATGTTTATGATAATTAACAAGAATTCCTATTGAAAATATTATTTTAAATCATATTCAAAAATAAATCTATTTAAATCTGTTTCCTAATTCCAAATACAAATTAAAATTTTAATAGTATTTTATAAAAAACTTAATTACCGTTTATTAATTAATAACCGCCGTCCCAATTTTTGAAACCTTTAATCTTAGAAATTGTATAATTAATACTGTATTTTAATAAACATATTATTAATAAACCTATTATTTAAAGACATTTATTAATTTATTAATATACCTATTATTTAAAGAAATCTAGGAGGCACGGTGGAGTAATGGATAGAGGCTCGGTTTGAGGAATCGGGAGAGCCGAGTTCAAATTTGAGTCCAATCCATTTCCATTGGGAAAGGTATGAATCCGCTTCTACTCCCCTCCAGCTGTGTGTAAATAGCAGGACAGACCGAGTGGGCCACCGCAGAAAATATATGGCAACATACTGCGGGAAAAAATCTGCCTCGTCACTCATGTACATGATCGCCTAAGCATGTTTCACGCATGGCTGATAAGCTGGCTAAGAAGGCGTGATGCTACAGTTGAGAATATTGTATGCATAATCTTAAACTTATTAATAAAGGTATTTTTTTATTTCCTTCTAAACTGACATCTGATTGTTCAAAGAAAAGCATCAAAAGTAACAAGTAGTGACTTCTCTTGAAAGATGAACAAAGTTCGTGTTATGGCGTAGATGCAGAAAAATGGATTTTGGCCTCAGCACAACAATCCTTTGTTTCAATGGCTGTTGTGCGTAATTGTGTCTTTGAACTGCTTGACCACAGTCCCTATTCTCGCGATTTGGGTATCATCTTTTGATCATCATTAAAAAACAGAACTTGTCTGGGAACCAGTATCCCAGTCATGATGACGTTATATCTGCTATTGTTGGCTTTTGCAACCAACAGAATGAAAAGTGTTCTTTGAACAGTCAGATGTCAGTTGAAGAATTGTAATTAATGCAAGATTTCTTAGCTCTAGTCGGTTTGTGGACTTTTCAGCCAACCCCCGTGCATTGGAAACTTATCTAGTTATATTTTGTATGTTTGTTGATATTGTTTCATCACTACTCTAGCAGAGACTATAGCATGCTTTGTCAGATGTTAATTTTCGATCGCGTAGGTTTTGTTTATCAGATTTACAGCTTTAAAATTTTGCTTCATTCTATACTCCACAGCTTCCTATAAAAAGGGTTTCATTTTTGTTTTCTAGCATTAGATTGTACTACTTTCTCGGCGATATTTTTCCATTTGCATGCTAATAAAAATTCTCTTTATCTTTTGTTGCGGAAACATAATTTTTCTTTGCATTCTCTTGCTAAATGTTTTAGTTTTTCTGTTATACATTGGTGTCTTACGATAATGTTTCTTTTTTATATTTCTTCTTTATACGCTTAGCTTCTCATGTATGTTTTTAACAATTTCGCTTATCCTCATAGTTTATCTTTTACTTACTGTTCCAGACTTAACTTGTAACAAGCTTTGGAATCATTGTGAGTATTTTTTCGCAACTATCTAGTTCATCAAATATTACCGTTTACCCGCCATTTGCCAAGTGGTTCACGTTATCGATGTGGGCGGTCTGGAATATATTGCAATATATTGTAACTCTGATTCTATATTCACCTTTTCCAGTCGTTATTCCTCGGAGATTTTTATTTGTTTATTTTCTCTCTTGAGTTTTGGTTATTTTTTTTCGATTTTCATTCCATTCATTTTGTGTTAAGTTTCCAAAACCTATACGTTGGGTAGGCTGTGCGAATTCATCGGTCTCACAGTTTTCCGTTTCATTCTGTTTTCTGGGATAAGTTCATGATCTGATATCTCCTACGTTACTTATATCTCTTTTTATCTCAATAGGTTCAAGGTAAGGGAAACGTCCACTCTTCAATAGCTGTTTTTTTTTGTTCGGAGAGTGTATGATATGTCGTATGAAACGTTAGCTTCCTCTTTCATATCTCGCTAACCTGTTTCCTTTAAAGATTTTCAGAGCGAATAGTTTTTAATATTATCAATGCTATTTCTCAAAATGCTTGCATCAACGGGCACACTATTATATGTCTCTCTAAACAGGAATCAGTTACAATTTCCAACCAAGAAACATGCATCTATTTAACAGGAAGAAAATAAAATAAATAAGGGAGAGGAAGGGATGCAGAGAAATGGCAAGATAGGAAGAAATAAAGCTATGTAAAAACTAATCAAATTTATTTCTTTTTTTGTTTTTATAGCGAATCAAACTTTTGAAGGTTACTTAAAGACGGAATATATACTTAGATTTTAAGTATATATTAGAGATAATAATAATTTACTTATACATTTCCTACTAATTAACCTATAGCAGGGGAGAGATGATGCGGATTTATGCGTTTTCCAAGGGTACTTTGGCGTAATTAAATATAACGAACCCAACTGAAATCAGTTCTCCTATGATGGTTATTTCTAAGTTTTCATTTCAACGCTTCTTGGGAAAGGTAAGAAACCACCTCATCTCTCCCGAGCTCTATGTTAATTACAAGGTAAATTATCGGTAAATTATTATCTCCAAAAGAGTTTGGATAACGGCTCACGGACCCGCCTGGAATTGAAACTCTACTCGCCGATTTCCAAATCCGAGACATTACACTACCCGCATTGCCAAGCTTCGAGAACCTGGTATGCACAAGTGGTCACCCATCTGGATTATTTACCAGTCTAAAATTTCTTCTAGTTTTAAATAACCCAATGGTTGATAAGACGTAGAATCAAATCAAACCAATCAATCAATGGAATCCGGTTGTTTCTTAGTGAAAAATTCTTCTTACATTTGAATTGCGAAAAAAAATTAATGTAATCCGCGTCGTGGAAGTGTCATGGCGTTTCCTTGCTCTAAAGTGTTGAAATTGATAGAACCAAAGAATAGGTTTCATCTGAACATTTATCATAGAAATAGCGACTGTTAAGTGAGAGGTTTGCACCTGTATCCAAGACTTTGCAGAATAGAAAATAATTCCCCCATCACATAATCACGTACCCGATTGTGAAATTTATCAAGTGACCATTAGGGAGAACTAGACCAGATATTGAAGGAATAGACAATTTTTCGTCGAATCAGATTATTGTAAATAAAGATTGTTCCAATAACTTGGACCGATTTTAAATGTGATTTATGTTTAATCGTCTAATGATTCTTTTTCTTTCAGATTTAACAACTTAAGTTTTTGGAGATTTCAAACATGGGAAGAATAACAATCAAACAACGGGTTAAAGTCATCGAAGCCTATTACGACAATAAACGTTCAAACAGAAATGTAATGAAAAATTCTCAGGTCGGATCGGCTCTCGAAACAGCGAAGTCTATTGGCGACTCATGCGACTTCACGCCATTAAATTTCTTCCTTTGGGGTCATCTCAAAACTAAGGCCTATGCCAACAATCCAACAGCAATTTAACAGCTGAAGGATGAAATAATAAGGCATGTTAGTGAGATCAAGGAGCGATTCTGCAGAGACGTCATCAAAAACTTTGACCCTCGAGTGGCGGTGTGCTACCGAACACTTGGCAGGCATTTGGGCGGTATTATTTTTCACACATACTTTCCATGACTTAGATAACATAATCCAATAGAGAAAGAAATAAATTTACACCAATAACACTGATTTATTTACTGCTGACTTTGTTCCGTCTTAATGAAACACCCTTTATATAGTCATAGAATTAACAATGGATTTTATATATGCCTTCCAGTTGAGATCTGGAATGAAATTGAGAATTAAAAGAAGTTCATAACAATGAAAATCCTCGTTGTGACTGTTGTGGTATCCTCCGTCTAAAGAGTCTATGTTGGACTTATCCGCCTACTATAAGATTAATAGGAGAGAAGTCCTTGGGGGAACAGTCGAATAGATTGAATGGGGGGGGGGGGTCAACAATTGCACACTCACTAGTCTTGTAATACTCTTTTTTAAACTTATTGTTTGATATATGAAATATCTGTAACTCTTGTTTTGTTATTTCTTTAACCATTTACTTGGTCACAGCATCTTGGTGTCGAAGGATAGGAAGACACGGACTCCACGTTAAATCATTAAAAATATTAAAATGTTCACTCTATTCTTACTAATCTTATATTAGACGGAAAAGTCCAACATAGACTCTTTAGAGGGAGGACACCACAACAGTGACTGGAGAAAATCCAGGGTTCAAACGGTGATGGGGAAACGAAACTAGATTTGCGTTAGAGAATATTGAAAGTTAAAAGCCATTTATTTCTCCATTGAGCATTTAGAGACCAATGTCAGTGGAGAGGTCAGACATAATGACCCGGTCATCATGATTTTAGGAAGTGCCTCCATAAACTGTGGTATCAGCTGTGGTGATATTTACCAATGACCCGAAAATGACCCGAGACTCTAGGGACAAAGAAAAACACATCGGCAATATTAGTCTTATATTTTATATTCAAAATAGTTTGTCTAGACGTCTCCACAATTTTCTCTCTGTTCTCACTCTATTTTGATTTCTTTCTCTGGGTTCAGCATTTGACACTGTTTATAATATTTTGATCTAATATTTACTCATTGATGGAGTAATGAGGTTACATTGTATTTTCAGTTTTTATTTGTTAGTTTTCTCTCTAATTAGTCTTCTGTTTCGGGGCATATACCTTTAGACTGCACTAATTCCTGACACAGTTCCCGGAAGATGAAAAAAAATTAACACTTTCATGAATATTTTATCCCAAAATAAGCAATTCTTTCTTGCATATAATATAAACAAAGTTTTCATATCTATTCGCAAAACCTATATAGTATAAAATATATATTTTTAATCTATAGTGACATAAATTGTTTATTCGAATGCAGTATTTACATAAATGCCTCTTTCTCTATATTTTATTTTAAATATGTCTACCACTGTCAAGAATAATATATTTCTTTTTTTATATTACATGCATTGACTAAATCTTAATGGAAGTAGATGTTTTCTACTGGATTCTGAATGACGACAAGACCCTCAAATCAAAACAACTTTTCAGTAGCCACACTCACGCAGCACCATTATGTTTCAAATAATCTCAGTTCTCCCTCGAATATTTAATTACTTTTGGGATTTTGGCACAGTTCCATGTGTGCCTCTAATTACAGACACAGCATTATCCATACTTAAGACAACTTCCTTATTTCCTGCGAGACTCTTCTTTTTCTTTTGTCTTCACTGTGTACTCTCATGACACAGTCATATCTACGATCTTTCTGACTTTCTATCCTGTGCAACTATCAGATGTAGACATCTTAAACACTGTCAGATGCTGCTCGGTTTTAATCGCAATATCCTGAACTATTCTGTTGTTTCTTTCTATACGTAATTTGAACGAAATACAATTGCACTATTTCCGATATTCCTCTTTGGACATTTTGTCATATCAGTAATTATAGTACTTTTGAGCGTGCTTGCAACATTTGCTATGACTCATCTCTTTCGCCACAAGGCGACATAAAGTATTTACAATGTTTTGTTCCTACTTTGACATACTATAGCTTGATTCATTAGCCCGAGAATTCATTCCGAAAATATTGTGTTTCTTTGTAGGTATCCGTTGGATAATTTATAATAAAAATAATAATAATAATAATAATAATAATAATAATAATAATAATAATAATAATAATTATAAAAACTGTTTCAATAACTTGTACCGATTTTAAATGATTTAACTTTAAGCGTCTAATGATTTTTTTTTTTATCTTTCACATTTAAGAACTTCAGTCTTTGGCAATTTTAGCCATGGAAAGATTAACAATCACACAACGGGTTGAAGCTATCGAAGCCTATTACGAAAATGGGCGTTCAAACTGAAATGCAATGAAATGTTCCCAGGTCTCATCATCTATCGAAACAGTGAAGTCAATTGGCCACTACGATCATGCGACTTCACGCCTCTAGAGTTCTTCCTTTGGGGTCATCTCAAAAGTAAGGTCTATGCCAACAAACCAACAACAATTCCACAGCTAAAGGATAAGACAATAAGGTATATTGGTGAGATCGATGAGCAA
>OZ038484.1:29499731-29627231 GCA_964036315.1 Acanthosepion esculentum | reverse complement strand
ATCGTAGATTTTTAGCTGTGCTGTCTAACGCAAGGCGTTCACAAAATTCCTAGTGAATCACGCACTCGTGATTTTTTAATTAGTTTGCAACATTCAGTTATTATAGTGATTTCGCAAGTGTAGCTTAGATGTGGCACAAGGCCGAAATTATGGGGCACTCAGTAAGAATCGAACTCACTACTCAGTGGTAATTGTTCTAGCGAGACAAGCTTGCTAACCATTACACCCCCTTAAGTTACCTACATTCAGTTATTATATAACGGTTTGATTCATTGACATACTTAAATCAATACCCACACAAGTATAATGTTGTTTCTGTTGGAGATCAATTCATTTCCGTTAAGAAATGAACACAGTACTCCTTTTATTATTGTCAATTTTAATAATTTTATTTTTGACAACAGTCACGAATATCAACTGTAAAAATTGAAACTAAATTGTATGTCGATTTTGAAAACATTTTGTACTGTTGATATTCACATTTGTTGTAAAGATTGCAATAATTATAAATACAATTTTCATTTTTACATTCCAGAAGATTTTGTTTTCGATGTTTTGGCCCATATATATCAAACAATATTACCTTTGTCATGGTTTGGTATGACCTTCGCAATTCTAACCCTGAAGGATTTTTATTGTCTTTTTCATGATAATATGATCCGACCTCCTCGTCTGAATTATATGATCAACTTTAAATCCAATTCTCCAAGGATTTTTACTACAACGAGAACCTGCGATTATAACATTTATTTTTCATGAACAAATCCAATAGGCTATTTTTGCTTTCAGTGGATTACCGTCCCAGTCCAGTCATATCAATATATGAATTCCCTTTAAGAGAATCATCTACATTCGTTCCATTATCGGTAATATCGTCTATGTTTCCACTCACTAGATATTTCCTATCCGCCTGTGTGTTATCTGTCTTGGTTTGGATAATGCTCGCTTCAATAAACTTTCTCTTGGAGGATGTTATCACTGTTTCAATTCTTTCAGCAATTATCTACAAAGCCATTTCCGTGTCATTGTCTCTTCATCTCTATTCAAACGGATCATAGTAAATAAGACATTTTAAACCCGTGTGTCAACTCATATTGTTTCGTTTAATAGCTTAGGTAAGGCAAAGTTCTCTACATTTGAGGAAACATCGATGACTGTAGGATCATTAATTTTATGATTATTATAATTTCTTGATTTGCATATAAAGTTGTACAGTGTAACAAATTTATGATATAGAATTTTGTTTTTTGTGGCATTCTCGTACAGGCTTTCCTTTCTACAAAAAATGCATACAGTTATAGTTGGCACATCTCTATTGCAATGAAAAGCGGAGAGTTATCGTTTGATGGCTGAGGCAGGGCAAATACAAGGAGGACAAATAGAATGTTTTCTCTATATCTATTCGCAGATACGGAAAGCACATTATTAATGTAATCCTATCACATTTACCTTCGTGTTAAGACAAACGAATATAGGCATACACATAGCTACTATCGACGATTAAATTTGAGACAATCAAGCGGAGTTACAAATTTAGGTTAGCCAGTTGTATTCACATCGCAATAAAGCCTTTAAGAAATGCATGAATGTATTCATTGCACCCTAACTACGGGTCTAATAATCTCGAGGTTTCCGTTTGTCGAAGAGCATTTCATTGCTGAATTTAAACCTTGAAGATGGTAACGGGAAAAAAAAGCTAATTATATCTTCCAAGAATATACTGCAATTCATATACATTCAAAACACTGTGATATATGGAGAGCCTTGAAGAAACATGGCATTTCTTTTAAAAAGCATCGACTCCATTTGGAGGTTGTAAAAATATTTAAAATTTTCTTGTGAGAGGCGCGGTCTGTATCCAGTAACCAGCAATGCGTTTTAGGTAAAAAGAAAATTATATGAATCCTTGCTCTCGTCATTAATAATTTGGAATGTTTGGATGAATAATATCCTGCATGTTGTTCATTTGCCACGGTGCATCTGACGAGGTTTTTAGCTGATAGGACGTCATATGTTGACTGTCCTTGTAAATACTATAACACATATAGTTACGTAAGAAATGACATAGAGTTCTATCTTCTTCTTCTTCTTCTTCTTCTTCTTCTTCTTCTTCTTCTTCTTCTTCTTCTTCTTCTTCTTCTTCTACTACTACTTCTTCTTCTTCTTCTTCTTCTTCTTCTTCTTCTTCTTCTTCTTCTTTTATATCTATATACGATTTATACAGGAAAAAGATAATTTGCTATTTACGCTAATATCCCTATTATGTTACTAATTGTATTTTGATTGTTAGGAGAGCACTGATCAATATTTGCACAAATGAGTTTCACTAAGTGATTAGTTAATCTACGAGAAAGTGTAGTGTATGTGAGACCGATGTAATTATTTTATGTTGATAGTTGAGGGCCTGAAAATGCAGAGACAACAGTATTTTAACACAAGACAGAATCACATGTTTCCGAGTTAATGATTAGGATATCATTCTTTTAAAAAGGTTTTTTGTAGTAAATGATAAATCTGAGGAATTTTTCTGGATCGTTAAGTGATATGTATTGGGGAATTATAAAGTTAATGTCTTTTTCTTCCTCTATATATTTGGAGGCACGGTGGAGTAATGGGTAGCGGCTTGGACTGGGGAATCGGAGTTCGAATTCCAGTGAAATGCATTACATTTATTTAAGTGCTGATACCCTTGGGAAAGGTATGACTCCTCTTCTCTCCCAACTATGGGTTTATAACCTCGAAAGGCAACTGGTTTACCGCAGAAAGAAATGCCAACCTACTGCAGGAAGAATATCGGCGTCGTTAGTCATTTATCGAAAGATACATGATCGCCTAAGCGTGTATTACGTATGGCACATAACTGACTGATATAATTAGGTTGATTTTTTTTCTGGTTCTTCTTTATCTGTCGTTTCACGAATAAATGATGTGTTTATCTTTCTTTATATAAGAATGATCGCCTCTGTTAATGTTCTATATTTTGTTTAGACTGATTTTGTTTCTGTATCGACAATATATTTGGGGGAGGTTTGTTGTTAAGTATATCTTTTAAGTTTGCTTTGTTCTTTATAAATTAATCAGTTCAATTATTAGATTATTTTTGCACGCTAAATCACGCTTTTTATCATTTATACATTGTATCTGTAGTTGAGAAGATATGCATGTAAGCGTTTTTTTTATTTTATAATAATATAGTATCGTAAAGTAAAATATTGAGAAAAGGAAGTCTGTTATTAATATTGAAGTTATCAGTAAAGAACAGGTTATAATTATTCTCAAAGATCTCTTTATTTTTTTTATTTCGTTTACGTGTATATACGCAAATCTTGGCTATATTATTAAAAACTTTTATATTCTACATGTGTTATGTATCATTATCAATGTTTACATTAAACATGTATGTGTCTCAATTTCTACAAGACACTTCGCGTCCTGGGTATGACGATTAACTACATCCACGTCCTGTGTAAGAGGATAAATAACAACCGACAGCCATGCCTCTGATCGGGAGGTTTGGGGGAGCGTGGAACCACCTCTTAATTTCTGATGTTCCCAGTTCAACCCTGACCCCGGCTGGTAGCACCTGTTAGTGTCCCAGCTATGGGCAAATAGTTAACCCGCCAACTGTGGTCAAAACACTATGAAAATGTAAAAATTAGGTTTTAATAGCAGCAATATTTTTATTTTAAATTACTAGCTATAAAAACCTTGTCGGCATTGAATAACACATTAAATTTGATATGCCTTAAAACAAACCAAATCGGTAACGGAATGATTAGCCGTATCGCTACAAGGAGACCTTTGCATTCAGTAGTCGATTAGTCAGTATTGCTTTCGGTTGAAATTTATAAAATCATTCTTAAGAGAATGATTTTATTTTAGAATGATTTTAAAATATTTTTCTCGACAACATGTTTTTCACATCCAGTTGTTGTCGCTCTTTCCAGTATTGATGGGGGTTTCCGTCCTAATCATTTATTTCAAGTTATGTGGAACATCTTGTTTATGTCATTATTTTCTCTTCGAGTTACATGTGATGCCCATTTTAGTTGTTGCTGCTGTTAAAATTCATTAAATTATGTGCTTTATGTTATATTCTACAGTTCTTTGTTTGTAAATCTGTAGCCTCAGTTCACAATATTCAAAGAGGGATAATTTTGCCAAGAACCTCAGGCTTCACTCACTGAAAGCTGTTTTTCACCATTGCTCTTAGGATGCAGTTGTATACAGCAGATATTTTAGATATTTCTGAATGTGTTTGGCGCCAAACGTGACATCCATAAAAAAAGTCTCGATTTGACGAGGCTATTTAAAAACATGATTCGAGATTTCACGTTGATGTTTTGATGTTGTGTCCATTTGTGGTGTTGGGTGAAACGACCTCTAACGCAGCTTATTATATAATCAATTTCCTTTTATCCTATACTAAATTTGTTATCGCTGATCAATTCGCCAAGGGATATGAAGTCTTTTGTATTAATTCCGCATCTCCAATTTTTATGAAGGATTTAGAGTAGTTGACCTCACCGCATTCATTCCAATTCTACATCATTGTTTCTGTTTTGGAAACTTTCAACTTGTCCTGATTCTTGGAACACTTTGTAGAGGATGTTGATTTTATGTCGAAAATCATTCTTATCGCAAATATGAATACCTATGTCATCAGCAGCATATTCCCCCCCACTATCAGTATATTGGCGACGGGGGGGGGAATCATCGTCTTCTATTGGTAGATAAATGCGCACGGAATAGTCTAGGAAGAAATTAAATAGACTGGGCTCTTATTTCCTCTTTGTTTTTCTCCGCCAGAATCCGTGTCTGTCCCAAATACCAGTCCGCTGGCTTCGAATATAAAATGTAAAAAAGCTTCCTTCACTTCATCAAAAGAGTGCAAAGGCTGGTCGCAGAGAAAGTGTGCCATTGAGGAAAATAGGCCATATTCACTCGGGATAGCATCTGGACTGAACGGTGGATGTGGAAGAATCTCAACACCGTCCATCTTTCTGAATTTATCCTTAGTCAGCCTGGCAGTGTGTGGCCTCGGATTGTCTTGCTTAAACAAAGCCAGACCTCGATTGACCAAAATAAGATACTCCTTCTTTAGTTTGTCGTACACGCGGTTTAGCTGCTTGCAGTTCAGTTGAGCGTTGATGGCACGACCGTGTGGAACAAGCTTGAAATGCAGTACGCCTTGGGAATTCCATCAGACAGAAATCAAGGATTGTTGTTTTCTTTCCGCTTTCTAAATGAATCAGGACTTTCTGGTCAACGAAATATTTTCAAGTATTATCTTACCAAGATAGTTACAAAGAAAGCTGACCTATGATTAATCGAATTCCATAATTCTATGATTAATCTGATTCCATAATTCTTCTAGAAGATTTATGATGAATAACTTCATCCATTTTGGTGTTTAAAAAAACGAAATTATCGCCTGTATATTGTATGTGTGAGATTAAAAAATGTATTATAAATGTGCAAATAAAGTTTTGGAAAAATGGATTCGTGTTATATTATTAAAAAAGTTTTGAAGGGATCGAATAAATCGAATAAAGTTTTCAATAAATCAGCGAAAAGTGCTTGACAGAAGAATGAAGCTGGAAAAAAAAGTTTAGAAATAACGGTTACGTTATTTTTGATGAATAGGATAATGTCAGAGAATGTGTATTCAAGTGCCCCGCCCTAGAGCTGCTGTAAGATTTTTTTCATTTTCTTGCGTCATGATGTCATGTTCGGCTATTTCCGTTGCTCTTTCGTGTCGAGAGGTACAAATCAACAGCAGCGCTTACTGTTTTCTTTTGTGCTTAGCAATATTATGCGATGAACATAGACCTGAACACGGGAACGGAAATGTTCACTATTGAAATTTCAATTGGATTTTAAGATTGAAAATTATTTCAACATTTGGCATTTTATCAATAGGGAAAGGATTGTCTGAATAGCTCAGAGGAACAATGTATGAAATGCTAAAACGACTTTTAATATACTGCTGAAATAAGAACATTTAAAAACGAAATATTTTACAAATTATTTCTACAGAAAAATACATTTAGATGCATTTCTATAATAACAATATTAGCTGAGTATTCAGGTTATACATACAAGAAACTATCCCTATTCTGTTAAAGTGCTTTTATATCAATTGTTGGTAATTGAAATCCATTCACCTACATCGATTTTAAGTACAGATGAAATATTATATCAAATACAAAATAGTTTGTAATAAAATATTTATAAATCCGGGTAACCTTTAAGTATTACATTTAACACTAGAAATATAGAATTTAGTCATTCTTCAAATAAATGCAATTTCGCAGCGTTGGATGGGGAGGGATGAAATCAGTCAGTCAATAAGTTATGTGCTATGCGTGATACACGACTGACGTGGCAGATTTTTGCCGCAATTGGTTGCCATTTCTTTATGTGGTAAACCTGTGCGATCCAAGGGTATAGAATCCGGTCTGTCTTGCTATTTAGGATTCATACCTTTCCAATGTTTTTAACACGTAAGTGAATGTAATTGATTCGACTCGTCTCTCCGATTCCTCAATCCGATCCGCTATCCATTGCTCCATGCCTCCCTGAAGAAATCCGTCGACGAAAATCAGAAAAGTTAAAATAATTCATACGTTTACGGACAGGGCCGATGCAAGTGTCTCATGTTTCGCACCTCCGAATCTATGATACGTTCCTCGAAACTATATATATGACCTTCCCCTCTGCTATATCACAATATTCATAGGGTAGAATTCACATAAAATAAAAATTTCATTGTAATCTAATTATGTACAATAATGGATCATATGCAATATAGGTGAATAATTCAACTAGAAAAAAATAAATACAATATATTTAAATGCAAATTAGCGGCGTCTTAAATAAATCAAATGTTTTGGACAATTTTTTACTATCAACTCGACAAAAAATTGAATAGTTTTAATACATTGAGTACTTTCAACATTATGCAAAAAAAGAATTAATTTTTTATAGTGTTTTTCCGAGACTTAGCATGAGATAAACAAATTCACGCATTTGGACGAATAAAAAACAGCACCAGAATGACGTCAAAACCCGCGACATTTTTTCATTCTTTAATTGCCAGCTTTGATTAGTTTATTTTGTAACCCTTAGAAGTGTAAGTAGGAAAAAAGCAAATGATGATAAAATACCGAGAGTCGAAAAGCACTGCCCTGGATTCCCAATCAGTCTTGACCACAATGCTGCGGCCCGGTTTACGAGTGGGAAATGGTATCGGTGTTGAATGAACTCCACCATGTTGTAGCAGCACAAACGGAATCCCCAAGGTTTGGTTGGTACCCAGGCTAGAAGAAGGAAATCTCCGACTTCAAATCAGAGGAGGGCTGTTTGAAGATTTTGAAACTATTATTGATATATATATATATATATATATATATATATATATATATATATATATATATATATATATATATATATATATATATATATATATATATATATATATATATATATTGTATAGCCTTTATTATATCAGAAGAAACATATCCTTTAATATTAACGGAAAATTAAATTATCATAGTAAACGCTAATAATTGACGCACTTATCTCAATGTTCAACTATTCGAAACAGACTTCAAAATCTCCATCCGTAATCGCCATCATCTCATTCTTCTTAATCTCTCTAACGTCCTACCAATTTTTAGCTTGGGTACAGACCATAAATCGTAGCAGCAAAATCTGGAATACATCGGAAATCACTATGTACTGTGAATGTTAAGTTCTGCAGGTTCTTTTTCCTTATATTTATATTTTCCAAAGATGTTCGCTCTCTCATCTTCTAAATATGAAATTCCTTGTCATTTTTATTTCTTTAGAACTTACAACCTGTTCAAATATTCTGTTCATAGTATACACAACATTGGCTTGTAGAACGGTATCAATTAGTTATCAGCTTATCTATGATTTTCATGTGAGAGTAGATCGTTCAACGATTAGTATTATTTAAGAGATTAGATTTATACAGCAGTTCAGCAATCTTATTTCTAAGGACATTTTTATCACTTTCGAAAATGCTTAGTTTTGAATGAAATGTTCCTAACTGTTTTCATATTTCTATATCTCGCAGTCATTTGTTACCAAAATATGCAAATAGATTACTTGACGTCTCCAATATATAAGTGCTAGTTTATGTTGTCTCTTTTGTCGACAACCATGCATTCCCACTTCTTACACTGCATTCTTCTTTCATTCCCTTGCCACATTGTCTAATTGTACTTTTAGATTTATTTGTGCCTGCTTGCAACATCTTACATTGGTATTTTGTAAATTTGAAGCCATGATATCAACCTAATTTTTGTATGCAAAGTACAAAACATCATAGATTCGAAAGATATATTTTCTCGTTAGAATTTTTATTTTGGTTTTTCTCCCTAAAGTGACAAATATTGTTTATGATTTGCGACTACATGCGGAGACTATGTAATTTCAATTAGCATCAGAGGATTTCGTCTATGCCTAGTCAAATAAAGGCCATTTGGCGTACCGATGCAGGTAGCCCACTACCCATTTGGATGCCTAGTGTAACACTATCTTCTTATAATCAGTTGTCTCCATTTTGCCATGGGTCAAATGATGATCTTCGTAAATATCTGTTCGGAAAATAATATCATAAATTATATTTTCTTAGATGAAATACCGCCAAATATTTCAAATAAAATCCAATTATTTATCGATGGCCGTAGATTAATAATTAAGAAGAGTTGCAATGCGTATGATCTTGAGATGAAAGAAAAAGACTAAAAACGAATAGGAGGAAAATGGTTTACAATATTTCATCTAATTCAAATAAAAGTAATTCTAATCCTTTTTGCTAACCAAATAACCTCTCAAAAGACTATCACATAACCCAAAGCCAATTGTATAGACAGTTAAAATAATCAGATCAAATTTCAGGAGAATAAATAGCCTAACTCTCGACGCAAGATGCTGGTGACCCGCTGGTGAGCCGCCGGTGGCAGCGCCAGCGGTCCTCTGTCGACAGCCACCGGTAGGCCACCTACCGGTCCGGCAGTGATAACATTGCCAAGACGAACCCGCCGACGGTCCGACAGCGGACCCCCAGCGGAAAACGTTAGTAGCATGCCACCCAGTGGCAGATTGGTAATTTGCGTGAAGGTAGGGACGGTTAAATTGGTATTTCTTAGTTCTTTTTTAAATCTCTTATATATAAAAGCGGTTAACCAAAAAAGAACTAAGAGATACCAATTTTACCGTCCGTAATGCCCGTATTTAGAGCCCGAAGAAGTGACATTTGTTTTGAACAAAACATTCGGCGTGAAAACAATGCAGTGTTGATTTCTATGCCCACAAAGGCCCTCCCATTTATATATAACTAATATCTAGCTCAATTCCTGTTGACGGTAGAATATTGACTGCTTAATTTTCCCTAGGGTGCCATATATATGTCTATGTGTATAGAGGAATTGGTGTGATAACTACACCTACTTGTGCTAATTTTTATTCATACAGAAGCGTATATAGCGAATGTGGAAGTAAAGCCGGCCTGTGTATGTGCATATGTATGTAGGTATATGTATGTGTGTGCGAGAATCTGTGGTCAGATTTGATATGAATATATAACTTTCAACGTAATTAACTCAGTCTGTCCGGCAGCAGACATGACTAGAATGGTGATCAGCGAACTATAACATTTATACGAGGCAATATTTTAACTATAATGGACCATAATCAATATGTATATACACACACACACACACACACACACACACACACACACACACACACACACACACACACACACACACACACATATATATATATATATATATATATATATATATATATATTTCCTGGTGTGTGTGTGTGTCTAAATGTGTCTAAATATTTCTTATTACATGGATATATATGTATAAGCAAAAGAGCAAATAGATATATACTTGTAACTAACGGGATTGTGCTACATTTAAGCTGGACTTGGAAAACCACTATGGATGTATATCTCTTTCAGTCTCTTTCTCTCTCTCTCTCTCTCAATATATATATATATATATATATATATATATATATATATATATATATATTAGATAGAATATTAGAATAGTTCACGGCCAGACAAAGTTCAGATTTTGGAAAATGGGTCAAACTAGAAATTTTCTGCCCTTCTTCGTCCTAATATTTTGAGTATATAAAACACACACACACACACACACACACACACACACACACACACACACACATATATATATATATATATATATATATATATATATATATATATATGAAATGTACGTGTGTATATTTGAGATTTGCAAATAACATACCCAGTGTTCTGATATATATATATATATATATATATATATATATATGTATTGGTATCGCTATGTAGTTCGGGGAATCTATCTATCTATCTATCTATGCATGTATGTTTCTGTGAGGGTTTTGGAGAAACAGCTCGACCAAGAATGTCAAATTTAAGTATGCGGGTCGGCCGAGAATCTTTCAGCAAATCTCTCTCTCCCCACACATACACAGACACACAGACATACAGACACACACACACACACACACATACACTCACACACGCACATATATATACATACATATATATATATATATATATATATATATATATATATATATATATATATATATTTATTGTGTCTGTATCTATGTATGTATATATACTGCGTCTGTGTATGTTTATTTTATGTGTTTGAATTTCGCATGTGTCCTACAACTATAGACTCACAAACACACATGCACCCATATGTATCTATCTATCTATCTATCTATCTATCTATCTATCTATCTATCTATCTATACCCAGCTATTTATGTGTGTGTTTGTATGTGCTTAAAATTGGATCCCGTTTGAAATGTTGTGCACACATATATCCAATGGTCCCCTTCCGCTCTAATGTTAACGGAGGACGATTGTTGACAGAAAGTTATTTGCCATTGATGTTTATATTATATTTTTATAATATTTCTCCCGAAGACATCTTCTCGTTTGATACCCGAGTTAAGGAGAATAGAGTGAAGGTTGGGATATTTATTAATACACTTTCATTGCCATAATGAAAGGACAGTGGACGATCATTATACCGATTTGGAAACTTCATTTAATATGTTAGTCGTTATTTTATTAGTCAATTCCGAGCAGGTGAAGCAAGCCAAAGTTCTCGCATAAAAGTTGTTGGTAATGTCTTCTGTTATTTCGTATAGATTTTAATGCGTTTCCTTAACTTTTGAAGTAAATATGCATATGCCGAACAAGTTTGATAATAAACTGAAGTTTCTCGGGTTCAAATATCATTAGAAGGGATATTAATGTTGTAAATTTAACTTGCATTTATTGATGAATATTGCCACTCGTTACAATCAACCTGGCACCTCGTATTAAACAATTTCGCAGGGAAATAAAATCTTCGTAGTGAAATGATTTTGTTTTATGACTTGTTATATGTCAATAAATTTCTAATATTTTCAGCCTCTTAGATTATTAGAGCTACCTTTTTATGCACCAATCCATCACCGTAGCTTAATAATGGCAGATCCTTATATATATATATATATATATATATATATATATATATATATATATATATATATATATATATAGAGAGAGAGAGAGAGAGAGAGAGAGAGAGAGAGAGAGATAGAGAGATAGATAGATAGATAGATAGATAGATAGATAGATAGATAGATAATATTAGTCGTAAATATACACATACATATGCAATCATATATCTAAAATATAAATATATATACATACATACACATAATTATAAGTATAAAAAATAATTCCAAGAGGATAGAATCCAGGTAGAACTCAATGTTCAGGACAGAGTAAGGATATAATAAAAAGACTTAAACACTAATATTCCATGGTCATAATTTATTCCATTGGAATCGTAAATACGATCCAATTCATCAGACCTACAAATTCAAAAAGAAAACAGAAAAAACATCTCCGGGAATGAAAAATAAAATTTAGTGTCAGTGTATGTATATGAGTATATATGAGAAGAGAGATGAAAATTAGTTGAAAGTGCAAGATGATTCTTTAAGGACATTTATTTAGAATAATCTTAACAGTTTTCTTGTGTTCTGATTTTCAAAAAAATAATCGTTATACAGAGACGTGTAACTACGCCATCTGCCTCGCATCTGCCTCGTATCTGTCAAGCTTCTCCCTGGAATTCCATTTTATGTAAAAACAGGCCTCAAATTTCTATCTACTTTGAAAGTTAATCTTATTGGTTGAATATAAAGTATTTCATGACAACAAAATACATATACATATACATATATATATATATATATATATATATATATATATATATATATATATGTGTGTGTGTGTGTGTGTGTGTGTGTGTGTGTGTGTGTGTGTGTGTGTGTGTGTGTGTGTGTGTGTGTGTGTGTAATTTGGAAGCAACTTTTCTTTTAAACATGTTGTGTTGAATGTCAAGGACAACATTTTCTTTTGAATTTTGTCATATTTTCTAATGAGACGTTTTATTTGAAAATTATATCGAAATAAATATTGTCCGTAAGATAGGAGCAGTATTTAGGTGAATTTCCTCATAAATACTGCTTCTGTCTGACGGACAATATTTATTTCGATATAATTTTCAAATAAAAAGTTTCATTAGAAAATATGAGAAAATTCAAAAGAAAATATGCAGGACTATGTTGTCTTTGACATTCAACAAATGTTTACAATATATATATATATATATATATATATGCATAGAGAGAGAGAGATATGAATAAATATATCTGTTTTAGAAAACGCCTACTTACAAAAATGAATATCTTTCTATATATCTTCTTTCATATACTTATATTACAAAACGTATAAGAATATATTTTTGTTGTTGTAGTGTTCAATATTACAGCGCTTTTGGGCTGTATTGTACGGAAATTCTATCGACTGAGCCTCACTGAGGGGATAAGTGTGTCAGAGTTTTTAATCGTGTATTTTTCTAGTAGTGAGCATGTCAGCTTCTACCAACATTTTGTTTAGAAACCTCCGTTTGTATGTTTGAACGATGTTTTTTTTTCTAATTACTAGGCCATGTAAGGAGTTACTCGACTAAAATATGCAAAATGTTGTGTAACATACGAAAGGTTTGAGAATTCAGATCGTCCACAACGAAGAATCATCCCGTGTCTAATGACTACGGAAAAACTAATACTTGGTACCATCATTTTTTCGGTATACTTAAGGCTAAAATGAATTTTCTTGAAGCTTCCATTTTAGCTTTAAGTGAACACTAAAAGATAAACATAACTATTTCCAGTAAGCAAATTAGTCTGTACTGCGTTTGAAACAGAAATTGTATTGTTTTGAGTCGATTCATTTTTGGGGGCTAAAAATAGCTGATTAGTGTCTTTTTTTAGTCATCTGTCATCACCGCAAATTTTTCTTTATTAAAACATCTTCCAAAAATATCATATACTTTTCTGAATTTTATAATTAATCTGATATGAAAGGAATATTATTTACTTTAATTTGAAAATAACAGCGAAATGGATTTTTAAACAAAGAGTAGCGGTGATTAAGTGATGTCAAGGCTTGTAAATCACACTGCATGAGCTTCAGAAGCTGTTGTCAAAGGATTTACGAGGCTTTGTATATGTTTATTATTGTTCTACGGAGAATTTATCTGTTAAAAAATAATTTAAGAAAATGGCGGGCAAACGCTTTTTATATCATTTTAAGTAAAATTGTTGGAAATATTCCCAATAATTTAATTTTAGGAATGTTAGCTTAATATTTAATACATTCATGGGTCTTATTTTCTGATAATTTTGTGTATATACTTTCAATATGGGAACTTTTATACACAAAAAAAATTATCTTACAAATCTGAGTGCGTGATGATTTGCATTAAGCTTTTCAATTTTTGGCTTCTTGAATATAGTCTTTAATGAATAACTTAATAGCATAACTGTTATGGTCCAGGTTCCTTGTACCACGGTGATGGTCCAAGGTAGAACCAATGAAGAATAACTCGAACACAGGTATGGGATAACACAGATATATATTACAAATAGAATATATGTACAAAAGAAGTAGACGTGTTAGTAATAATAATCAGGTTAGGTTAGAGAGAACTATGTTGATTCGACCAGTATCACTATTCCAAAATCTTACAGTAATCGTCTGACGCGATTCTGTTTCTGACTGACTCACACTGACTCTGTGTCTGACTCACACTACTGCTTCCTCTTGAGGCGCAGTATTTATGGTGTACGGGATAGTCCGTTACTATTATGGGTAAGTTCCCATAACAATAACGAAGAGGGAATTTTGAAGAATTTTAAAAAGATGTTTGAATCTTTGTAAATTATTATAATTAAAAAAATGAAACAATTCTTGTAAAAATTCATTATTCATCGATATTTTTCAGACTACAATGACCTTTATGTATATTATTTATGAAAACAATTAAACGCTATCTAATTAAATAATGTCATAGTTTTATTGCAGTTTTTATTTTACGATTCAGAGCAGATTTTCCGTAAGTGAGTAACCGTTTGAAAAAAAGGATGGTGTACATTCTCTAAGGAGACTTGAGTTTAAGTAATAAAACAAATTTAGACGATGGAATTTAATTTCTAGAAATTTCATGAAATTAAGTATATGGTGGTAGTGGTGGCGGAGTAACAATTGGGAAAACATTTTTTCAAGATTTTCTAAAAAGAATAAATTCAAAAATAAATTCATTCAGTTGTGAATAAGTCGTGAAAGTCTTATTAAAATCCATCAATTATTTGATTTTTGTAAGAATTCCCAAATTAATGTGTTATTTTACCGGAAAAAAAGGCGCGAAAATTTCCATTACCATTTAACGCATAAATAACAATAAATTTAATCAAAATTTCCATCGTGTTAGAAAAGAGTAAAAATTTTTTTAAAAATATATAAAAATACTTTGGTCTTTCCTGTTGATAATAAACATTTTGAATATAGAACTTTGTTTTTATTATGTTTGGAGCCTTTTTTCATTATAGTATGCACTTTTTTCAGCGAATTAGTGGAGATACCTACATCACCATTAATATTTATAAAAATAGGCCCGAAGTAGCTGAAAATTAACTTACTAAAGTTAACAAATATCTATTTTTAGTATGGGAAATATTTTTGATCATTTTCTGGAGTGATCACTCAAATTTTGTAGCAGACACAAACATTGTTGTTTGGTATTTCAAAGCCTTCAGCAAGTTCGAAATAATCTCGCTGATTGGTTAATAAATGCGAATGTGGAAATGAAAATCTGGAGCCTATTTTGCGCACAAAAATGCAACAATATTGAGCTTTAGTGATATTAATTAAATCTGTTCAATTTTTCTACTATTTTATTAGCGGGGTTCCATGTAACTCCTTATTGAATGTTTGCGTTTACGATTTGCCTAAATGCATGAAATCCACGTTTGTATTCTACACTGGCTAGGGCTGTATGCGCATAACTGCACTTTGTTTTTTCAAGTATTTTCTTGGAGTGACGGCCCGTGATTCTGCAGCGCTGATCCCTCTAATAGGGACACTAGTAGTGGTTACGACGATCCATGGCCGCAGCATATTCAGACGTGAACCAAAGATAAATATTTGACTTTATGTTGGTATGCTTTCCTGGCGGAGAAAAACTTTCTTTACGGAAAGAATCCATTCGGAAATGTTTATTTTGAAGGTCCAATTCGGTCTTTTCAATATGTATAGAGGTTTATCACGTGTTTCTTGTTTAGGATTTGCTTTCCAGTTCCTTCTAAAGTTTTCTCACTCTATTTCACTCCCTGCAGTCAATTACGGCTTAGTGGCATTATCACCTTGTTGGGGTGAGACGATTTAACAAAAATAAAGAATAATAAGTGCAATCTAAGATCTGAAGTTGTCCCGCTCAGCTTTGGTGTATAGGTAGATTGTCCTATGAAATGGCATATCTGAGGTTGCCTTTGGTTTAGCATCAATCTTGACATAGATCAAGAAATGGTCTGAAGTGGACAAGGGTGGTAAATAATTCAGCGAAACGTTGATCAGGTAGGAGTTGATTACGTGGTCTAAAATGTTAGCGTCATGCACAGTAACGCGATAAGACTTATCTACAAGTTCGGGCAGCTCGTAAGCTATGTTAGAAAGCATAATTGTAGATGTTTCTTTGTCGGTTCGCTTTTGAGTGAATTAGCCACTCCTTTTGGTGAATGTTGAAATCGATACATGAATGTTTGCTGGGAGATGACCAGAGAGGATGTTATCAATCTTGATTTGTTAAGAAAGGTGAAATATTTAAAACCTATATTGTCAGATTTTTCCCAGGATGCATAAATATAGCCGAAGTTTCTCTTCATTCCTCCACCACGACATTGATACAATTCCGTCAATGAGAAACTTACTTTATTCTGATGAAACGCCTTACATACTATGTTTTCTTTTTACATTCAGTTACCCAAACCTTTTCAGATATATAGTAAGTTATATATCCTGCTCTCCCATATATGTGTATGTGTGTGTGGATAAATATTTTCTCACATAGAGTATGTCTGTAGAAGGGATAACATGGATGAAATGACCAGAGGGAAATTATACTGAGTTTTTAGACGACGCGTTTCAGCGTCTGACGAACTTTATCAAGGGTAAAACTAAGTATAGATTTCTTCTTGTCTTTTCATTTATACACACACATATATATGTGTAAATATATATATATATATATATATATATATATATATATATATATATATGTGTATATATATATATATATATATATATATATATATATATATATATATATATTTACATGTATGTGGCGTGTGTATGTAAAAACAGTAAATTCTTTTATTATTACCTTCAAATCTTCGTCTTGATTTGAAACTTAAACTTTAAGAAATAATACTCATCTAAAAATAGTTTCATATTAAATTGGTGAATTAGACTCTAACTAAAAATGATTTTACCATGAGCGTTATTCCCAATATGAATATATTACTATTAGTAACTTTTATTTTTATTTTTATATTTGTTTATTAATATAATATTCAGTTTATATTAAGTCTCTAATTTATTTGTGGAGAAGTTAAATATTTAAATTGCTATCAAGCATTAAATCTAGTTTATTTGTGGAGTATTTAAACATTTAAATTACTATCAAACGTTAAGATCTTTGTTGATCTAAATTGCCCAAATATCAAGCTATACCACCCCCTCCTTCCTTCAAACCCTACGTCCATCTCTTATTTCTTATCTCTTTACTTCCCCCTTTTTTCTTTTATCCATTTATTCTTTTTTTCCCATATCATTTCGAGTGATTTGACCGATTAAATAAGTCAATGCCTAATCCTTACCCACCTCCTCCTCAATATTAAGTATTGTAATAAAAATAAAAATAAATTTAAAAACTCTCCCTTTTCTCTCTAATTTCGACCAAGTCTCTCACACTATCCCTCCCCACCCTCTATGTCATCTTATAAAAGCTTAATACTGCTCTTCAAAAGTGTAAATTTTAAATCCATTTTTTCATCCTTGAAAGTGAATCTGAAGATCCAGCGAAAAATAAAATCCCTGGTGAGAAATGATATCATAAAAACACACCTTATTTTCTTACGTTAAAATTTCCATTCCTTTTGAGTAAATGCAACTAAGATCAAATTAATAAATATCTCGGAGATTGTTGTGATGCTAACTGTAATAAATTATCAGGCCGGATTATTCCAAGCTCAGAGATAAAGTGAATATAAAATTATTTAAAACTGAGGATTAATATTTCTTTAAAATGCTCGAAAAGATAGACATATAAAATAGTGCACATATAATTATGTTATAAGAAATAACATTCTTTATATATTTTACTTTGAAATAAATTATTTACCTGTAGTTAAAAAGTCAATATCGATGTATTCAACGAGCAGGTGATGTTAACATCAATTACAAAATGCTTTATTAGTGTATATTTCTGTTTGAAATAATTGTTTTCGCAATTAATTAAGTAAAACCATTCATAAAACATAATCATGCTCCAATTTATTTTAAAAGTTATTTTTATTTATTAGAGAAAACTAAAAGACAAAAATATCGGTTTCACTATTTTTTAAAGAACGGTATTTAAATTTCATTGGTGATTATTTGCCTTTGTAGCTTTATGTCGGTATGCATTTTGTTTTTATTTACAGAGGAAGCTCTAAAAAATATAAGGTAAAAGAAAATGATATTAATTGCAAATTTTAAAGAAAATGTAGATCAACAGTCTAGTTTAATTTATCAGTATTATTTAGAGTAATATTGAATTAAAATATCTGAAGAAAAACGCGTATATGTTTCATCTAATCTTGGAGCATTTTTTGCTAATAACTTTCTCTTGGATTTACAGGCCGTGGGTTTTCTTAAACCTGTTTTTTTTTTTTTAATTATAATTTATAAAGAATAACAATCAGATAAATGTTTGAAATAAAAGAAACGACATTAATTAAAAACTTTTGAAACAGCAACGACTATAATGCATTTGACATTTCACTGGAAAATAAAATAATGTTATATTCAAGATGTTGACGATCTACACTATTTCAATCGAATTTTTAGTAAAGAAACCCCATGGATAATGAAAAAAGCGATAAAAACTACTGGACTGGAGAAACTTATATTAATGAAAAATTGTTTCAAAAATGATTTTATAAATTTCAACAGGCAGTAGTACTGGCAACTCAGTCAATAAATGCTAAATGTTTCCTTGTAGGGAAACGGTTAATATTACCAATACTATTAACATATAGCACCTTCTATCTTCTGTGTCTTCATAAAGTAACTTTTGATATCGATAGTCTCACTGGACATGTCATATGGAAATATATACAATACAGAGAGCAACACGTATGTAAATGTATCCTTGTTAGTTTAATATTCAGCATCCAGACCAGAATATCAGGTGAGAAAGAAAATTACTCTTGTTTTGGGAAACATCTATTGTGTCATTAATATACACGACGTGTAAAATTAACTCGCCTCAGGATATTTTCCTAAAATGTGGAGCATTTACCTAACTTTTCTCCCGCCATTTTTTTTTGGTTAATTTTGTCTGGCAGCGGTCAATTAAAGACACTTTTAAAGGCTACAAATTTTACACGAAACAACAGCCGAATGGAACAAGAAAAAGATGAGAATTTACCGTTGAAAACCTTTCAGTGTTTCCAAATTAAGCTCCGATGAACTAAGATCGTGGAATACAATTTATGCTAATTATTTAATCGTATTTTACTGGAAATTAAATTTGTTCTCAGAGTTATTTCTATTCGTCTATTAAGGTGTGTGCGACTAGCAGAGACAACGGCATCAGAGAAACAGCGAAAATAGAGGAAGAGAGAAATATTGATAAATGAATGGTTGTAGCTGTTCTTCTGGTTATGAAGACGCAGTTGTTCATTTTAGGATAAATTGATTTTACAAGTACGAACGCGTGGATCTTCTCTTTTTTTTGCGTGAGGTCATGTGAGGTTCGGGAACAATTCAGAAACAAGCCTCGAACTGTGCTTCCTGCGGTATGAAGAGTACTGTCCTCATTTGGTGTTGCAGAAATTTCAACAGTCTCTTTGATATTTTGAGAGAGCTTTTTACGTGCCTTCCCTCTACAGCTGTGATCAAAATGCCCCAACCTTGGGGCGGGGGAATTTGAATAAAGAACTTATTTGTGCATCATCCATTTATCAGATCGACAGCGACCATGTTCACAGAGACATTGTGGTGTCCACGATATTTCGTTAGCTTCCTATCATGGGGTTCTTTAGTGCTACATATAATTTTCAGGGACACCTCGGCGTGATGTAATGGCTAGCAAGCTTGACTCACTAAATCAGTTACGACTGAAGAGTGAGTTCGATCCTCACTAGGTGCCCCATACTTTCGGCATTGTGCCACATCGAGCTACGCTTAGAAAATAACCATATGATATTTATACTATCTGTAAACCAAAGATGAAGACCTCAGTTTTCCCTAGAATTTAACTCATACCTTAGGGTAGATGTGATGGATTCTAACATTTCCCAAGGTTATTTGAGCGAAAATGAAAATACCGATACTCAACTAGAATTCGAACACGGCTCGCCGATTTCTTGTTCCCAGTCATTATCCCTTACAATACCTGCAGATCCACAGACGTAATATTGCAAATCGGTCGCCAAATGCCATTTTTATCGAATTGAATCCCACTCATTAACCCTTTGTTCTAAAGGTAAAAAGAAAGATACATTCTATCAGCATTTTCCTAAATACTTTAATTTCGTGAAACAGACTCCCGCGTGGTTACTCTCCTGAATACTTCAATTTTGATCTCTTAAGTGCAGTGATCTATATCTGTCTGTCATTTTTATCCTCATAATTTTTACTTTCTACGAAATTTCAACTATTACGACACAACCTCATTCATCATTTAGACGCTAACCCTCTACATTGAGTGGCTCTTAAACATTAGGAAACTTAGTAAAAATAAGTTATAACGTCTTGTAAAGAACAGAGTGGAAATGAATAGCAAAACAGTAATTCCTAAAAATCTGAATTTAGCAATATACATTATGCAAGAAGCGCGAACTTGTATAAGATGGAAGCACATATTTGATGACGGAGTTTTACGTGGCCTTTTCACACGCATACGCATACACCAACCTTATATATATTTAATTAATTTTCAAAGTCTGAGCTTTGAAACTACGCTAGTAACAATGAAAACATTTGCTTAATATTTTAGACACGCAAGTACCCAATTAAATATTACGTCTATAGAGGTCTAAATAAATAAAAAAAAAATTAATTGTCTAGACTGAACATGAAAGAACCCAGCCATTATCACCCGGACAGAAAATAGTTTCATGTCGAGATATATTTACATCAATTTTCGAATGAGGGACACAGACGGTTGATGAATTATACGATTTGATAATAATAATTTCTCTATTCAATTTACTTAGCTTTGTATTTTTTTACATGAAACCTACTTGTTTACAACTACAGATTAACAATAATAAATAAAACGACACTTGCACACACACACACACACACACACACACACACACACACACACACATATATATATATATATATATATATATATATATATATATATATATATATATATATATATATGGTGCTTGTGTGTGTGTCTGTGTGTGTGTGTGCCCAGGCGTGTATAGGTGTAGTACGTATATTTTTATATACGGTTTCTGTGCAACCGTTGACATCAGTGGCAGTTTTGTTAAACTAATAAGTCAAAATATTCATTCGTTCTAATGGAAAAGTTTATTGACACATGACATTACATAAAAAAATAATTACAATCAAGTTCAACGATTTTAAGCAGAACTGTGTTATGCCTAGTAATTTTGCTGCTCTTTGACCGTTAATGTCATTAGTTTTCATCAACATCTTCATGACAGGCAATAATATTCCTGGCGTTGGGTCAACGCTGGAATAATTTTAAAACAACAATATTCCAGTGTTCTAAGTTTTACGTAAACAGCAGTATTTCACTATTCTAGTTCTAAGTACAATTTTGTACACATACTAGTTCTAAATACAATGTTATAAAGTACTAGTTTTAAAAGCGTTGTTGCAAAAATACAATTTCTAAATAAAATATCTGTCTATATTTCTGAGATGAGGTATTATGTACATTGTTTACATTGTTCGGACTATTGTCCTCATCTTTTTCGCCATATTTATTACAACGTTTTGGCCGTTGTACGCTGTGACAGGACCCAAAGAGTGTGAGTTCAATACCCGGTTTAGGCAGTGGAGAACTTGGAGAGGGAAATTAACAGGAGGTAACTGATAACTGACATCCATTAAACATGGCACGTGGAACTAGAACAGTCTAGTGAGAAAAAAATAAAGGGTTAAGTTCGACATTCCAACCACCTGGAGAAGGCCGGAGCGTATAACGGCCGAAACGTTGTAATAAATATCGCGACAAAGATGAGGACAGTTGTCCGAATAATGTAAATAATGTTCTAAATACATGCTGTACAAATACCAGCTCTAATAGAATCTTGTACAAATACTGGTTTCAAATACGATTTTGTAAAAATTCTAATTATAAATACAATACTGTATTAATACTTGTTATAATATTATCTCGCACTAATACTTGTTCCAAATACTTGCGGGACTTAATCTGCAACATATCGTTACCTATTTGAAGATGCTATTATAAATGCCAATCTCAATGTTGCTTTTGGACCTTTCTCTCTGCTCTAAAAGTGAGCCTACTGTGAGACCATTGGGCTTTATTCGTTCAGATATCTGGTCCATTCTCTCAACTGGAAGTAAGAAAAATTGATGAACTCCAAAAATATATCCTCGCATCATTTTCGACATACAATAATGTGTCTCGGAGGATTTAAACTTACAGGATATATTTGTCTATATTTCTGAGGTGAGGTATTGTAAATATTTACATTATTTACATCGTTTGGACTGTTTCCCTCATTTTATTGGCATTTTCACGACGTTACTGCCTTTGAGCTATCCGACCTTCTTCAGGTGATATACGTTGTAATTTCGAATCGAACCCTTTATTTGATCCACGGTGGTAGATTGATCTAATTCCATGTGCCATACCTGTTTTGGATATCTCAGTATCAGTTAATTTCTTTTAGTAACTCAACACACAACGTTTTTGTTCCCTCTGATTTGCCATGACCCCGTGGATAAAAATGTTGATTGAGTAATCCAAAAAGTGACTGGGCACAAAGAGTTTTGAGTTCAATTGCTGCCATATATGGTCTGGGGCCCCTTCTGTTTGCCTCGGGGTTCTTGATATGATCCAGAGACAGATTTGCAACGTGGTTGGCCCTGATCTGGCATCTTGTCTGCAGTCGCTCTCTCACAGACGCTCCGTCGCCTCCCTCTGTCTGTTTTACAAATACTTTCACGGTAATTGCCCCGATGAGCTGCTTTCGCTGGTACCCAGGCTTCTTGAGTTCAAGCGTCCTACGAGGATGCCATCCCGCACCCACCCTTTCACTGTTGAAACTGTTAAATGTAGACGTCTCTTCTACTCCAATAGCTTCATATCTCGCACCTCTCGCCTGTTTTACTCTCTTCATTATTCCTGTTTCCCTGACAACTATAATCTCCAACTATTCAAATGTAATGTCAATGGACATCTCCAGTTGCCTTGATCTACCTAATATCCTTCTCCACTTCCTTTCCTCTATTACTCCTATCTGCTCTCGCTCCAAATCTTCTGTAACCCCTTGCTTGCTAGTGGCTTCCCGCCTTGCTTGGGGTGAAATGCTTAAAAAAATTCAAGGCTACAGTAGAGGATATATTAAAGATATGTAAAGCATAGAAAAAAAGCAAGTAATCTACCTAATTATATTGGGTGAATGGATGGCAGAGCGGTGATAAAGATGAATGGTATGTATATCACTTGCTTCTTCTCATATATATATATATATATATATATATAGAGAGAGAGAGAGAGAGAGAGAGAGAGGGAGAGAGAGAGAGTGAGAGAGAGAGAACGTCGGATGAGTTCCACCGTGGAATATGGGATCGAGCGGCGTAATATCGAGTCTAATACGTTACCTCTTCGTCACCGTTGGAACAGTTGGCATGGCTTTTGCCTCCTAGCGTAACTGTTCGGGTTTCAATTCTCGGTAGTGGATGCGCAATGCTGATGAGTCCCAAATATAGGACGAGACGGCCGCCCAGTGAATTCTGCATTCAAATTGAGGATTCTTCTAGACCCGATGAATTACTTAATTATGATTATTTAAAATCCTCCTAATTATTTCACTCTCTCATTCTCTCTATCTCTCTCTCTCTATCTTTCTCTCCCTTTGTCTCCCCCCTCTCTCTCTGTATGCGGTACTTATTGGAAAGTGCACAATATCAGTGATAGAGCCAACAAATTCAGTTGCATTGATCTGAGTTTGTAATCCTGGGTTTTGCGATCATCAGATCAACTATTTTTTTTTAAATTGAATCTATTTATGTTAGTTTGTGTTCGATCATGTTTGATGGTGGTTTGTGGATGACACCCAAACGCGCACAGATATACATACATAAAGATTCACGCTTTATAGCTCACACAAACACACACATATAAAAAATGAGAGGTTCAGCCACACATACATACACAATTGTAATCCTATTTCGGTGTTGAGAGTGTATGTAGCGAAGTTCTTTCAACTAGGCGTAGGCTGGGGTGTTCTTAGCTCTTTTCAGATCGACCGTCTGTGTCGTCAAACGGAATAACACTTCTTCACACATACATACACACATCCATACGTACACATATTCTATTTGTCTGGACTTTCATAAATAAATCAGTTTGTCTGATGATCGCAAAAGCGTGAAACCCAGGGTTACAAACTCATCTCCATACAACTGAATATATATATATATATATATATATATATATATATATATATATATATATATATATATATAATATGGAGAAAACATCTGAAAAGTTGCAAATTATAAAAAAATTGAGTGTTTTTTTTGTAAAAGTATTTATTTATATTTTTGTATATATATATATATATATATATATATATATATATATATATATATATATATATATATATATATATTTGATATTTCAGATCTGCCCCGATCTTTCGTCAGAAATAAATTAAATAACTGTATTCAGAAGTTTGTTTACAAGTAGCGTCCGTCGCGAGACGCGGACGTCACCTGATGTGGAATGCAACTGTGTTTGAATATTTCTAACGTAAATCTAACGGTAATATTTTAGATGCTGTATAAAAAGTTTTTTTTTTTAACTATATCTAAAAAAAACATTTTTAAGTATGGAAATATTTATACAGATTTAAAATTCCCAAGTCTGTGTTTAACCCTAGTTTATATGTGTCTAATTTTAAAATCCACTATTTTTCTTTTTTTCTGCGTGTGTATGTGGAACTGAAATCGGAATATATATATATATATATATATATATATATATATAATTATGTATATATGTACGTATGTATGTATAGATATATGTGTGTGTGTATATATGTGTGTGTGTATCAGTTTGTCTGTATCAATCCAGATCTTACTAGCTCAATCAAACAAAAATTATCTATCTCTCTATATATTTAAGTTTGCCAATATCAATATATTTCTACTTAGCTCAGTCTACCGGTATCTGTCTATCTTCAAACTTATCCAAATAAAAATACACGCGCATGCGATATTCTAAGTCATTTCGCCCAAGCACTGGGATGCAAGAAAAGAAGAAGAAGAAGAAGAAGAAGAAGAAGAAGAAGAAAGGAAGAAGAAGCCGAAGAAGAAGAACAAGAAGAAAAAAGAAGAAGAAAAGCAAAGAAGAAGAAGAAAGGAAGAAGAAGAAGAAGAAAAGAAGGAGAAGAAGAAAAAAGAAGAAGAAGAAAAGAAGAAGAGGAAGAAGAAAAATACAAGAAGAGGAAGAAGAAAAGAAGAATAGAAGAAGAAGAAGAAGATAAGAAGAAGAAACGAAGAAAAGAAGAAGAGGAAAAGAAGAGGAAGAAAAGAAAAGAAGAAGAAAATAAGAAAAGAAGAAGAAGAAGAAGAAGAAGAAGAAGAAGAAGAAGAAGAAGAAGAAGAAGAAGAAAAGCAAAGCAAAGCAAAGGTATTATAAATGTATTGGTGTAGGGGTTAATTGAAATGTACACACTTTTTTAACCAGTATCATATGAACTTAACAGGAATTAATAGTGGATTAAACCAAATGATGTTTTAACTTTGAGGAAAAGAAAAAATCATTTGGTTTAACCGCCTTTTAATTTAAAAAAATAAATATATAGATAAAATATTAGATAGAGAAGTTATTTTTCAAATTATTTATTAAACACTTCCCAAATAATTCAAAATTACATATGATATTTAAAATCAGTTAAATTAAACCTACAGCTGCACTCATAATTAAGAAGCAATAATAAATAGACAAAACTCCATAAATTTCAAAATTAACACGCACCAAAATATAATAAACATAGTAAATCTATGCAACTGTAGAAAGAAGAATAGATGCCTATAAGATGGTACTTGTAAAACCGAAGCAATAATCTATAAAATCTATAATCTAGAAGTTATAACACATTAACGGATAGAATAAATCGTACATAGGATGTACTGAAGGTTCTTTTAAACGAAGATGGTTCGATCATAGGTCGTCGCTCAAGCTAGTAAGTCTTAGTAGCGCTACCAATCTACCAATCTCTACAGCTCTACGATGTGTGGAATTTAAGAGAAAAAAACAGCAGGGATCCGATTGTAAGCTCGAGTTTTTTTACGGTATGGATCCCCTTCTACAACAACCACAATAACATTTGCAACCTATGCCAAAAGGAAAAAAATATCAATAATGACATTTCCGGATCCCAAAAACCTTTTGAACCAGAGATCCGAAGTCATGAGCCGTTGCAATATTAAGCTTAAATATTAAACTTAAAATTTAAAGTGCAGTTTCATCCTCAAGCGATGTTTAGAATAACTAACTCAAGAAAAGTTTTACTCATTTATAGGTTAGAAATGGAAGTGTAATCTTGGGCCCTTTTCTTTCGTTATCAAGGGGTCACTACTGTGATGAAAGTATGAATGTTTATTATAAATTTTTTGTTTAATATTTAAATTAAACTTTAGGACTTGTGTCAAGTTTCGAAACAGTAATTTCTCTGTCGCGATGAATACACACACACACACACACACACACACACACACACACACACACACACACATATATATATATATATATATATATATATATATATATATATATATATATATATTGATTTATTGACATGCAGATTTTATGTCCACGAAACCAACACCTCATAATTGTATGCTAATTATATTTGGCATCTATAAAGAAATGCTTCATTCCAGTGAATGTAGAAATCCTTAAGGAGAAGCTAGTTTTGTGCTGTCTAAAAAGCACGTGATAGTGTAACGACAGTCTACGAGATAAGACGAAGGAGAGTCTTATGAATATTTATTTTATCTGTACTTTTGGCCATATCACGTTGAAACACAGGTTCACATACGTAAGTTAAGCAACGTCGAGCCTGGCAATTACCTAGATGTCTGACCGCTTGGGAAGACAAGGTGTTGTAATCTTGGATGTGTGGGTGGTGTAATAGATACTGGCTGGGAATTGTTAGTGGGAGAGCCGAGTTCCAATTTCAGTTGGGTTCGTTATATTCACTTCCGGGCAAATAGCCTTGCGAACGGTATGAATCCCCTTCTTTTTCCCCCGTTATGGGTTAATTAGTATGACTTGTGTCGCTAAATCATTATTATCTAAAAAAAAATATATTTTAATATAAACATATTTTCTGTGTTTTCGGTGCCGATTCTTTTAAAATAGCAGAAAATGAAAAACAAATCTATAAAAAAGATATTGAAAGCATAATATTGAAAAGTTGTTAAGACGCATTTGAAATTAAAATGAATCCTATCGATTTGGCTCGCATACGTTTACTTATACTGAGGTTTTACGTATTTCTTCAACCTCTTCAGAAAAATGAATTAGCGAATTATGAACAGGATCTATTCCAGGTGATTCGAATTTCGAACAGAACCTTTTATTTCGTTCTAGCTCCACCTGCCATACCTCTTCTGGATGTCTCAGTTATTTCCCTTTAACTCAAAAATAACTGAGACATCCAGAAGAGGCATGCCACATGGAACTAGAACATACCGCGGTGGACGAAATAAAAGGTTCGGTTCGAAATTCCAATCAACTAAAGAAGGCTGGAGCGTACAACGGTCGAAACGTTGTGAATATGGCAATGAAGATCAGTATAACAGTTCGAATAATGTAAATAATGTAAGTAATCATAATACCCCATCTCAGAGATAAAGACAGGATTTATTGCAATAAACATGGCTTTTGCCAATTGTTACATATCCAAACGCTTATAGCTCTACTTGATTTATTTGAGTGAAATGTTTCAAGTTGTCACTTTTCCTAGAAATCGCAACTAGAACAACCCGGGAAGAATGATCTCTAGACGAAATCCCAGCCATGTTTTCCAGATGATTCAATTCGCCCTCTACGCTTCCAGTCGCCGCATAAAGACGGTTACCTTAGAACGCTGTTTCAAAATGTACATGTAGGCAGGTGTTCATTATTCGCAATAAAATCGCAGAAATAGTTTTAGTCAATTCACGAAAAGACACATTTAACTTCATTTTATTTCTCTTCCTAAAGCACTTTCAGTTATGTGAGAACTGATTTTCTTAATTGGGTAAAACAGACAGAAAGAGACTGACACGTCAGACAGGATGGCTGTTGTCACGTATTAACCCAACTATCCTACACTTTCTTTTATCCTACAAAACCCATTCCAGTATCTATTCTCTTTTGTATCTGGTTGTTTGACTTCCAAAATATTTCCTTATATCTTTGGCGTTTTCTTATTCTTTGGTGCCAAAATAATTCCTCGTGCAATGCTGTCCGTAGGCATTAAAGGTCTGTTCTGTCACCAGCATCTTCTTCTCTTTTGTTCTTCTGCGACAGTACAAGTCACTAATGACGCTGCATACAGCGTAATGCAATATGAAGCCACCCGTAAACATATTATGTACATTCAGTAAGAATTTAGAACGTGATGAAAGAATCTGCAATGCTTTTTGCCATCATTGATGTCTATTTGTTTTTTTTTTATGTGTTTCTGACTTTGCTAACGAGTTTAGATGGCACTGCGCTTGACAGACTAAATCGATCAGAAAACAATCCAAGTATAAACTAGAATGGAAAAAAAAGAAAACAAAACATTAGAAAAAGTTAAAGATTACGAAAGAGAAAAGAAAGTTTTGAAACTGCGAAAGGAAAGTCAATTGTAAAGTGGCAGAAGTGAAGAAAGGACATCATCTAGAACAGAAACCAATTATATATATATATATATATATATATATATATATATATATATATATATATATATATATATATATATATATATATATATATATATATATGTATAACAGTGCAGAATGTCTCTGAGAGGATGAAAGTCATAAAAAGCAAATATTTTGAGTCAAACGGATCATACAATACAATACAAAAGACCGGTAGTCGTAAACCAAGAGTAAACCACGCCAGTTCGTGGATTTCGATGAAAACAGAGTAGATCTGACTGATGGAAAAGGAATAAATAAATGCTTCAGTCTTGCAAACGAGCGGCGTAAATTGTGGGACGTAAAACTGAAAGTCATGACAGAAGCAATCGGAATGCTTGGAACGAAAAGAAAATCAGGGAAAGAATTGGGACAATTCCTTCAGTGGCATTTCCGAAAACTTTTCTAATATTATCAAGGGTGGTGAATACAGAACAGAATTAGCCTCACTAAATCTGATAGTCAATATAATAATCAATTAATAATAGTACAGAGACATAATGAGTGACCAACAATGGCAACAATAATGACACATAACGAGAAAGAAAGCAATTAAAGTACCGCCCCTAAATAATAGTAATTCAAAATGTGGTTTTAATAAAAAAAAATAACAATTCAAATACCTTTGTTAATGGATCAGTTATAAAGATTTAGTATCGCAGATATGGATATGGAATACAAAAAAGGCTGCTTTCGGCGGAGGTTTGTGCAACAAAGCATAGATGCTGCACATCTAATGACTTAACCACATAACTAGAGCCAAGTTCTTAAACCCCACATATATTTCATGATTACAACTCTTTCTTTGTCTTCTCTATTATTAAAATACGTGTATGATAAAAATGCATGAGTTATATACCTTATTTATCATTATACAAAAAGAATAATTCCAGATTATTCAGTCGACTACGAAAAATCACTTGAATGTTGAAATAAAATATGTCTAAATAAGAATTTCTCTATTATTAATTATACATCATTATTCAATTTTCTTAATAAGTTTGTCCGTCGATGCCTCAAAATATGGCGTTGTCGCCATAACATTGCAGTTATTTGACAACTGCGCAGGCTCTGATTGCAACGCTCAACGAAATTAATTATAATCATATGGAAAGGATGGATTTGTTTGATATATATCTATTTTTTAAATCCCAAAATAGTAAATGAGATACAGTTTATGCTACAGATTTATAAAAAATAAATATGGTTATATTCAGTTGAAAAACATCATGCTGTCTTGACGTTTTGCAAAACATATAAAAACTTAGGATTTTACTTACATTATTTACTTTATTCGGAATGTAATCCTTATCTTCATTGACATATCCACAACGTTTCGGCCGTTCTACCTTTCGACCTTCTTCAGTTGATTGGAATTTCGAAACGAACCTTTTATTTCATCAACCGGAGGCCACATTTATTCCACGTGCCTGCCCTGCATATTCTGGATGTCTCAGTTATTATTATGCACTGGGCAATGTGTTCTCAAGGATATATAAAGGCGTTGGTTACATCCAGTGACTACGCCCAAAGAGTTGTGAGTTCAATACATGGCCAAAACAGTGGGGAACAACAACATGGAGAGTTGAGTTGAAGGGAAATAAATGAGACACCCGGAAGAGTCAGGGCGTGTGAAACTAGAACAATCTACCCCGGTGTACGAAATAAAATTTGGGTTCGGAATTCACCTGAAGAAAGTCGGGGCGTACAACGACGAAAACGTTGTGAATATGACAGTTAAGATGAGGATAACAGTCCGAATAATGTAAATAATCTAAGTAATCATAATACCTAATTTCAGAGATAACGACAGATCATGAAGAATCACGGGGCGTACAACGGCCGAAATATTGTGAATTTGGCAATGGAGATGAGGATAGCATTCTATAATCTAAGTAATTATAATATCGCATCTCAGAGATATAGACGGATCCTGAAGAAGTCTGTAGCGTACAACGACCGAAAAGTTGTGAATATGGCAATGAAGATGAGGATAGCAGTCCGAATAATCATAATACCTCACCTCAGAGATACAGAGAGTTACGTTTCTTAGGTATGAATTAAACAATACTTCATATAATAAATGTTACTGTGTAATAATTGACGAGAATGACAAAATGGTACGAGACTATGTATGAGATTTGCGTATCAGACATTGTCAGCTCTTGAGACGAAGCGAGTATCGACAAAGAATGAAGGAAAAACAGATAGCGAATAACAACGCAGTATATCCATGAAAAGTTTTAAAAAAATAAAATATATTCCCGAACCTTCTGAACATAATTAGGGGAAATGAATTACTGTGTACGATTTCACCAGTAGAACAACCATCAAAATATATATGATAGTGAGTATGCTTCGTATATTCCAAGTCCTGTAGAAAATAATTGTAATCATATCGATGCAAGTTTTGGTAATTATGTTCACTTTATAAAAAAAAATCCTCCAAAGTTGCAAGGGAAAAACTTTATACTTTAGATTTATAAACTTTTGTTGGCTTGATTCATTTTAAAAATAGATTCACTTCGGCACTGGAAGTAGATTACAGAGACGGTCTACGTCTTTAATTGGCTATGACGTTAAACTTGATCACCTATATTCTAAAAAGAGGTTATAGTGATAGTCTGTCTCCATTAATAACAAATTATTCTCAATCGAACAAAGTAATTATTTAGGGATTAAATCACAGTCATAAATAAATATTCTGTGTAAAGCATACCACTTATGTGTAAATCAGGCAGCTATGTGCCATGAGTGATAAATGCTTGCCGATCATGTAACTTTCGATACATGACTGATGAGGCAAAATTTTCCCGCCATTTCTTTCCGCGGTAGGTCAGTTGCCATCCAAGGCTATAGAATCTGTCCTGCTCTCTAACCATAGCTGGGGAGATAAGAAAAAGAGGATTCCAACCGTTACCCAAAAGTATTAGCACGTAAGTGAATGTAATGGATTAGACTGGAATTCGAACTCGACTCTCCGACTCATCAATCCGAACGGCTAAATCATCTTTTACGTCCCCTTTCTTTTCAAGACGAAGGCGGTATTGCCCTCTCCATTCTTCTGGTAGACTAAGTAATGTTTCATCTTTTACCATCCCTCTTTGTCCTTGAACTGTTATTCATTCACACAATTTCATTTAGCAGGGTACTCTTCGTCTAACCTGTGCCTGTCGCCTTTAAAATGCCACCCGAGTGTTCAATTGGTTAATGTCTCTATTTTCGCCATATTGTTTCCCAGAAATCTCTTTCCGTTTTTATGTATAAGTTCCTTTCTTCAAATTTTCGTTAAAACTACCTCGTTGCTTACACGTTATTTCCTGTTTATTCTTGACATTAGTCGCTCCAAATCTCTTCTTCATCCCCGAAGACATTGACGAGCATTCGCTTTTATATAGCAGATTAATAATTAGAGAGCAGGAAAGCATTAAATTGTATTTCTAACGATATTTTTCCTTCGTCTTAATACTGTACTTAGTTTCTGGAAGACATCCCCCTTTATTCGTATCCGCCTTCGGATTTATGAGTCATATTTTTTATCGTTTGTTACGACACTATCCAGGCAGTTAAATACCTCTATTTTTTTTTATTTTGACTTTCTCTATACACAGATATCATCATAGCGTTTCTCTTTTGCCGTTGAACACGCATTCAATCTTTTACAGCTTTCTTCTTGCTTTCTATTTCTACTTATTTCATGTTGCTTTCTGTGTTTGCCAGCAGTGTATCTCATGTTCTTTTGACTATATCCGCCGATAATAAATTCAGTATGGGCTTGTATTTCTCCTGGGATCATCTCGCTGAATATAATCTAATGAGAAAAGGCTTCTTTGTCATTTTTGAAAAAAAACGAGGTCAGTGGATCTGGACGTGGTCAGTAACGACCCCGTAGGGCGTTGGGGCTGTGGACTGTCAAGACTGTAGTTAATTCTCAAGCGAAATATGGTAGGGGCTACAATTTTAATAGAGAAATAAGATGATTATATACTTTGAGACCTGATTGAACCACGCCACAGAATTTTATATACACATTTATCTATTTGCCTGTGGAAAATACGTAATACAAAAGTACGTATCAAACTAATAGGAATGAATGAAAAACAACTCCTTCGTTACACGTTTCGGCTTTCGAAATATAATGGTTTTAGTGATGGAATACTACATATGCACTGAAAGTGGGAAGTATTTGCTTCTATATTGGCATTTTAACAGTATTTTACAAATGTGAATACAACTGGAATATAGGCATGCGGCAAAATATGGCAAAGATAAACTCCGGCATCTTCTAACCGGTAACCACCACTTGGCCGTGCCGGTGTTTCTGCCCTTTGCCTGTAAATAGTAGAAAAGTGCCAAATTCATTCTTTACTGCTGTAATCAATTAAGTTCTCGCTATGATCATCAATACGCCAGGCTGTGTAAAATTCAGGTTAGTTTCTTAAGAACGAGTTTCGTTCATCATATTTTATTATTTCCAATGCTGCCGATTGAAATTATCGGCGATAAAATCGTGGTTCAAATGAAAATTGAAACATACGAAGTGCCCTTAAGAAAAGATTAAGTGAAGGGATTTTCGCTTATACACGACATGGATCAGATTTCACTGCAGGCTGCACATTTAATTGGTGAGGAATTAACTATAATACACAGTATATTGCAGATTTGGTTAGTTTAAGTCTATTTAGAAAGTAGATTATGTGCTAAAATCATTTTTTGTGAAGTATGCAATAACATTACTTTAATTAGATCGCGGGGTGTTTTACGAACAGATAAACACAAACACATGTACACCCCCCACACACAAACAAACACACATAATAATCCGCTCCTGTTTAACGTCTGTGCTGCCACTGACTGCCACTCTACGGGCAGGCAGTAATGAAAAATATTTTCTTAATTTTTGCTTCTTCGCTTACTTTAAATTTAACGTAGGTCATATTTGATTGATTGATCTGAATAAAGCCCACAAACCCCACCTTTTTTGTAAAAGAGTTTGTATTTAGCTTTTAAATCTAAAAAGTCGTTCACTCGCCAGTAATTTACAAACGCCTGCTGATGAGATGCCTCAATATGCATAGAAATACGAATGCAAATATATATATATATATATATATATATATATATATATATATATATATATATATAAAATGACGGGTGGCCGAGTGGTTAGAAAGTTCGCTTTCTGACCATGTGACCCGGATTCGAATTTATCAGGAATTTTGTCAAATTGTCAGGAAGGAGAATTTGTTATCGAAATAGATCGAGGTCTATCCCAACATGCGGCACTTATGGAAATTGACTGAAAACCATGACACAAGAGGGCTGTCAATAGCTATGCTAGCACAAAGCTACAAGTCATCGTGGCCGAGGGCTTGAGAGTGCTGGCCTTGTTCAAATTGTTGATCCCGCTACATAACACGCTCTCTCCCAGAAACTGTAACTAAGGACTGCTCAGCATAGTTGCAGCATAAACCACAGGTGGGATCTGTGGGTGTTGAGCAAACCCAGATGTGCCTGAGCGAGCCTCTGCAATAGGGATTGGTTAGGCGTACTCGTAGACGGGTATCCTCGAATATGAAAATAAGGTTTTTTACGTTAATTTATCAGCAAATTTATTTTGCTTAATTGCGAGAAGAAGCGGAACGTCTGAACATATTAACAATGGGCTTGATGTGACCACATAAATGATGACGGGTCCTTTCGCAGCTCCGCAAAATTACTCACACACACAAATACAATATATATATATATATATATATATATATATAGAGAGAGAGAGAGAGAGAGAGAGAGAGAGACAGAGAGAGAGAAAGAGAGAGAGTTAGATAAATCAAAAGACCAGATATAAGCAAGCGTGTCCGCGCATAGACAGGCAAGGAAATAAATAATTAGCAAATTGATTCATGAGGTGTATACATAGCATTGCTCGATGTGGTTAGACAGAGCTAAGATATATATTAATAAATATAAATATATCTACATTTTGGTGTGCGACTTAAGTTTCGCTGTAATTCCATCTTATCCGGCACAAAGTATATCTTATGTTTTTATAAAAATGCACATGTCACATGAGAGGTACGCTGCTTCATAGACCAAAACTAAAATACTACAAAAGGTGCAGAAAATGAGGCGCAGATAGTGTTCATTTAAAAAAAAAGAATAAAAATAAATAAAGGAAAAATAAAAAAAAGATTTAAAATTATTACTAGAGACGCTGCACTCGGTCTGATATTAGCAACGCTTGTCGGGTTAAAGGAAGATCAGCCGGCATGAAAGCTAAAGCTTAATAAAGCTTAATAAAAGAAAAAATATAATAAAAAAAAGATGAATTTAATCTGGCTTCCAGTATTTTAAAAGAAACGATTTTCTGTTCCTACAGGCAATCATGAGTTCCGTGCACTTATTAAATAGTATTACATTGTTAATATATTTTAGAATGATCTTTTAAAAATAAACATAGCTTGCATCGCTCCCAAAAAAGGTTTGGTTTGGGCTACGAATTCCCAATTTACATGGGGTGTGTAGACATCTGTTTTGAGACTCAAATCAAACTTAGAGAGTGCTGTGGCGTTTGCATATTTTTTGTTGCTAAGGGTCATTTTGTGATGATAGAAACGGTTTTTTTTTCCAATTGTTAGGGGTAGGTCCGAAATAAACGTTAATCTGGTCATTTGTGCTTGACGCTATCCTTATAAATAAAACCTTTATATATGCATTTGCCATTCATGGGACAGAGGGTACATTTACGACAATTACATTCATATATATATATATATATATATATATATATATATATATATATATATATATATATATATATATGTATAGGATTAATAAAAAATATATATTTATATATATGCACACAAACAAACATATATATATATATATATATATATATATATATATATATATATATGTTTATATGTTTATGCACACAAACAAACATATATATATATATATATTTGTTTGTGTGAATATATATAAATATATATTTTCTATTAATCCTGTATATATATATATATACACACAAAACACACACACACACACACCACACACACAGACACACACACACACACACACACACACACACACACACACACATATATATATATATATATATATATATATATACATATACAGGATTAATAGAAATTACAATTTATTTTAAAGTAAAGCTATTTGTTTTGAGATCATTTTCTTGGGTGTTAGGCGATTTTTTTTATGAATGTTGTTATTAGGTCTAAAGTTTGTTTCCTATTCTCCTGTGTATAATTATTTACTAGTAAATAGATTTGCTATTCTCTTGCCTCTTATCTTACCTTTGATTTAATTACTTCAAGAATTCCACGTACTTTGCTAATATCTGTTTCACGCTGATGGCTATTCATGAAATTTCAATCGTCTGCCTGACAAACTTCAACTGTTTAAGGGGACAAGATTGTGAAAAACGCGACGTGATTACAATGTCTACATATATGCAGCATTTATCTGCAGAGATAATGTGTAAGGAATTATACATACTGACGGCTGAGCCCTTAAAAGCTATCTGGACAGCAAAGATTTTTTCTTGGTACTAAAAAATGCTGATAGGCCATATCCCTTCGAGTAAATTTCATTCCGGATAGTTTCTTTAAGAAATAAGGAATTACTGCTTTTGATAAACTCTCACTCTCTGTACTAACATAGGGAAGACACAAATAAGCTGGGCATTTATCTGCTAAATGCGGTTTTACCCTATGAAATTTATTGATGAAGTCTTAACGGAGTCTAAAACATCCAAAGGATATCCGTTTTTTGATAGTGTCATTCTAACAAAATCAATTTCACCGCAGAGGAGGCCCTCAGAACATAACTTATGTGTGCTGTGAATTAAGGCCTTAATCAAATTAATCTTTCGTTGTCTGGGACAAAAAGAGTCCCAACGCGAGAGAAAGTGGCCTTCCTAAATATGGAAGTCTCAAACTTGTCAATGATCTTATGGACGAGAACATCCAAAAAGAAAAGACAAGAATTGGACTCCTTTTCTACAGGGAACTTAAGAGCAGGATGGACAGAGTTTAATTCGGTGATATATATTCGATATATATATATATATACACACACACACACCTACACACACACACACATACATACACACCTACATACACACACACATACACACACACACACATATATATATATATATGTGTGTGTGTGTGTGTGTGTGTGTGTGTGTGTGTGTGTGTGTGTGTGTGTGTGTGTGTGAATATGCGGCTTGTAAAATGGATGGCAGATCAGAATGAGCAATCGAATTCTAGTCGAATCCCTTACATTCACTTCCGCGCAAAACCTCTTGAGAAATGTATCAGTCTATTTTTCTACTCAGATTTGTATCGATATTTAAAGGGTGGGGGAATGTGTTCTTTAACCTTGTTTAACTACTATTCTAGAGATGGTGCCGATAAAAACCACCACCCCGCAACACATCTGAAGATGGAAGAAAATGAGAAACGTCTGGGTATATTAAACATTTTATATAAGAAAATGTAGAATTGCGACTAAGAGGTAGATATATTTGTGCAAAATACGCAGAATGTCTTACAAGGATTCATTATTAGTGGCCACAATTTTAACAACATTAAAAAAAGAAAATTACGGGAACACTTAGAGAAGGTAGTGTAGGGATATAAGAGGAAAGGTTTAAATATCAATTCTAAGAAAACACAAGCTGTTGTTGTTTTCAAAGAAATAGTCCAAGATGCGAATTTCGAGTTGGAGAAATGAAAATCAAGCAAGTACAGCTATTTAAATATCTCGCTAATGTACTATTAGAGGACGGAAATACGAAACCGAAATACAAGAGCGCATTTGGAATAGCGAAAGATGCCTTCCTAAAACTAAGCAAAGTATTAAGAAATAGAAAAAAATAGCAAACAACAAAACCAAGAACTGTAAACTACAGGATATTATGGAGAGATCGTCCGGATATGGCACATAGAAGAAAAATGGATATAATAGAACACGGCAAAATAGATTTCTTATTAAATGATGTACGTCTATACAAGTTCGAGTCGATAAAGATCAAATCGAAACCTGCTGCAAAACGGCATATAGCAACATTCAAAATCTCCATTTCAAGTTTGAAAACAGTTTTCAGCACATTGATTATATTAGTCATTTTGTTGTGTGGTTTACACATAAGCGAACAGAGCGTGATTGGGTGAAACGTGACTGGCAATGCATTGTAAGTAATCCTAATGAGTTTCTCCATGTTGAAAACAAAATATTCATAAATAATAGTATATATAGCAAGAAAAACCTAATCCGGTTTCATCTCAAGAATTTATTGGTTCGAACATGAATGTATCGGAAGAGAGATTCCTAACATTTCAAGGCGACGATTTTTAGGAGGCACGGTGGAGTAGTGGATAACGGCTCGGATTGAGGAATCGTAGAGCCGAGTTCGAATCCGTTACGTGCTTGGGAAAGGTGTGAAGCCTCTTCTTCTCCCTCCAACTATGGGTAAATAGCAGGACAGACTGGGTTCTATAGCCTTGGATGGCAACTGGTCTAGGAGAAGGTCAACTCTGAATTCAAAACCATTCGGCGTCTGTACCGGCATCCGGCGGCCTCTTGGTTACTCCTGCTTCTGCGTCTGTGGAAATTCTGCGGCAAGTAAGAGCATATTCCTCCCTCCACTAGCGTGTGAAGTTCAAACTCCCTTGTTACTCCGTTTCAAGGATTCGCCGCCGTTGAAATCGGGAATGGCTGTCGCTCATTTCAGCATTGGCGACGGATCGCCGTGCTTGGTCGGCCTTCGTTCCGGACGCGGTGAATTCCTTGGAAGGAGTCGGCTTAACCGATCCAGGGTGAATGCCGCAACATACATACATACAAGACGACGATTTGGTGTGTTCTATTCTAGTCCTTATTACTTTCTCAAGGAAGGAATATTTGTGTGGACAGGTCAGTGCATATATGTTGATTTCGTTTCTGATGTCAGCCGAATATGTTTTGGTTTGGGAGCAGTGACTCTGAATGAAATAGCGCAAAATCAAGACATAGGTTTTGTTCTTTTAACCCCGACTTTAAACAATGGAAAATTGAGTTATTTTGCCGTGTGAACATTTTGATATGTGGGCGGAGTATTATGTATACATTCAACTCGATATTGAGGATAGAGACAGAGACAGGCTGGGACGCGTGAGAGGGGCCGGGACGACAGAGACAGACTGTCGTCTGACACACTCGCAGTTGCACATCCGCACGGGGAAGGGGTCCAATATTCATTGAATTTATGATTGAACCTGGCTGAACACACGGATCGAGATTCCAAGACATCGCCTTCTGATCTTTTGTGTTAATATATGTCAATTTTTAATAGATGTAAATTATTTTATTCACCTTCATTAAATCGTCTATATTTAACCAAAACCAGCATTGTTATTTTTTCGCTGAGAGCTTGACCTTATTTCCAGTCAGCCTAGTCGTCAACAAGTAGTTTACCACGGCTAAAAGAAGAAAGACAACTTTCTTCGTCAGTAAGAATCGCAAAACTTGAAGAACCAAGACTGGGCGATCGAAGACTTTTACAGGCACCAATCCCTAAAACAGTTTGCAAGATGTATAACGCTTCCTATCTCATAGCCGTGCGATGATTGAGATATCTGAACAAGCGGGTTCCTAACTGCGGCTGCACGTCGACAAAAACCGAGACTAGACTAACGTGGCCTTGGAGACGGGTACAGGAAGAGAGGGAGTGATACAGATGTTCTTTTACGACAACATATGGTTCAATCAAGTGTGGTTCTATATAATTTTTGATCTTTCATTGTTCGTTACTCATACCAAATGTAGCAGTTATTATTTTAAATTTCATGTCCATTCAAGACATCCGATAAAAGTTCTTCACTGTTTATTCTACCTTATTAACTTTGAATGATTTCTTCTACTGGATTCTCCACGGTTTTGAATTCAGAGTTGTCCTTCCGATATTAGAGATTCAACTCTTTCTCGGTAACCAATCACTGGGCGTATATGCAACAGATCTGATGGGCACTAAGTACTATTGTCCTCATCTTTGTTAACATATATATCACAATGTTTCCGGCCTTTTTCAGCTGGTTCGAATGTCGAACTGACCGTTTATTTAGCTCGCTGGCGTAGACTGTTCTAGTTCCACATGCCATTTCTAATGGATGTCAGTTATCAGTTATCTGCTGTAAATCATTTTTTTTTTTACTAGATCTCATATTGCAATATTTTTCGTTGTTATTATTGCTTTTCTCTTGCACTCCTTATTACTGGTTTTATATTCTATTCATTTCTACGCTTGGTCGGCTCAGCAGATATGAGCACTGGTAAAAAAAATGGTTGCTGAAGAAAATAATTTTATAATTCCCAGAAATTCATGCACAGATGTCCTTAAGGACGCATGCCACAGTGGATAAAGGGATAATTAGATCCAGTGACAAGACCCAAAGAGTTGTGAGTTCAATACCTGGTTAAGGCAGTGGAGAACTTGGAGAGGTTAAAATAACAGGAGATAACTGATAACTGACATCCATTAGACATGGTACGTGGAACTAGAACTGTCTACCCCAGCGAGCGAAATACAGGATTCAGCTCGACATTCCAACCACCTGAAGAAGTCCGGAGCGTACAACGGCCGCAACGTTATGATAAATATGGCAACAAAGATGAGGACAATAGTCCGAATAATATAAATAGTGTACATAATACCTCGTCTCAGAAATATAGGCAGATACAGATCTGGTGGGATTTTGATTTCGCTTTGCTGATAACACTTTGCCGAAAAATTGTTACAGTTTTGGATGTGAAATTTTCACTTATCCCTTCAATAGATACTTTACATTCAGAATAGCATGTATTCTCGTTCTTTATAGAAATATTTCAATTTTCTGTAAAAATGCAAAAGACCGTGCGAACTCTTCTTTAATCAGTTAACAAATAAACAGAATCTATGAGGATGAAATTATAAAGTGGCCTAAGATATAGATAATTAAAGAAAACCGTACAGATTTAAATTCACATTATTTATTCTACTTACTTTTTACGATCAAATTGTAATTTTACTTACTTGCAAATTCCAGTAGAAACTTTATGAATTCATCACTTCTCCATCAGCTATGGGTTAAATAGTGCTTCTATGCGGAAAGATCGGTGCTACTCCAAAACGTAGTTAATGGAATATTCACTAGCAAAATGGATTATTCTGCCAATCCAACATATGTTTCGACAAATGGTTGGGCAGCCTTAAAAACTGATACATCAGTCAAACTATCCATATATATTTGTGTTCCTTCGATATTTAGTAAGTTAGTATGTGCGTTATCCCCCGCTTTTGCCTCTGATAAGTAATGGATCATTTCGATTTCCAAGAAAGACGGAAGATATATCAATATTTTATTTTTAGTAAGAAATGGAAAGCCCACATAATAAAATAAAGCGAGAAGACAGAGTCAGTTATGCTTTCATAAATATAACGCCTGCTTTATTGAAATGGCAAAGCTTGTCATTTTCATTCGTACTCTCTTTAAATATTTCCCTGCTTCAAAACTTATGGCTTCTAAGCGTAGATTAGATGTGTCCTAAGGCCAAAAGAATTGAGGATCGAACTCACTACTTAGACGTAATTGATCCAGCCAGACAGAGTTGATAAACAGGACATTACTTCGAGGTACTCGTACTCATGTGCTTATGATTGTTAGTGGAACACCTTTTTAAGGTGTTAAGCTGAAACAATTTCTTTTTCTGGAACACGCTAGTAGTTTATGAAATCAATGTTGAAAATTCAGATAGAAAAACAATGAAGATGTACCCGGTACTCTGTAAATTTAATCCAATAATGTAACAAAATTTTTAGATTAGTGTGCATGTTTTGGATTGGAAAAGCTTTAGTTGTCTATCCTTACACTGACATGACATGTTAAAAATGACCAAACGGACAGCGGCATTGACATAAGTCAACCATGTTGTAAATCTCCCTTCCCTGTGCCAGTTGTCTCATCTAAATTTTAAATCTCGTAAAGGATACCGTCATTGCCGAGACTATGCTCGATCAGCAATGACGACGTGATTGCTGGCGTTCGGATTCTACATTAGATTTGTGCACCTGTTTCTCGGTTAGATCCAACAAGAAGCCTGCACAAGTCAGAATATATTATGCAGCAAATGCCCATAACTCAGCATTCCATTGTGAATAAAATAACCCATACACATCATCTGAAATACAACAGACTTACTGAACTTCTGTTAACTTACTAATACATTACATTAACAAGCATTATATATATATATATATATATATATATATATATATATATATATATATATATATAACACAAACACACAGATGTACGAAGTCGCTGAAAAAAAAAAAAAAATATATATATATATATATATATATGTGTGTGTGTGTGTGTGTGTGTGTGTGTATGTGTGTGTGAAATCGCTGAGAAAACCGAGCCGACTTTCATGGTCTCTTACATGCAGCATTTTTGTGTATGTTTGTCTATATGTATGTATGTGTGTGTGTGTGTGTGTGTGTGTGTGTTCAAGGATTTTATTTTGTATTTTGTTATAAATTAAAATCGTTGCATTTGCTTGACGTGGGTGAAACGCGTTGTTAGTAAAAAATATTTTTATACATACAGGTATATATATATATATATATATATATATATATATATATATATATATATATATATATATATCATAATTAAGTAATTAATCGAGTTTTAGAAGTAACCACAACAGAAAGCAGAAAGCTCTGGACGGCTGTTGCGTCCCATATCTGAGACTCATCATCAATGCGCATCCACTACCAGGAATTGAAAGCCGGACACGTACGTTAAAGAATTAACTAGCTCACTAAACATAATGCTTCGCAGCAATTTAATCGACAAGGAAACAATGCACAACACTTTCACCCACAAACATCACACCTGCTCGATTCTATCTCTTTCCTAAACACAAATGCAACAACCCAGGAAGGCCTGTCATTTCATCATTCAACTGCCACACGACCAAAATTTCCAAATACGTAGACCATTACATACAACCCCTATCTAAGGAGGTAAAATCCTACTTCAGAGACACAACTGATCTACTTAACAAAATTATTCACATACAAACAGTTCCAGAAAATGCTATTCTAGTGACAATGGAAGTAAGGTCACGTTATTAAAATATTAAACACATCAAAGGACTAACCGCACTTCAGGAAGCCCGTACTAAAAGAAGAAAACAAGACCCCCCCATAGAAGCTATCATAAAACTCATGGAGTATATTCTTACATTGAATACTTTCAACTTCAATGGAGCACACTACCTGCAAGTAAGAGGTTATGCCATGGACGCCATTACAGACCCATCATATGCTACAAAATTCATGGGAAAATTTGAGGAAATCCACATCTATCCCCTCATCGATAGCGACTGCGTATTCTATGCAAGATATATCAATGATATATTCTTTGAATACACAGGTAGTGACGATAAACTTATCCAATTCCTCATGACCCTAAACACAGTGCACGGCTCAATAAAGTTTGACTATGAAAAATCCACAAAATCGGTAACATTTATAGATACCTGCATTTACATAGATAAAAACAAGAAACTACAAACGCCACTACACACGAAAATCACCGACACCCACAACTATCTACACTCTAAGTTTTCCCATGCCAAATTCACTATAATTGAGAGAATAGAAAAGTCCAGAGCAGATAACATTAGAAAGCTTTTAGAGTTTCATGAAAATAAGTGGATACAACGTTTAAAAACTCATTATCCAACCGGGATTAACCATAAATTTAACAATATAGATAGTATTAATATATAACCCTGCAAATCAAAACCTACTCACATTTCTCACCCACACAAGACATAGATGCTTACAGAGGTGTTGAACCCTCACACTTATGCGCACACCCACACCTATATACACACTTACACACATCATACTCACTGACTCCCTAAGAACCAAATAACACACGCACATTTAACAGAGACACATCCTCTTTCCAGGAACCAATAATATTTGTCAAAATGACCAAGGGAATTCAAAGCAGCATGAATCCATCCAACTCATCTCAAATAACAACTTAACAGAGACTGGTTGACCAACACAAAGACTGACCAAAAGTCATGATAAAAAATAAAAAACAAAACAAAAAAAAACAAATGAAAACTACAGACAAATGTTCATTTTCTCCATCAAGACATTCAGTTCTGTAGTTCACTGTTAGCAGCAAGCAGAAAATTATCTTTCTCCTGATGATGGCCATGTTGGTCGAAACTAGTCGAGGAATCTAAATGAAATAATAATAAAAACGAAGGAATATTAATATACAACCCAGTGTGTCCGAAGATTTTAATTTTTTAATATTTTTTATTGTTCAATATATATATATATATATGTGTGTGTGTGTGTGTGTGTGTGTGTGTGTGTGTGTGTGTGTGTGTCAGACTTTACAGGTTAATGTCAGCTGAAATTTTGACAGGCATATTCAAGAAAAACTATCCTGTAATGTAAAAGAGCACAAAAGAAAAAAATACGAGAAAACCTGCAATAAAAATGCATGAAATTTAAACAAATGAATGCAGGAATGAGTACGTACAAAAACGAAAATAAACACGTAAAGACAAGTAAAAAGATACGAAAGAGAGAGAGAGAGAGAAAGGTAGGAAGAATGGCGATGTAAAGAGACAAATGCACTTGTTGAGAATTAAATGGAAGTTTTCTTTCTCACTGAACAATTGACAGTGAATTTATTGTATTGATCGTCGTAATTTTAGGGGAGTGACATTTGCTGTTCGTGATACGTTGTTTCGCCATTGCTAATTTTGATTATTTAATATCTGATATACAACAATGGCCGACGGAAAAGTTTTCATACATATAAGAAAGGACTTTCTAATTTTTCTTTTAAAAATTAACACTTTTATCTCATGAAATGCAGAATATGATGTCTGGCTGTTAAGAGATTTCACCTACAAAATATCAGGCTCAGAGGTTCTGATAAATAATAATAATAATACAAATAAGTCCATTCTGTTTCTCTCTTATTCTATCTTTCATTTTTATTCTCCCACCATATATATATATATATATATATATATATATATATATATATATATATATATATATATATATATATATATATATATATATGTAGATAGATAGATAGATAGATAGATAAAAAAGGTTAATGATCAGAGTATAATCAGACAGAAACACTAGTATTAAATAGTGCTCAATATCGCGTGAAAAATAACATAAGAGCAATAATATCATGTAGAGCTTTTATCTTTAAAATGTTCAGTTGAATCCAAGGTAGCGAATTCAACTGACATCCTCATTTTTAAATTATATATATATATATATATATATATATATGTGTGTGTGTGTGGGGGGTTGTATTCAAACATGCTTCCTTGAATAATATAGACATATTATGTTTATTTACTTGTATAATTGGGATATATTACATCGACTTATAATTGGGACATATGTCTATTTATTTTAATCTCCATCAACACGTTCAGAGTTGCAATAACTTTATCATTGCAATACTCCCCTGAGTATGATCTCGGAGGATATCCAAAGTACTCGGGTTGGATAAAAGTACGGCGTCTTCTTCTTTGATGAATTTCATCTTGACATCAAAAACTGATCAGAGAACGAGAAAGGATTATTATAAAAACAAATACACATAATATGCCTATATTATTCAATGATATTATATATATATATATATATATATATATATATATATATATATATATATATATATATATAATATTAAAACAAAAACATGTTAAAATTCAAAACACATTTACAATTATATTTCAACACTACACATGTGAAGACTTATAGAAGTCTGGCGTTCAACTTTCCAAATAAGTAAAAGCAAAAGATGTAGAGAGTTAAATTAACAAAATGCTAACAGTTATATACACGTTCAGCTTTTAGATAAAATTTCGAAGTTGATAAATAAAAGTCTCCTTTAAGAAACTGGTAGATAAACGTTTGAAAAAAAAAACACAGATGATAAAGAGAGAACTACATTGGGAGATTAATATGGAACCGTTAGTAAAGAACATCCATATAAGATATTAATAATACAAACTAATCAATGTAAGATGTTGATAATAATAACTAAACACCTGTACCTCCATATAAAATGTTAATAATACTAACTAAACATTAATATCGAGCTATATTAAATCAAAATGAATCTTACGAATAGAATAGTAAAGCCATATAAGGTGCACGACAGTTCATCTATTATTGCTATGAGAACATTTTATCCAATTTAAAGTTTAAACATATTGTAAGGTAAAAGGTACACTACCCTACAATTTACATTCAATTCACTTCTTTTGTTTAATGAGAGGGTTTTATCAGAAGGACTGACAATTTCTAATTTTTCAAAAAGTAAGGAAAACAGGTTTCATTTAAAAATCTATATGCTCTGGCCTTTTTTTTAAATTTCGCATTTTACCCCAGGTGTTTTATTAGTTTCTTTTAAATTTCAAAAATATTTAGAATGAAATGTACTATTTTTATAAGTAATATTGATGAATGATAAAATATGTTGGTACCACCTAAACTTAAAAGAATTCTTAGTATTACGAATATAAAAATGTTCAAACCTCGGATTCTCTGTTGTAAAAATGGTACTTAGATAAACAAGAGAGTTGGGTAAATATTCGTTTCGTAATTGGCATTCGTTAGAATTTATGCAATTCCATTGGTTAATATTATCAACACTATTATCTTGGAATGTGTATTACTATCCAAATTTTAAATTGCTTTCAAATTTTATTATTGTATTTCTTTATAATCTTCTCAAAATTATCCGTGCAGCTATAACTTAGTTTTAGTGTATTTCAGCTCTACACTATATTGAGCCTTATTTTAAATAATTAAATGTTACATACAGTGGAATTATATTCCATTTGTTCTGATTTTACATTTTACCTCTCTCTCACCATCCCTCCTTCTCTCTCTCTAAATATATATATACATATATATATATATATATATATATATATATATATATATATATATATGTGTGTGTGTGTGTGTGTGTGTTTGTGTGTGTGTGTGTGTGTGGAGGGTGAGTGTGTGAGTGTATATATTTCAGAGATGAGTTATTGTAATTATTTACACTATTTATATTGTTCTGGTTGTTGTTCTCATCTTTGTTTCCATATTCACGACGTTTCGTCCGTTGTACGCTCCTGCCTTCTTCAGGTGATTGGAATTGCGAACGGAACACTTTATTTCGTCCATCGTGACAGATTGTTCTAGTTCCATGTGTCATGTCACGTCCAGTTGTCTCAGTTATCTCCCTTTAATCAAACTCTGCATGTTTTTTGGTCACCACTGCAGTAGCCAGATACTGAACACACAACTCTTTGGGTTAAGTCATTGGATCCAACCAAAACTTTTATCCATTGGGCGATGTGTCCTTGAGGATACATGGCCCAAGTTGAGTGCAGTTTCATCCTTGAAGAAAACATACATGATTTCAACATCCCCCAACTACGGGTTAAATAGTAGGGAGTATTGTGCACACTCGTCTTAGTTGGCAGTCAGTCTAGGAAAAGGAAAGCACTGAACAGACTGATTTTAATCGCTATAAATATAGCATCAGAACTAATGGGAATTCATACTTTGAAACCGAGAGTAGAGTCCATAATATATATATATATATATATATATATATATATATATATATATATGAAAAATTTCTAAGAGTTAACCTGTAGAAAAAGACAATATTTATAAATGTAAAATACAATAGGAAAATTGTAATAGTTGCCAACGCGTTTCGTCCGATGTGGACTTTTTCAAGACAAAACGAAATGAATTTATTAAACAATGTAATTAATAATAGCAAAACAAAATGTCCTTAGCAACTGGAAGAATTTACAGAACATGGCAGTAATTGACATAATTTCAGTTAAAAGTATGAAAATAGAGTTCTCTAAATTCACACACACACACACACACACACACACACACACACATATATATATATATATATATATATATATATATATATATATATATATATATATATATATATATCACAGGCGCGCCGTCGCCTCGCTCTGTCATTTTTAAAAATACTTTCACGGTAATTGCTTCGATGAGCTTCTTTCGCTGGTTCCCAGGCTTCATGAATTCAAGCGTCCTACGGGGCTGGCATCCCGGTTCCACACTTTCACTGTTGAAACCGTTAAATGTAGACGTCTCTTCTACTCCAATAGCTTCATATCTCACACCTCTCGCCTCTAGAACTCCCTTAACTTATTCCTGTTTCCCTGACAACTATAATCTCCAACTATTGAAATGTAACGTCAATCGACATCTCCAGTTGCCTTGATCAATCCACTCTCCTTCTCCACATACTTTCCTCTTTCACTCCTATCTGCTCTCGCTCCAAATCTTCTGTAACCCCTTGCGTGCTAGTGACTTGGGCTGAAGTATATATATATAATAGAACATATGTATATTCGGAATTATAATTAGAACGGCATATGTACACACTCTTCCAAAATGTTACTTTATTACAGAAAATTAAATACCATTTTTAAATTGAAGAATGTTATAGACATTTAGTAACACAAGTCTTGTATAAAGTGGAAGGTAAATTAAATCTTCGTTTCTGCTAAAAGTACTCATTTGCATTTAATACAGTCCTTTAAACTATTTATATAAGGTAAGACTGACACAAGGCCACTGTAGAATGGCGATAGGTGAAGAACAAGTTCACTCGCGTTCACAATGGAATAACGACCCAAGCTAACTAAGCATAACGCTACTCTTAAATTTCGAACAAAAATCCATATCTATAAAATCAGTGGTCGCATCCTACCGGTTTGCGCGAAACGATTCTTAAAATTATAAAAACCTAGCGAACCGGTCATTGGATTCTTGGAATATAGAAGAAGCTGATGAGAAGTTACCGGACTTTTGCAAGCTATTTCGCCATGAGATCTCTGTTAATGCTGTGATTACGAAAACATAACGAGAAATTACCATAAACATGTATCCAAAACTATACAAAGACCTAAAACTGTAGTTAATGTCATGGTGCAAGTTATGCCGAGGCTGAAAGATGGTTTTCTGTGATGAACACAATTTAGTCTGACAAAAGAAATTTATCTTGAATTTAAAAATGTGGCAAAAACTCCTAGTCATGATTCTGATAAGTTTTCCATTGGATCTTTGGGACTGCAGCGTTTCAGCTCAAATGAGGCTAGGAAACCATAACACACCTGGTGGCAGTAGTCAAATAGCATCATACTTCTGAAGAGATATATGAAAACGGAATTTTAATTCTTAATAAATAAACAGAATTTTAATTTCTTAATAAATAAATGGTTTCTCTTAAATTATCAAGATGGTTTAATTCATTTTGATACTACAAAGTTATTTCTACCCATTGTCATATTGAAAAGAAAATAAGCAGAATAGGTTCCCGATGATTAACTGCCTTTATAGAACCGGTTGCTGGAAATTTTGGATTTCATTATTCTATAATGTTCATGTGTGTATGCAGATAACAATTAATCTATCAAATTCACTTGGATCGTGAATGAATATTACATAGTTCGCATTGATCTCCGCGGTCACGAGACTTTCTCACTACTAAATTTCTGTCTAAAACAACGACTTTCTGATATAATACGAAAGGGATGATATTTTCACGCCACACCTTATAAACCGAAGTAATTCTTGATCGGTGTATATTAATATAGTAATCGCCTCGCATATATTTATTATATAAATTGATATAATAATAATTACACCATATATAGTAAATATATTGGTGTGATGGAATAACCTATCACCCTCGTGAGTGGCGGCACTATATGTGGCAAACATCTATATGTATCCGTGAGGACAGCGGGCGAGAGAGTCAAGCTGTTACCTGCGAGATTAGCGGCCTACCGATGGCAGCACGCACACAACTGTACTGACTTGCGACGACCGTGCGCATAACTATTACAACCTTGCTTGTTGTACTGGTTTCTACAATAAACATGTTATTATTTATCCAGCGTATTTGTCCAGTCCATATGCCTATTAGCATTGAATACAACATATATAAAATCAATTCATTGTTTTTAATGGAAGCTTATGTTTCTGTTTTACCGACAAAAAAGAATAGAATTTAATGTTTGTGCTCATATATATTTGAGTGGGGTTTTATTGGTTCAGAATACTCAAGTTTTAACAACGAAAACCATATTTAAATGCAAATGTTATACTTTTATTCGTTTCTATTTTATGTATTGATTTTTTATATTCTCTTTTGAAATATATATATATATATATAATAATATTTCTTATAAATGTGGTACATTTGATTACGATCTGTTTATTCCGACATCCAGTGGTTCGATCCGGGCTTGAGGCATTCGTTTGTCTAATAGCGCTGAGGAGCTGTGATACCGCGAAGCAGTACTGTCTGATATATATATATATATATATATATATATATATATATATATATATATATATATATATATATATATGTGTGTGTGTGTGTGTGCGTGTGTGTAATTTGGCAGCAACTTTTCTTTTAAACATGTTGTGTTGAATGTCAAAGACAACATAGTCCTGCATATTCTCTTTTCAATTTTCTCTTATTTTCTAATGAGACTTTTTATTTGAAAATTATTTTGAAATAAATATTGTCCGGAAGATAACCGAGTACTTTCGAACATCATAGTTCATCTTCAGGGTAAAAAGTTTTCAACAATATCTTATATATATGTACAGTCAAAATTTTTAAAACATTTGCAAATTGTCTTGTAGCGGAATCATGTTGCTACATTTTATTTTTTACAAACAAAATAAACGTTACAATATTATTTTAATTTCAAAAGACGCGATGATGTTATCACATGCATGGCGAAGATCTTTAATCATGTGAAGGCGTGAAAAAGATTTTTTATTATACAAGCCAAAAGATCGAAGAATACGTTATGAAATTTAAAAAGTTCATAGGAAATGTTTATGTGGTGTATCTAATTATGTAGAAATTTATTATAAACACTGTAGGATGTTTCCAGAAATATTGCAATCTATACGATTAATAAGAGGTGTTTTGCTTTTAATATGTAGTGCTTCTAAGATTTTAAGGCGTCTAATGTCAGTATGTTTATCAATAATTTTAGTATTATCTGTAAAGATTTACGAATGTCAGAATATATATATATATATATATATATATATATATATATATATATATATATATATATATATATATATATATATATATATATAGTTATATAATGTCTGGTACGCAGCGCTTTCGGGAGGACGAGTATCTCTGGTTTTCAACCATTTCCTAAACTTCTCAATTGTTGCAACGCCCCGGTAAACCGTTTTTTATCAAGCGGGCTAAACTCACGTGAGGAGGTGGTGTTAACGCAGTACAACTGGATGAAGGACCTTCTCGACGCAGGTCACCGACCAAGGATACTACAGGGTTCGACGTTGGAGAAGAAGAAATTTAAATGAGGCAGTTTGTTACTAATATTAAATAGAAATGAATTCATAATAGCTTGGATGCAAAAATTAGCTGGAGCAAATGTCTTAATGTTTTTTCAGATAATTCAAAAGAAAAACTGATGAATCTAGGTGATTGTATTTATTTTAGATATTTAGAAATCCCATTAACATCAATTATAGAACCACCTACTTCAGAACTCTTCGAAAGCAGTCGTTTCATTAGCGGATATTTGCGAAATATTATCCTCGACAGCTGTTTGAAAGACGCTGGATATACTTGAACGCTTTGTAATAATGTGTCCTTCAAACGTAAACATCTGATAGTTTTCTAATCTTTTAAGTTTAAAATAACAATGTCGATGAATCATCACTAAATGAAATGCTAAGTCCCTGCTGCAATGTTTTGTGAGTTTAATCTACGTTTTCTCTTAAATTTCTTAATTTCATTATTTGTAAAATGTGTCTCCAAAACAGATACATACTTTGTCTGAAAAGCTAACTAAGAGTGAGTTCAAACATTACAAATGAAAACAAATAAACAAGAAAAATGTTATAATAATTAAGTTTAGTAGGAAAAGCATCATCTGTTTGTGTGCAAATCACACAAAGTATTCAAAATGTCCTCTTTCTGCTTGAGGGTATGGCTGGTCGGCCTCGTCAACAAATTCAGATTTTTTTTTCTTCTTTGCAGCATAACATTTCCATTTATATCTGTAGTTGTAGTCGTGTATTTAGTCTGCTGATTTAAAGAGAAAAGCTTAGTTGAAAGAGTCAAATAAAATTGATGCTTGTTAAGACAATGTTTAATCAACAATATCATCAAAAATTATTATTTGCTCAAAATCAGCTGTCTGGAATGTTTCGACTAAGTCATGATGCCGTATTATAAATTGAGAATGGGTCCATCTTGCGGAAAATAAATTTATTCTTATAAATATCAGTGGTAATATGTTTTCTTTCTTTCTTCGCTGATGCGTGGGGGGCTAAGAATAGTTGTAAAGGGATTCACGAAAGACTAAATGTCATAGTTGAAAAGCCGATGGAATGGTGCAAATTTACGAAAGAGAAAATGTTGTGAAATTAATTTTATTTACCAGTTAATGGATAAGGTGTCGAAAATTTTAATTAACAACGTAGTCTGGCGTTAACTTGATGAAGTGTTAGCATCTGTAGCAGTTTACATGGAGATCTCAAAACCTATTATTGATAAACTAGTTTGTATATTTTTAAAATTACGCTTGTCTATTCAAGGAAAAATAGAGTGGAGTTGGAGTATATATATATATATATATATATATATATATATATATATATATATATATATATATATATATATATATAACGTGTTCAATATGAGACATACAGCGTATGTAAATATAAATATAAAAGTGAACATTGAAGTCAACACTCAAAGGCGGACGGCTGTTTCATACAAATATTCATATATATATATATATATATATATATATATATATATATATATATATATATATATATATATATATATATATATATATATAATGAATGCGGATATCAGTGTCCCACACTTTTTCAAATTTATTCCTAGAGGCAGTAGACTAACTTTTCATACCATTTTGGAATCAGGCGGTCACCGTGATAAAATTAAAAACATTCCGAGCTAAATGCGAACACGCAATCCTGAAATTTTGGATTCCCAAGTTTTCATTACTGGGATTGTTTTCGTATTCCACCATCTTGTTAAACATATAAACAGTTAAAGCGCCACCACTGAAGCTAAATGCTTGAATATCGAATACTGAATTTATAGACAGGCGAGCAGTCTCCGCCAAGTTAGAAAATGAGGCTGCACAATCACTTAATTTAATCGACTGGCCATGTGTTGTCCGATTTTGTTTCGTTTAGTTTGTTTGCTTTTACGACATATCAACCACAATGGGTTATTTAATGCAGACAAGTATTTTATTGCTGGTAATATTTTTTTTAAATCTATTGTTGTTAATATTTTTCTTTTTCGAAAATGTACTGCTAGCAATAATGTATTGCTGGAAATATTTTTTCTAAAAATATATTGCTGCTATTAAAATCTATTTTTATACTTTCCTAGTGTTTTGACCCTTTTTGGGAGCTAAGTATTAACCCATAGCTGCGACCATGACATGTGTTACCACACCGGGTCAATGTGGACCTGGAAACACCAGTAATTAAGAAGTGGTTCCATGCTCCTTAAACTTCCTGATCAAAGGCCTTGCTGTCGGATGTATTTTATCTTCTTACTCACGACGCGGATGTAATTTAAGGATGGTGTGTTGTACGAAGCTAAGCAGGATAAGTATAATTTTCATCTCAGTTTCATAATGTTATATAGCATTTGGAATAAATTCGACTGAATTCTTGTTCTTATATTTAGCGTTAACAATAAATCAAGTCGAATTTATTGTTCATTATTCAAATAATTCATCCGAATAAGAAAACATGGAAACCCTTACAGTATGATCTCTTGTGGCATTATCGCTGGTAAAAATCGTATATTTTAGCTGGGAAGTTGTTTCTGGAAGAGATGATTCTTTTTAGACAAGATTACCTTACAGCGTAACATGAGGTCGGTATTGACACATCGAGAAAATAAGGCTGTGAGCGGAAAATGTTGGGGACTGCACAGGGAAATATTTCTCATGTTCCATTACGATAAAACAGCGGAAACGATAGATAGAAAAAAGATGTAAGACTTGTTCCTACTATTTTTTTTTGTTATATTTGTTATTGTGTTTCATCCCAGAATCAAGTCTTATCACGTATCGGTATTTGAACATACGTGCGAATATTGGACAACTGCAAAGTCGCTTTCCTTCGTGGGTTCAAACTTAACAGGGATTCTTTCTCCAATTCTTTTTATCGGCCCTTCTGTCAGTGTTAATTAGACTCTCGCATGTCAGATGGCATTTCAACTATACACGATGAGGAAAACCAATCTTGAAATATCCCAGGTACACAAAAAGCAAAATGCCAGTTTCATTGCTTTATCTGGTAAGAGTCTATCAACTGGCACCGAGTGGGATTAATATAAACACAGAAAATTTTTGTATATTTTTTTTCGATTTGTAGGAAGAAACACTTTGACTTTTTACACTTATTTCCAAAACCGTGACAGCTACTCGGAAAACAACTATTTTTGCCATTTGATAGCTGCGCCATTTTGAACATGACAAGAACGAAAAAGAAGATACTATTCATATATATATATATATATATATATATATATATATATATATATATATATATATATATATATATATATATATATAACAAATTAAAAAAAATAGATATCGCCGGTGAAATATACTAAAACACGGAGTAAAAGCAACCGTTCTGATCATTTTGGCCGCCATGGGTTTTGCAGTAAATCACTAAATCATCCATAACATTTGTATTATACTCTCAAATTACACCAAAATCTCAGAGAATAACAATTAATATCGTATTTATTGTATGAGGAAATTATAGAATATAAAACAACTTGTGATAAAAACCTGTATCTACATTTCTGACAAAAACAATGCCGTTCTGAACATTTTGGCCGCAACTGTATATATATATATATATATATATATATATATATATATATATATATATATATATATATATATATATATGTTTAACGTTCTTTTTATAGATACAAGTATTTAAGTAAATTCTCTGTTTATAATAAACAGTATTAAATAACATTTACCGGCCTGAATGTCCGAGAAATTTTCATAGAAAATTTTCGTTCTCTATGAAAATTTTTCGGACATTCATGCAGGTAAATGTTATTTAATACTGTTTATTATAAACAGAGCATTTACTTAAATACTTGTATATATAAAAAGAACGTTAAACATATCAAAAATGTCTTTAAATAAATTGTCGGACTCTGTCCAATTCAAAATGTGTGTATATATATATATATATATATATGTGTGTGTGTGTGTTTGAAATAAATAATAAAATTTGAGTCAACGTTAAAATTCAGAGTGCTCAATTTAAAACATGAAAATAAAATACAGACCAAAAATATATAATCTAAGAAATGATAGACATCATATTGATACATGTTTAAATCCAATCTAAGCTTTCGGCTTACATAAGTCATTATCAAAGATGACAATTATATTTCAATATATCAAACAATACACGGACGAAGCAATAATGTTTTTGTTGCATGAAAAATTTCACAGCAACGACAAACTCGTGTATACGAGACGCGGAAGCAAAAATCGCGTCGCAGCTCGTCCGTGTATCGTTTGATATATTGAAATGTAATTGAAATCTTTGATTGGATTTAAACATGTATCAATATGGTGATTTCCTTTCGTCTTTCAATGATAATGTTATTAAGCTTATCAGACATTATGAAAGACACTTACTTAAAATAAGTATATAAAACGTGTCTATATTATGTAATGAAGCATGCCTCAATATATATATATATATATATATATATATATATATATATATATATATATATATATATATATATATATATATATATCCGCTACAATGTATAATTATGTTGCTTCAAGTCTCTTCTTCATCTATAAGTTGATTGTCCTGCATTCATCGCCATAGAGGCGGCTGATATAACATACATTTTAGTACTTTTTTCTGAGTTTCCCACGATAGTTTATATATAAGCTATTCCTTGATATGTCGTAATTTTAAGATTTGCGTTTAAATCCCTTTTATTTACACTATTTACATTATTCGGACTATTGTTCTCTTATTTGTTGCCATATTTATCACAACGTTTCGGCCATTGTACGCTCCGGACTTCTTATGGTGGTTTATGGTGGTTTATTTCGCTCGCTGGCATAGACTTTTCTAGTTCCACGTGCCTTGTCTTATGGATGTCAGTTATCAGTTATCTCCTGTTAATTTACTTCTCCAAGTTCCTCACTGCCTTAACCACGTATTGCACTCACAACTCTTTGGTAGACTGTTCTAGTTCCAAATGCTATGCCTAATGGCACATGGAACTAGAACATTCTTCCCCCTCGAGCGAAATAAAGGATTCAGTTCGACATTCCAACCACCTGAAGAAGGCCGGAGCGTACAACGGCCTAAAAGTTGTGATAAATATGGCCACAAAGATGTGGACAATAGGCCGAATAATGTAAACTGTCTACATAATACCACATCTCAGAAATATAGACAGATCACTTTTATTTGTTATCAATTACATTATTATTTTATTAATTCATTATCATTTGCATATACTTAATATTAATAAATATATTTAGTTACTAAATCTTTTTGTGTATTAGTATGATTTGAACTTTATAAGGAACTTGCTGATATGTTGTATAATATTCCCATTAAATTCGTTTATCCTTTATTTCCGTCATGTTCAAGCTAAGTGGGCAGAACTTGAAACATAGCCAGTGGAGTGACCATTCAGACTTTGAAATAGGCGTGGGTTCACATGCTATGATGGCCAAATAGATTACAGTTCAAAGGAATTTTATGACGTGCGCACCGACATCAAAAGAATTCTTATTCATAATGCGTAGCCGTCGTTTGATGTGAACAGCCTTCGAAGTTTTTATTCGTTTTTTTTTTCTCTCCGGATTGGCAGAATACTTTTGAATTGCCGACCATAATCTGATGCTAATTAGAAAGGATGCCATGGATTAATGCTAAATTAAAAGCTTTTGGCCGCGGGAGAAAAAGAGAAAAAGGATCATCAAATATCTTTCTACGTGTGATGAATGGAGAAAACGAGAAAATATTACGTCCTTATTCCGGTGTGAAATTTGAAAGTAATTTACATTTATTAAACGACATGAAAATAATAATAGAACCAAATACAACATTATTAAAAACAACATTTTTAAAACATTCGTTTCTGCGCCTAACACATGGGTGGAATAAAAAGCAACGACAAATAACTACAGTTATAATTATTTTCAACTATATATGCACTTATAATTCATTTCACTGTTGAAAGGAGCTAGACACCAGTTCAGTTTTACAAACTGATATAAGATAAATCGTGTATTTTCATAAGTTCAAAATCAAGCTTAATACATCCTTTTTTGACAAACTTCCATAAACGACAATAGAAATAAAATCGCATATATTTTTTAAAGTTTTCCTTTCTGTTTTTATTTATTTATTTCTTCTTCTTCAAAAATCCTTCTGCTTGTCTCTAGAGAGAGGCTTCTTCAATAGCCACAAATTTGCTTCGAATTGGTTCAGTAATGTAACACTATGTGTTCGTAATATTTTTAAACATTGGTTAGAAATTACAAAATACATCCCTTTAAACCCCACCTGTTTGCAGCATTTATTGTTTTACTTTCAAAATGAAAAGGATGCTGTGAATAGCATGTACTGAACATGTGATAAACGATATTTGTTTTAGAGAATATGGAAAGAAAAAGACACTGACACATAACATCAGAAAATGACAGTGTAAAATTTCTCGGGTGAATAACAAGAAAAAGAGCATCAAACATTTGTCACTCACCTGACATACTGAAGGCAAGCGCGACAATGGAATACACTTACTTAAGGAGCTAGTATAAATGGATGGTGGAACAGGACTTAGGGAAGATTTTAAAAAGGGGCAAAATCTACTAAAATCTAGGAAGGAAAGGAAATATTCGATATTCATGATCGCCTTCTAAAAGATACAGCAAAGTATTAAAAAACAGGAAAATTTCGTTCGACAAAAAGAAATGAGTATTGTTATGATCCACTATCCTTGCACCACTGTTATGGTTCAAGGTTAGGACCAAGAAAGAACACGAACACAAGAGTAGAAATAACAAAGATATATTAAACAGAATAATAATACAAGATGTTGAAGGTGTTAGTATGACTGTCAGTCTGGTTTGGAGTGAACTACTATTGGCTTAACTCGATCCCGTCTCCCTTCTTGAGAGGGGCAGTATTTATAGTGTCAGGAAGAGTTCACTGTCGTTATAGGTAATATCCCATACCAAGTATTGAACTCTTTTGTAATCTTAATTCTCCGATATGGCAATAGGTTTAAGGAGGCTGCATTTTCCAGTCTTATATCGATGCATTATCTTAAAATAGTTATCAATTTGCCGTCTTGATAGTATTCAAAATCGTTACGCGAACTTCTCAGCAGTGAATTGTATTCCAAACTACAAAACTTTTCTCTGGTGAATGGATAGAGATGGATAGGATAGAGTTAAAGTAAAAACAAGACTTCAACTACTTCAGTATCTGTGAATAGCACTTCTAAACCGTTTCCTATCCAAGGCTTAGGTCGAAAGGTGTTAGCGGGTTGTATATATATCGAGCTGTGTATATAGATCACTCGCGGATTAAGGGAAGAAGGAAAAAAGGACAGTAGTCCATCCCAGTTTCTTTTGTTTAGGATAAATTAATTATAGCAATGGCTTTGAATCGGTTAGTTATGCTGATAGAATGATTAGAGGATGTGTGTTTATAAACAGAATGAAGGAAGAGTGGCGCTTGGTATGAGAAAGGTCTTGGATCGTGAAACTGATAGTCCACGTGCAGTGTTAACTTTTAGCTTCGCACGGTATAAGTATAAACACTTCGTTTATATATTTGGCACTATTGCTATCTAGAGCTAGTTTTATGTACAAATATATATATATGGTGTTTATTCTAATTTCCACTCTACACGTATCTGTTTCTCTCTCTCCAGACACACACACACACACACACACACACACACACACATATATATATATATATATATATATATATATATATATATACACATGAAAAATGAGAAAGAATGGAGTCCAAATCCGACTTTTGCAATATTCAATTTAAAAAAAATGACCCATTACAAAAGTAGGCCAATATTCTTTATTTTATTATATTATATCAAAAACATGTAAAAACCCTACACAAATGCAATCATGCTTCGATGTGTATTAACACATCTCATCAGGCACCTGATTGCATTTGTGTAGCGTTTTATATGTTTTTGAGGTAATATCCTAAAATAAAGTGTATATATATATATATATATATATATATATATATATATATATATATATATATATGTATGTGTGTGTGTGTGTGTGTGTGTGTGTGTGTGTGTGTGTGTGTGTGTGTGTGTGTGTTTGTGTGTGTGTGTGTGTGTTAAGGCAGAAAATTCTCTTTTAGACATGCCTGAATGAATAAATTTGACATTATGTCTGCTAATTTTTAATAAAATACGTTCATACTCAAGAATAACCTCCCATGTATTGATGTTAAAGGATGAGAGAAATGTGCTATAGATGTTTAAATGCCTTTTATTTTTATTTTCCAAGTACTTTCGATCTTCTCTCAAGGTCATCTTCAGGGGTGCAAGTGGTACAAAATTATATGTTGTTCATTAGTATAAGTATTTATATAAAGATGTGCGTTGTTTTCCATTACCATAATTTTTTCATTATGCTTTTAAATGCAAAACAGTTGACAATGTGCTGAACATTCATTTGAACGTAAAAAATGGAATATTTCTTCTATGTTATAATGTCATAGTCAGACGCGCATTAAAGCATGAAAAACTGTTCCTTTACAGGCATTTCAGAACATTACTGCAGTATTTATATTTGTTTCTGTTCAGTGCCGGCTTTAATTTTTTAATATAAATTGCTTCAAGTATTTATAATCTAGATTGTTTGTTTTCATGGTGTAGGATAGTTGTGTTGTCGATTATTCATTTTTAATATTGTGAATGCGGTCAGGAATGTTGTTGTAGATGTATCGCAATGGACGAATGGGCAGACATGTGGAGTGTAAGCCTTCTTGTTAGTGTATTTGTCGTATACCCAATATATATATTTTTACTTTTTTTTTGGCGGAGATAAAATCTCACAAGGGTCACAGAAATTGGTATATAATGTTGATTTTGCGTAAAACATCAGTGAAGTCAGGAGTTATTGATGATAATTAAATTGGTTGTATTGTACTTTATATATTAACTGATGAAGTCCTAAAGGACGAAAGGCGTCGCAAGAAAACTTTATACACTTTGACATAGACTTTCCCCAATATATATATATATATATATATATATATATATATATATATATATATATATATATATATATATATATATATAATGCAAGACTCTTCGGTAAATCGAATCGAATCGAGTTCAGTCTAAAAATAAATACGCTTAAATTCACCGTCATCCCTGCCCTGCGCCAAAGGCTTAGTGGTAGAATCCCGACTGATTCCAATTCAATCGGTTTTGCGATCCTAGCTAGAGGCAACCGGACGTATAGCCACACTGGTGAGCTGTGATACAGCGAAACACTCTGTCTGTGGATGACACTACACACACACACACACACACACACACACACACACACACACACACATACATATATATATATATATATATATATATATGGGGTGCGTACAGAGCGAGAAAGAGGTGGGGGATAGAGAGCAATTCTTGTTGAAATCACCTATTAAACAATGTTGTTACTTTCATAAACGCGCACATGTAAAATTGTTGTCGACTTTTCAAAGCAGATAATCGAACTGCTAGGCCCTCCCATACTTTTAATTTTGATGCAATTATTTTTTTTCTGTTTTCACTCCTCCCATCTATACCAGATAAATTTTAATAAATTGTCACACATTTTTCTACACGAAGAGTATTCGCTTTTTACTTTATTTTGTCTCGTCTTTTTCATTTTCTGTTTCATTGTATGCAAATCCGTTTGTTTCGAATATGAATATCATTGATAATTATGATTTATCGATTTCTGCCTGGTGAGATGACAGGGAATTTCATTAATGTATCTTTTTATTTTCATTTGGAAATAGAGAAAGAAAGAAATAACCCGAAAAATTGCAAGCGTTTTGTTTTATTTTTCTTTAGTTAGGAATTACATTTTCTTTTCGAAAAGGCAAAGTTGCACGCATATTTTTTCTGCTTAGTTTCCTATATTTTTTATCAGACACCGAAAAATAATATCCTTGCACCAAAAGACATTTATCCTGTTTGTTCTCCCCACGCATGTCATCGTTTACTGCGTCGACAATTTTTCTTCCTGACAAAAGGAATGCATTTCATTTAAGAAAAGTCCTTGTTTAGGACTATAGAAAAAAAATAAGAACTGGTCTGAAAAATTGGATACAAAAAATTTATGATTTTACTCTCATTTCCTGAGCAAGTTCCCAGGTTCCTTACTTCCGAGAAGCCAGTTATATGACATAGATAGGGCAACCGGGAATAAATCGCAAAGAAAATATGATTTGGATTACGGCAGCGTTGAATTAGGTGGGATATTTGCTAAAAGGAAGGCTAGTGTTAAGAAAGAGAATATAAAATGGTCGCTGAGAAGTGTGGAATGTTAGAGTATCTGGCTTTCTGTTCTCTTTCTGTATTCAATTACAGTAACTTTTATTGCGTTAGCAAAACTAAATAAATAAAGAAATAGGTGCTTGCTCGGAGAAATAGGGAGAAGGAATACATAGGAAGGAGCCAACTGAATGAACTTGAGAAAATGAAAAAATGGAAGAAACATCTACAAAAAACATAGTTTAATAATAAATGCTTATGTCTATTTACGAGACGTTCTTCTCTACTGATAAAAGCGGATACTAAAACGAGGCTGGTTTAGAGGTATCTCTTCTGAGACACTCAAATGATTTAGCAAGAAGCGTCGAACTGTCGTCCATTATTAGAGCTCCGTCGAAAATAATGCCATTGCAGAACCAAGACAAAATATAATTAGTATCGGGTTTGGCCAAAGATTAGTGGATTCATGCCTGGACATAATAGATTCAGCAGACAAAAATAGAATATTCGGAAAGTAATTACGTTTTACCAAAAAGGATATAAAAATAAATTTAAGTGGAATTTATTTAAATAATATTTATCAGAAATATAATCACATTCATATTCAGCGACTGACAATCAAAGGCAAAACAGTTTTTGTTATTATTTAGCCCAAGTATGGCGATGAAGCCACTGAGACGCAAGGAGACATCGCATGGTAGGAATATTTGAAAGGCTTTTTTAAAACTTCATGACAAATTAGATTTAAAGAGCATAATGAAATTTCGAAAAATTGGACACAAATTAATTCAGACGTTTTTTTAGAGTTTAAGTAAATAAACCAATTTTTACGAACATAATGAAAATACCTTTTAGTGGTTAAGACAGTATTCAGACGAATTCGTAATAGGTATAATTGTTAATGATAGGTATAGTTTTTAATGACAGGTACAATTGTTAATGACAGGTATGCCTTTAGAAATTACACTAAATTATATTCCTGTAGAATTGGTTTACGTAACAGGGAAGGCCGTGATCTCCAACTTTTTGTGGTAGCCAGTCTCAGAAGAGGTTTGGTAGATTGGGTAGATTTGGTGTCGCTGTTCTGCATGGGTGATTCGGCGTCTGAAAAATAATTGCACTATTCGGCACAGCCGTTTAGGCGTCAGACTGTTTCGACGACACAGAGGCAACCCCTATTCCCCGCCAAAAAAAAAGCATTGAAAACACCCAACTTTCAATATAACTTTTATTTCTTTATGGAATTAAGGATCTTATTAAAACACTAATGGAATAATGTAAATTAAAACTTAAATTAAAAATATCGTATTTCAAAATAAATAAATAAATAAAAACTTAGTAAAGTTGTTTAATCTTAGAAACTACTTCTTGATTTCGTAATTATGAGCAACACTCTCCAGTCATTCAACAGGATCTAATGATTCAATTTCCATTATGACATTTGTGTTTATTCAACTGGCGAATCACTTTACATCCTTTATATGTAATCTCACTTTACATCGATCTTTCTGTTCACATCGCCTAAACTTTGTTTCTTCCACGTTTTGATAACATCTTTGCCCCTATTTGGAATAAAAGAGCTTTCATTACTAAGAAATATAAAGTTTCACTAAAGGACATAAAAATACCTACAGCTATTCTTTTTCTCAAATTTAAATATGCCTCCAACTACCCCTTGTATTAAATATAAAAGAAATGCCCCCATTGGGCGAAGTACTAATTTGAAAGAGAGAGAGAGAGAGAGAGAGAGAGAGAGAGAGAGAGAGAGAGAGAGAGAGAGAGAGAGAGAGAGGCCAAATCTGAATCTAATGTCGATGTAGTAATCTGACGCCTAATCGTTCTCTGACGAAAATTTCCTATGTCGAAACGGCTATGCCGAATCAACAATGCCAGATAGGCTCGCCGGAACATCCCATTTCCCCCGAAAGAGGAGAAATCAGAATTAAATTTATATTCCATTGTAAGCGCCTCAGGCTGAAGAGAAGATTAAGGAATAAAATCTTCACAAATTCAGTCTGATGTTCCGAAGTCGGACAGATATTTTGTATAGCTACATTACTAAGGCACTACATTGCTTTATCCTCTGCCTTGTTTCCCTACAGGCAACGCCGAGTGGGGGATTTTGACGTCTAGGATATATATGATTCCTTCATAGTCATCTGACCATATGTAAGATATCATTGCTTCTAATGATGGTTTGATAGCAGCGCAAAAGTTTCGAGTGAAATGTTTTTAAAATATTGTAAACATAATAAATACCAAGCTCGGATAAAAACTTTATAAAAGATGAATTAACCATTTTGTTATGAAGCATATTCAGAAAAGCTCCCACAATTCGTCTTGCTCATAGTTACAAAAATCTTCACAAATAAATATATCTGCCATAACTATTGCTCAATACAATGTCTAACTTTTGATCATTTGTCTCCGTATATTCTATTATATTGAATTATAAATCTTTATCATTATTGTAATCAAATTTAAAATCATCCTCTTGCCATATAAGTTACAAAATTAGTGATCGACATTGAAATATACTTATCTAAAGTCATATTAAGACTATATATAGCCAATAAATTATTACGTTTATTAGATGAGGTCAACAGTGGAATCCACTGTGAAAGTTTCATTAAAGCAACAATAACTGGATTAATTGTGCATTAAATGAGTATTCATTCATTTTAATCATTTATGATAATTAATGAAAACAAATTTACATGATCTTAACTAATGATGCATATAATATTCATATCGATCTATAACTTATATCTATATAATATACTTATCGATCGAATTTGTTCATGTCTCAAAATGAGATAGGAACAGACAAACAGCAGATATATTTAAAGTACCTATATATATATATATATATATATATATATATATATATATATATATATATATATAACTTTTGATCATTTGTCTCCGTATATTCTATATATATATATATATATATATATATATATATATATATATATATATATATATATATTAACTGATTAGAAAATATGTCTCCTTCGCTACACAGGAATTACCATGGCAATTCCTGTGTAGCGAAGGAACCATATTATTAAATCAGTTAATTTATATTTATGATCAGTAAATTTACATTGAGCACTATTTTGTAAAAATAAAAATATCCATAACACCGGATTATATATCTTACTGTTCTTTCTTTTTTTACTATAATATATATATATATATATATATATATATATATATATATATATATGTGTGTGTGTGTGTGTGTGTGTGTGTGTGTGTATGTATGTATGTATATATATATATATATATATATATATATATATATATATATATATATATATATATATATATATGTATGTATGTATGTATGTATGTATGCATGTGTGTATGTTTCATTAAAGATGACAGACAAGTTACTACTAATAATCTTTTTATTTAATTTTTCTTGTGTTTGAACAAGTGTTTTTTTTGTGGGGGTCGGGATACAGAGTGTATAGAATCTGTTCAAATGTTCTATAATTCCGAGTACTCTTGGCTATACTATTTAGCCAATTTCAAGGATGATTTTATTTTTTCTATTTTTCAATTTAATTGAGTGTGTCGGTTATATGCATGTTTTTAGTGTTATAGAGATGTTTTATTTTCCGAACACAGTTATCAGAAATTTACCTGAAAATAAAACATCACCATAACACTAAAAACATGCACACAACATAGAGGATCTGAAATAGAGTTTTAGTATATTTTTTATAAAGTTAATTATATGTTGTTTACAGATTTGACAATATGGACGATTTTATCAAAATTACTGTTAATCAGGAAATTTTCTATTCAATTTAAATTCGGTTTGAAATATAGCAATATATTTTTCTTGGTAGAAATACTAAAGTTAATATATTAGCTCAGAATTGAACTAGTATAAATGATTAAAGAAAGCTTTACCATTTTTAAAATTCATTTACACTTTAAGTATCCGTTTTATTAGCTAGCTAGCTAGCTAGATAGATAAATAGATAATCTGCAGACAATTGTAATCTATGATTCAAATAATGAGGAAAGACAGCTTGGAGAATTTGACCTTCATGCTGCAGCACGTCGAATCATCGAGTAACCTACCTAACGGGCTCGGTCATTTAGATGGCTGTATAGGGACTTGGAGGAATAGTTATAAAACAAATAAGGTTTAATGCTATAAGTGACAGAAATTTGTTGAGAGCCATGACCAGACACATCCTGATTTGTTTCGGTGCATCAAAGAAGAATATATTCTGTCAACTTTACCAACATCATTTGACTAATTCCATTTTTATTGTGAAAATATTGGCACGCTTGATAAATTCTGAATTTTGAGTCATTCGCTTGGTTTCTCTTTCCGCCTGTCATATCTGGGTCTTGATTAACATTTATCAAATAATTGTGTGTTTCTCTTTCTTCAGAAGATATCGTACTGTCAACTTTGATGACGTACGTGCTTTTAGCTTTATGCAGGTTAGTCTTTTAATGATCAGAATTGTCTTTTAAAATCTGACCCTTCAACGTTGAAGGATTTTAGAAGCAGAACGCTAACTGCTGAAAAGTAGATTCTGTGAGAGTGATCATCGCTATGTTAGTTCTGATCATTAGACTTTCTAAATAAACGTACTACGAGTTCCCACGTATCAGAGAGATTTTAGAACCTAAGTACTAATTTATGCCATTTATAAATTGTATACCATGTAGGTCATTGTTTACACTACTTACACTCGGATTATGTTTTCATCTTGTTTTCACAACGTTTCAGCCAAAGTAACATCCCGACTTCATCCGGTCCGTGTTGATCTAGATTACCTGCACGGAATTTCGAACTGTACCTTTATTTAATGTATGCAGGATAGACTGTTCTTGTTCCACTTGTAGGGGTTTAGGCATGTGAAAATTAAGAAATAAACAGTCTTCAGCACTGCTTATTGATTATTAGTTTTCTTTCAAATTGAATGAAATTAATTACAACGACTCTTTGCGAAACAACATCACACAAAATATTTTTATTTGTCTTCATTTACAATACAACCAAATAAATTGCGTTAGTATAATAAAAAAAATAGAATGCGTTTACATATGAGAATGCATTTTCACATATTTACTTAATTTATGTATGCGTGTAATTTTCTAGAAGTTGGAAGCCGATGAGCAGTGAAATGTATCGATAATTTTGCTGTTGTTGACAAGAAATAAGTTCGTATTTTTGTATCTCTTAACTCAACACCGCTAAGACATTTTGTAATTTAAAATACTCGAATAAATATGAGTGATTATTTAAGGTTTGAAAATTTCAGCTTGTGCAGCAACGATGAACAAATGACTCTGGTCAAAAGATTACGGAAAAACGGGGAAAAAAACTAATTTTTACGAACAATTACGAGCTCTTTTATAACGGAGAAATCGACTCAGAAAAGACTAGAAGTTACGATATATATGAACACTACTCAGTCTTCACATTCCACTCGATAGATTGTAGGGCATAAATCGTTTTCCAACCTAGATCTCCCTTTTTACAGACTCAGACATCTGCCTGTTTCATCGTTATTTCTATGGAATGTGTTCAGACGCACTACATTCCTTAGTGTCACCAGTTCTAAACTTCACGGTTAAGACGAGCCAGACAAAGCATATTGTAGTGAACCACACTTATTCTCTTTCTATTCCATTCGTAAGACGTTAGTTCCACTCGAGAAGCTTATTTTCTTAAAAATCTGCTTAGATGTTCCCGATCACTACAATCATGACGAGGATTAACCATTATCGTCCACACATATCCCCCCGAAACACTGTCTCTTATTCTATTGAGGGGTCTCCCCTTTTCACACAAATGGACTCGCCCGAGATATACATATACTACTACCAATGAATAGAGCAGACGGCGATGTTTTCTCTGTTGGACGGTCTAACTATCTGCCTCTGTGCAGAGAGGAACCCGGACGAGGCTCCGCCGAAGGGCGGAGTCTCGTTCGGGGAGGTTGACCAACCCGATCCCGTTTATACGGGACCTACGGGCATTTTTTTACAGAGCCTACGGGCTAGGGAATACCACACTTTAAACCCGTCCTTGTGCCACATCTATCCCACGTGGGGACAGTAAATACTGTTTGTAATAGAGGAGACGGCGGCGCCTTCTCGGCCAGACGGTCGAACTCTCTGCCTCTGTGCAGAGAGGAACCCGGACGAGGCTCCGCCGAAGGGCAGAGTCTCGCCGGGGAGGTTGACCAACCCGATTCCGTTTATACGTGGTCTACGGGCATTTTTTGCCCGAGCCTACGAGCTCGCGGATACCCACGATAAACTCGGCCTTGTGCCGCATCTATCCCTCGTGGGGGGCAGTAAATACTGTCTTTTATAGAGGAGAGTAGCACAAGTGTCACGGTTAGCGATACTTCAATACCAAGAATGTATATATATTATTGCTACTAACCCGCATTCCTGGATCTACTAACCCGTATTACTAGTTTGTATTATTACGTTAATACATTTATTTTCCTTATCCATTCCTGGCGTTTGTTATTCATTGATATCGGATTTCATCGCGGAATCCACAACATATTCTGTAACCATCTACCTCAAGTGGTACCCGAGCCTTTTAATGGGTGAACACCACTGTAATTAAAAAACATTCAACTTTTTAACACCTTCGTTTTTTTATCGGTCTTGTTTTTAGATATACCACATTGTAATAGCACTGGATTTATTGCGAAAGGCATCATGCTGCAGGAAACCCGACGTAAAATTTCAGTGATAAACTCAGAAATTAGCGTACTTTCCATAGCTATTTAAGTTAATATCTTACTTTCGCTCTTAATTAAAACTGCTTTCATTGAGTCAAATGTAAGGTCAGCACCATCCCGATGAACAACTAATGTACTGAAATTTTATTTGCAAATCTATTTCTGTCTGTTATATATAATGATTTTGATGATGATATTAATCTTATTCTGTTTGATTTTCGCGTATTGAGTAATAACTCTGAAGGATAAATATAAAATTAAGCAACAGATATTTTATAAATTTACAGCAAATGAAAAATGACAAGATCTTATTTGAAGATTTCATTAAAGACATCACGAAACTCTGATAAAATTATTTTTAAAAAGTCTGAAGATTATTTGTCTATAGCCCTTTCCTTTTTGCGCTTTGACGCTGAATTATGTATGCGACGAATAATCAGGAGCCAGAAATATGATTTAATTAAATTAAGTTTCTATACGTCTGGTAAGTTTCCAATAAGAGCGAAGTCTGTCCTAGAATAAATAATCATACAGCCCAGTACAAAAATCTTCGTTTACATTAAATTATATTTAGGAATATGGTTTTTTTCCGGTCAGGTGGTGGAGACATGTTTTCTTGTAAATTTGGGATGTCAATTTTTAAAAAAATGATATCCATATTTTTATATGACGTCAAGATTTTTCACTGACTAAAATATCCATTTTTCAGCATTCAGATCTTATCACCATTTCTGGGGATATATTTGGTCACATCAAATTCAGACCTCATGTATAACGCTTAGCATAACTTAGAAAAAACTTTTTTCAATGTCATTTAAAGTAAATGCAACTAAAAATAAGAAAACAAAAATCATGATATAAGTATCTTCAGTAAATAAAAAGCATCGAACTTGGGAAACTTTCATTATTTTCAGTCTAACCAGTTCAAAATGACAGAAAAGCCTATTATACAATTAGGCTTTTTGTTGTGGTAGGATCCACTAAATTTGCATAGCGGAGTACCGACGATATAAATATGGTTGGTACCGGAAGACAGGGAGGCAAATCAAGAGATCCAACTAGAGACTCTGCCCGACTGCGACTTAGTCAACACATTCTCCAGGAACGGTCTTCCCAGGAATATACAAAAACTATATGTAGATATTGTGTACACTTTCTTGTTTCAATACATTTTATTCTAACTACATTTTGTGTTTGCATTATTATTCCATGCATTAGTCAAGTTTCAACACTTTTGTAAAAACAAAACAAAAAAAAACAACACATTTTTGCGGTCCTTGGTATCATATGTGTCCAGTAATAGTGGAATTTCTCTATTTATCTACAAATATGTCCACACTGTATTTGATTTAATCTAACTATCTTTAAATGTTTATCATGACAATTGGCATTCTGAGTGCACTCTTAATGTTGTAATTCTGAGGTCACATGGTCCATGTTTAGTTTTTATCAAGCAAAATCGAATAACTGTTGAAAGAATTTCATGGCATGTATGTTCTTTATGGAACTTGTCATCGCAAATCTGCATTTGCTTACCTTGTAACTGTAGACAATTCTAAGAATGCTGTTCTCAGGTGGCAACCGAATTGAATATATGTATTTCAGAAATATGGGCAGTTGTGAAAGAAAAAAATTCAAAAATAGCGCTGTTGCTTTTACTATATTTGTGGATGTTACACTTTGCTTACGCAGCGAAGCAAAATTACAGATATTGTGAAGAAATCAAACGTTACGTGCCTTGGCATGACACTGATCAAGACAAAGTCTGGTCACCCGATATAGTATGTAACCCATATGTTGAAACATTATGACAGTGGAGAAAGAGCCAAAGAAATCACCTAAGCTTTGACACTCTCATCGTGTAGAGGGAACCACAAAAATATCATAAGGACTGCTACGTTTGCATGATAGGTATGTCTGTCTTCGGTTCTAAGACTAAATGTCACTTCGTTTATCCAATCCTATCATCCGCTATTCGGCCCGTATCACACACGAATGATTTGCTGCGAACAGAATTATTGTCCTTTGTTGATGATACTGGTGATGAGAATGAGAATATCGTCTATGGTAACCTAGAAGACGAGAACTCTAAGGGACAGTAGTACTTTTTTCTACCTAGGGCGAGTTAAACGATTTAGTTCATGATCTATCAAGGAAGCCCGCACAGCTGCTCCAGTCATAATTAAATGAAAAATCCTACCTACTTACATTGTGTAACAAGTTCGCGTTTTATAGACATCGAGACGATGATTTGCCACCATTCTTCTGTATGGGTGATGATTGTATTAAGTGCAATGATGTTAATGTACTCACGGCTGCTATAAAGTGTGAATACAATCAAGAAACCGGAGCCTTTTTAAAGACAGCTGAAAAGCTCGTCGTAAATGTGTTCTGCTGCATAATGGCAATGTTTTTGCTTCTATGCCGATTGGAAATTCTGTAATGCTAATGGAAAACTACAACTTTACGAAAATTGTGCTTGAGTTGATGGTGTATGAGTAGCAGAAATGGACTATATGTGGGGACTTGAAAATCAGTAGATTGTTTCTTGGGTTAAAAGGTAGTTATACCAAGTATCGATGTTTTCTTTTGTGTTTTGGAGACAATCGCAAAAAAAGTGAAAGAAATGTCCGAACTGGATGGAGTTCAAAATTGGGGAGAAGAATGTTTTAAACAGGACGCTCATTAATCCCAGGAAGATTTTTCTGTCCTCATTGAACATAAAACCAGTTTGTGAAGCTTTGGACGAGGGTGGTGACAGTTTGAAATACAGAAAGGTTTTAGCTTTCTCCTGTGTGAAGATTAAGCTTCGTGTGTTGGACGGGATACTGAATAGGCGTCTGGTATGGAATGCTTTGTTGTTGTTTTGTCTGATTTCCTGGGAAATAAGAAGTTGTCAAATTATGAAGAACTCATACAGACTCTGTTAAGCAGACTTTAAGAACTGTACGGCAACATCTTTTAATTGAATTTACCAAAAACAAACGCAGTAAATCCATTAAGACACAAGGCTTTACTTGACGTGAAAGAATTAGAAATCATTATGAAGAAGCGAGAAAAATAGAAGAGCAACATGGAAGACAGTAGATAATAATTGCCATTGAATTTACATTTTTGAAGACAGTAATTGGCCGGAAAGCCTGGAGTTGAAGGAGTATTCCACAAGCAAGGATTGCGAGAAAATAAAATATTAGCATACAACTTCCGGTTACATCTAGACGCGAGCTACAAATGAAGGAAAAATTAGTCATCGATTTTCTTAGGTTAACTGGAATTTCGACTGTGAATTTTAACTTCATTTCTGATCTATTTGATTGACCGACACTTGATTGGCTAATGGAATGAAAAGGAATATCATTATTTTGAAAAATAGTATTTTAAAAGAAATAAATGTTTTATTATTATTATAGTCTTCTGGTTGTTGTTGTACCGGCGTAGGCGTTATGGTGAATGAAGACCTAGATTCAACTTGTATTTGGTCATTTGTTGGAAAGTGAACCGAATCGAAGGGTCTCAAAATGTCTTATCTTGTACGAATTTATTCCTGCAAAAAGACATTAAAGTAAATATTTCTATCTATGTAATTCTTCTCTCATAAATATTTTTTGTGCACAGATCTATATCCATTCGCTTCCAATTCAGGGTTATTCTTCCATCTTTGAATGTCTTCTTAAATCAGATTTTTTATGGATTGAAATATTTTTGTTATCTGTATAAATGGATGATTTTAAAATGTTTTCGAACTATGGTGACCGTAATTAAACCATTTGCAGTAAAAGCAACATAAGATATTGCCTGATTTGCGTCTACACGCCGGCTATATGTTTAGAAAGATATCCAAATGGATAAGGAAAAATCCTAATAAACATCTATCTCATCATGGTCGAGAAAAGGAAGATTATTTTGCTAGGCAATCAATATTCATAGACCCGGATACAGCCTGATCACAGAACACCCAGATATGAACAAATATCAATGAGCTCAGATGTAATTGAGGGAAATGCAATAGAAAGAAACATAATTGGTAGTGTTAAAACTACAAAGTCAACTACCCTTCTTTCTTTTTATGTGCCGTGTCCTTTCAGGACGTAGGTGATCATGGCTCTCCACTTTTCCCTATTCCTTCTGTTACAATTTTGGATACATACTGGTTTACTAGTGAGCAAACCAAAATGAGCTGTCTCATTTTATAGTCCACCAATAGAAGGTTAACCAATCAGAAGACTTGGAATATTCAATCCGGAGTGTATAAAGGCAGCCATTTTGTTTTCTCCGAATATTCACTGCCAACCTCTGATATGGAAGACCTTAATAATTATTGAACAGCTGCTACTAGATATTGGTGTTGATTCATTGAAAATTACTTACGTTGGTTTCTACATTAAGACTACGGTTAAGTACTTTAGATTAATAAACATTAACACCTTGTAGCTCTCAGTAAGTTTCGTGCCTCTGCCACCTCCCCCAGACCACGTTCTGTCATCCACTTGCTTAGCCCACCAGGTATGTCATGCGTTGTTTTCCCTTGTCTCTCTTTCCCTCTATTCGATCTGTAGTTATCAGATTTTCCACGCCCACATTCTCATCCGAGAAATTTCAGCTGCCTCTTCCTGATGTTAAGTATATGCCCCCTTTTTGTTTGCATCCTCTCCAAGACCTCATCGTTGCTCACACGCTCGGTCCATGATATCCTCAACATCCTTCTGTAGAACCACATTTCCCTTGCCTCGAGTCTCTTCTTCATCTTCATTTTAGTGTACTTTTTATTGTACTTTTACTGCTGCGAATTCTTTTTACTTCTAGTTCTCTTGGGATTTGCAATTAAGCCTTAAGAATTATATTGCAATCTCCTAATCGTGGATATGTTACTACCAGGGTCTTTCAAAAGTAATAAGTGTTTTATTTTAATTAACTGTGTTATTCCATTGACAATAAACCGAAAAGTTAATTGAAAAATATTGAGGAGTTAATTTCTCTCTTGCTTAATAGTTTGATCACACACAGAAAACAAACATATCTGATGGAATTTCTGATTTAAAAAGCAGAAAATCATAGGGTTATAAAGACATTTTTATAAATCTGATGCAGCTGATATAAGCCCGTAACAAATGGCTCCGAGTGAAATGAAAAACTGACCTTATTGGTGTGATCCTTGGACGGGTAATTCTATTGTCTGGTTATGTCAAATCATTCTCCACCTAAATGATGTTGCCAAATCCGTCTAAACGTGACTCATGGAGATATCACTAACAAAATCGTTATTCAGTCACTTGAATGAATGTCGAAGGTCATCGGGAAAATTATTTAGTGTTCCCATTCAGTGGCATACAACTTTTTTTTTAGGCAACGTTCGCGATTCTTGAAATGCAGAAATTAGAGTAGCACTTGATATAAAATGTAAACGATGTTCATTGTATTGGGTTTTTGCATAATTATCAGGCGTTTTTAAACAATGTTTATTATGAAAAACGAAACATAACAAATAAAAAATAACACTTTTAAATGATTATGCCAGAGCGTATTTTTATCAACATGCATTCTTACAAACTGAAAATAAAATGTTTTTATTGAAAAAACTAAACAAAAGAGCAATTTTTATTAACAAATAACACGCCTGCAAAACGCCTGATAATTATGCACCAAGACAATAATATGACTAAAAAGTATATATATATAATATAAACTAAAGAATATATGTTCAGGTAGCATTCAGCGGTTTGGTGGTTAGGATTGATGTACGATTGTACTTATCAGACCAAAGTCGTCACGGAGCGGAGACATATTTTCGATAGTGTCGTCAAGGACGAATGGTTTCAAAATATTGGCTAATTCTGATCGACACCATTGTCGATCTCTGACTGGCACACCTGAGGTGTGTTCGGCAATTCTTACTCTCGCCAGTCCTTTACTTAACTTTGTTCAATGGGGAAGATAGCGTTATTCTAGATTGTTGGATTGGTCAGAGATTACAATTCTTTTTTTTCACTGGCTAATCAAATATTGCATATTACAATTAAGATAAAATATTAGCGATTGACAATGATGACCCGAGTGCCGGCAAACCAAAGATTGAACCTTCCAATTTGATTTTATGCATGAATGTCAAACATTCCCTTCTATAAAAGATTTTAAATGATGAAAGCTGAGCAGTAGAGAATCGTTGCTTGTCAGCAGTCATATCAGTTTCAAATGATAATTCCTATTACGTCCGTTATCAATTAATCTCCTCCTATATATTATATAATTTACTTTATATCTGATATCAGAGTTAAATCTATTAAAGTATCTTTTTTTTTATAGAAATATCTTACCTTATTTATACCCTATTTTAATAGTGAGTCAACCATCATAATGGCAATCCCCACAATATAATTTTAGCTGTCGTATTGAATGAGGATATGGTCAAACAGACTGATGCTCTCATTATGAATTAGAAAAATCATTATCGCCAAAACTCTAATAAGTCTTCTGGGGAGCCATTCTTGTGCCTAATGTTTAACACAGTCTCCCCGATACAGAAGCTCTGGCTAGATTTCGGCCGTAGCCAAGTGATTTGGGAGTTCAGAATTAACCATCCCGATCGATTTCACGTTAATATTGACCGTCATATCGAAGTGAGTACACTACCAATTAGCAGAGCCAAGATAAGAAGCAGGTTAAAAATTCAGCTTCATTCTAGTTCTCTTTTCACAGCATCATCATAATGTTTGTTTCACCAGATCAGTAAAACGCAGAATGTTTAATTATTTGTTTAAACCTTTGACAGTATGGCCAGTAAAACGTAAGGGATTGCTAATAAAAAAAAACTGTAGACAGCGATTGAAATTGCATTTAGACCTTTAGACTATTGAAGAGCAATGTTGGAAAACATGGAGCCGGAAGAGTGTTCTAAAAGTGTGTAGTGCAATATAAGAAACTGTTAGCATAGAAATTACGGTTACATTTGGCCAAGTCAACTATAAGCAGATGAGACCTTGCCGCCAATCTAGTACTATGCTCAAATTCATAAAGTCTAGGTAAAATAGCGAAGGGCGATATTTATTCTGCACAACGCATTCTTACTTACCTTTCTTAATACATCCACCAGAATGCCGCAATGTCTATATGAAAGTCCTAACTAGACCATATATGTACAATTCATAGTGTGTAGGGGGGAATGAAACAATAAATTTATTATGGTGAAGAGCTCATCCGAAAATTTATTAGGAATGTATTTATAGAAAAGGCACAGGAAATATGACTGAAGCCGAAACGCTAAATCCTGACAAATGATATTGCTTATTCTTCTGTGAATTTTATCAAGGATCTTTAAATATATAGCAACGGAACTCATGCTGCAGTAATATTCATAATCTGAGCATGAAGAAAGTGTAGATTTATAGATATGTAAGGTAGATTCCGGAGAGAAAGATTTTCTATACCGACACAGTGAACCAGTTTTCTTAGCAGATGACCTAGCAATGGATTCAATATAGTCCTTGCACTTTATGTCAGCTGAGAATGTTAGTTCGAGAGAGCGTTACGAGTCACTCTCCAGGAGGTTAGAATTAGCCATACTGATGGGAGACAGATGATTAAAATACCGCAGTTTTGTTTTGAGGCCTTAAAAGTAACAAACCATTTTTACGTCAGTTAATATCAGTTTGTAGGCCATCTTTGACATCAGTTGCCAACTTAATGTTAACGAACTTTAATAACAAACCTTTCATATTACGTTGTTTCCTATTGTGATCCTTCAAAAAGAGAACTTTTCATCTATTTTGTAGACAAATATGACACGCAAATCACATTTTGTGTTATGTCCTTACTTAATCTAATATTTTGAGATGGGATTTTTATAGGTACGTAGAAGACATAAGTGCTAAATACCTATTGATAGTATTGAGGGTTCTCCCCTTTTTACACAACCGAGGTATACATATACTACTACCAGTGAATACCTGGACAATCTGCAACAGAGAAGACGGCGACGTCTTCTCGGTTGGACGGTCGAAATCTCTACCTCTGTGCAGAGAGGAACCCGGTCCAGGCTCCGACGAAGGCCAGAGTCTCGTTCGGGCTGGTTAACCAACCCGATCCCGTCTATACGGGATCTACGGGCATTTTTTGGCCGAGCATACGGGCTCCGGAATACCACATTTTAAACCCGGCCTTGTGCCACATCTATCCCTCGAGGGGGGAGAGGAATTATATACTGTCTGTAACAGAGAAGATGGCTACGTCTTCTCGGCAAGATGGCCGAACTTTCTGCCTCTGAGCAGAGAGGAACCCGGACGATGCTCCACCAAAGAGCAGAGTCTCGTTCGGTGACGTTGACCAACCCGAACCCTTTTATACGTGTTCTACGGGCATTTTTTGGTCGAGCCTACGGGCTCGGGAATACCGCACTTTAAACCCGGCCTTATGCCACATCTATACCCCGTGGGAGGGAGAGTAAATACTGTCTGTAACAGAGGAGACGGCGACCTCTTCTCGGCCAGATGGCCGAACTCTCAGCCTCTGAATAGAGAGGAACCCGGACGAGACTCCGCCGAAGGGCAGAGTCTCGTTCGGAGAGGTTTACCAACCCAATCCCGTTTATATGGGATCTACAGGCATTTTATGGCCGAGCCTACGGGCTCGGGAAACACCCCTTTATTCCCGGCCTTGTGCCACATATATCCTATGTGTGGGGGACAGTAAATACTGCCTGTAATAGCACAAGAGTCACTGTTAGCGAGCACGTAGACTCAGTAAGGTGTCATACCGAGATACTTCAATACCAAGACTGTATATATATTATTGCTACTAACCCGCATTCCTGGATCTACTAACCCGTATTACCAGTTTGTATTTTTACGTTAATACATTTATTTTCCTTAACCATTTCCTTATATATTCCATTTATATCGGATTCATCTCGGAATCCACAACAGTTATCCATATCTTTTGAGAGATACTACGGTTTCAGTCTGGACGAAGTATATCGGTATCAGATATGGTTGAGAGAGCAAGTAAGTGATAGTATAAGTACAGACTGCGGCGAAAATAACTCCTAAATTTAAAATTGTCACCTATATCTAGCTAATAATCTTAAACAAATGGCAATGTTGTTTTCATCTAACTAATGTCTTACTGTTACCAGTTTTTTTTCAGATACCGTCAGTTACTATTATAGCTAGGTCTGGTCCACACCATGCATTTGCCGTTGAAATACTTTTTTAAGAGTGGTTAATTTGTAGTTGCAACACAGCGAGCTATTTGTGCTCGTTTCCTTTTACATCGGAATTATGTTGTTCCGGATAGAAAATCGATGTTTCCATGAATTGAAAATGTCATGGCCTCAAGTTCAGCGCTTAAAAGAAAGACTCCTGGAAGATCTCGAAGCGCTCGGACTTCAGAAAATGTCCAGGCTGTGAGATATTCTGTTGTGCAATATCCGGTCCTGCATGTTCAACCCGTAACCATGCTTCTGCTTCGAGATCGAGCAGTCAGAAAAATTACACACCGGTATGAGGTTCCATCCATACAAATTAATGTTTGTTCATGGACTACAAGGACGCGACTAGGAAAAGGCATTGCATTGCATGCTGTGTTTATATACTTCGAGAGGTTACTGCAAAAACTGTTCTTGTCAATAGTGACGAACCTCCTTTACATCTATCTACGTCAATAAGAATAAATTTCGCTACTCGACCGGTAATAATTTCAGGAAAGCTCTATACACAATGTATGAGTGAATGTGTATTGCGGGTTTACGAGATTTGTTGTATGAGTGACTTACTTTTTTAGGAGAGAGACTATTCTGTAACAGTAACATCTGATTGGTATGTGGAGATGCTACTAACCTTTCTGGGACCAAAACTAAGAGAGGTTCGGATGTCTGGTTTCAGCAGAATGGAACCACCTTACACACAGCAAGAAGAAAAATGGAAGTTTTTAAAGATATATTTCCAGGACATTTGATTTCCTTACACGGTAACATTGGATGACCTTCTCAGGTGGAAGCATTTTCAACACGAAATGAATAAAAACTATAAACTTTATTTGCATTTTTCACATTATTCGGACTGTTATCATCTTCATTGCCGTATTCACAAAGTCGCGGCCGTTATACGCTTCAGCCTTCTTCAGGTGATTGGTATTTTCGAATCGAAAACTAATGCAATCAACACATATGCTAGGCCACAAAAATCTCCTGAGCCGACCAAGTCTAGAGATGAATACAATATGGGAACCAGTAATAAGGAGTGCTAGAGGAAAACAATGAATAACAACCAAATTTGCAATATTAATTCTGGTAAAAAATAAACAATAATACCAGAGAAATGGTTGCTGAGACAATAGGTTCATAATTCCCAAAACTTCGTGCACAGATGTCCCCAAGGACACATTGCCCAGTGGATAAAGAGGTTGGTTAGATCCAGTGTCTAGACCCAAAGTGTTGTGAATTCAATACCAGGCTATAGCAGTGTTGAACACCCAATGAACTTGGAGAGTAGAATTAAAGGGATATAACTGAAGCATCTGGAAGAGGCATGACACGTGAAACTAAAATAATCTACCCCGGTGGACGAAATAAAGGGTTCGTTTAGAAATTTCAATCACCTGAAGAAGGCCGGAGTGAATATGGCAATGGAGATTAGGATAACAGTCTGAATAATTTAAGTAATGCAAGTAACTGGTTAGGTGATCGTGAAATTAATAGTTTGAGGAAATATGTTTGAAACTTATCGTTCGTCATGTCCTTTTTGTTATAAATGTCTTTCTTTCTTTCTTATTGAAGCGTTGCTCTATTTTCCTCTTCTCTAGGAAGGAAGAGTTAACCTCGCCGACCATACGATATTGCCGAGTTTCGCAGGATTTCACCTTGGGTTCCTCACCTTGCAGTCCGCGCATATCACGATCGTCTCTCTATCCGTCTGTTCGCACATAACTAAGGCACCTCCAACCGATTTTCTCGCTTCTGCAATAGCAATAAATCTCGAACATATCTTTTGACATTAGTTCTTTTCTCGAAAATTCAATTATAACGGTTACCACTCTATATCACTCCGAAATGATGAATATCTCAAACATCTGTTTACAAACACTCCCACGAAACATTATTTTGTATCCAAACATTTTTACTGAGACCCTTCGAAAGTCGCCTCTTTCAGTCATCTTGTAGCCTAAAAAAATTCTTTCAAATTATGGTAAATCCAATCCCAAGCTGCCTTTGTATTTCTTGTGACAGGATTTGTGGGCACAATGTACATTTACCAGCTAATAGGTTCAGCTGCATGTGGAAGGCAGGCCTGGAGTATGTGAGACTCGCGAGTCGAATAGAGGGAAAGAGAGACAAGGGAAAAGAACGCGTGACATACATGGCGGACATAAGCAAGTGGATGTCAGAACGTGGTCTGGGGGAGGAAGCAGGGGGAAGGAACTTGTTCAGTGTTGCAAGGGATAGAGAGAGGTGGAGAGGCATGATCGCCTACGTCCTGAATGGACAAGGCACATAAAAAGAAAGAAAGATATAGTTTAACTGGTCTTATTAGATTATGTTTACCACTATAAATGTCATATTTAGCGAATTCACACTTCAGAGCAGATATTCTTGTGTTTTTTTAACAATGACATTAATGTCTACCGACCTAGAGATAGATAGTCTTACTAAATATAATGTGGTTAAATATGATGTTTATAGTGATAATAAATAATGGCAAATTGGAATGTCCATAAACTGTTATATATATATATATATATATATATATATATATATGTATGTGTGTGTGTGTGTGTGTATGTATAAATAAAATTGATTAGATTTCGGTTACGAAAATGAACTTAGCAGATATATAATATATAGTAGCATAAGTGTAGATGTGCATCTCTTCAGTAGAGTAATATGACTTGATTTTCTGTAATGACGTAACGCAGTTAAATGATAAGCTAGGTTTGGCATAGAATGGTTTTCCAGATTAAAAAAAAGATACAAATTCGATTCTTGGCGAAACACATTTTCTTTATTATCCCTTTGATTATGTTTGAAAAAGGTAATTCTAAGTGTACCCAGTAAATATTGCGAAAAGGCATAATTGTTGGGAGAATTATTTTATTTCCCGATATCTGCGCCTGTTGAGATTTTGTTTCACTATTAAAAAGAACAGGGATGTCTACTCAAAAAATTCTGCAAACTATAACTCATATATATATATATATATATATATATATATATATATATATATGGATATGGATATATATATTTATATACATATATATATATATATATATATATGACCGCTAATGATACATACATGCATATATATATATATATATATATATATATATATATATATATATATATATATATATATATATATATATATATATATATATATACATATATATATATATATATATGTATGCATATATATGTATATATATATATAATGACAATAAATGATATATATATATATATGTATATATATATATATATATATATACACTTTCTTCACAATTGGAATTCAGATATCATTACTAAATGACTATATATATATATGACCGTAAATTATATATATATATATATATATATATATATATATATATATATATATATATATATATATATATATATATATATATATATATATATATATGACCCTAAATTATATATATATATATATATATATATATATATATATATATATATATATATATATATCCCCTAGGTTTGAACACTATTTACATTTATTTAGTACTCTAACATGGTGGAGATCAATTTAGAAATTTCGCTAAAAACATTACCAATACAAATAAACATATTTTTTTTTAAAAAGCTGGTTTTAAAGACTGATGATCTGATTAGAAGTATGAGATGGAAGTCCCACTTGTTCCTTCTTGATTGGGATTTTTCTATTATATCAGATCCTTATGGTTTCAAAATCTTTGAACTGTACCTATTTTTGAGCGCTTCCACGGCTTTGAAAACAATCTACCAAAAAATATAAATGCTATCTCTTTTTATGAAAATCGGAATCATTTTCAAAGGCATTTATATTGAATTGTTAAAGAAATTAATAGACACAACAAAATTTGTTTGTTAAATCTAATAAACTTGCTAACTTCTATAAATTTTATCGCAAAGAAATCAATGATTTAATCAAAAACAATTTAACTAAAAATTATAAGATGAGTATTTACACTATTATTTTTAATGATAGAATTAATAATGCCTGTAAAATATTACTTATAAAATTAAAATCATTAACAGGGTTAGTAAGTTCTTCGCTAAAGAATCGTATGTCTTAATTAAAGATCCTAAACCAGACTTTCTTCTATGTTGTCGGTTGCTCGCGACATCTGAGTGAATCTTCTTGTTTTTTCCTACCTGGTTTAAATGTCATTGTTTCCTGGGCTTATAAGAGCCTTTTTTAAAAGACGAAGCGGCTACTACTCATCTGTTCTGTTTCTTCGCGAAGAGCATGTTTTTCGCAACTATACTATTGTTAACTGGGCATTCTCTGTGTCTTTCCTATTTGTTAGACCGGTCTGCATTGAAAGGTAGCGGAATTTTCGACAATGTAGGCGCAAGTTCCATACTTATGTATTCTACACTAGAATCCCTCGCCTTTGAAACGTACTTCCAGCTTTCTTATTTCTTATCAAATACGGCGCTGTGTCAATAGTCACTTTCTGCCTCATTGAATCCCGTTCATCTTTTGTCCTCTCTCCAAAACTTTTTCCCAATGATCTTCCTTCTTGATAACCCATTGTGTCTCAGTAGATTTATCGTCTTTCTTTGTGTGAAATGATTTTTTTTTAAATCTTCATAATATATAATATATAAAGTTTGAATAATTTGAACACTATCGATGTAAAATGTGTATGTGTCTGTTTAACATTCTTGTAAATGCATGTACTCAACTTGTAAAACAAGCTATATAAATTCAAGTATATGAAGACAGATTTTAAGGTAGACAGACTTCAGGTAATATTAAGATTGTAGCAACGCTTTCCCTAAAATCTGGATTACAGCCAGACTCAGCTAAGTTTATTCAAGGCATATTTTAAATACATTTGAATATTCGCTATATTTTTTTCTTTTTTATCTTTGATGCACCAGAGATTATTGAGATACAAGCATGAATATTTGTCATCTTTGTTCATGATTTCATCTCTTTATCAATATTGTGTACAGTTTAATTTACCATATGGTTTACAATTCGACTCAGTGAAATGTAATTTATCCAACTTATCTTTTCGAAATGCTTGGGAATTTTGAACCCGGTGACAGAATTTCAACCAATCTGAAACTATTTTTGCAAGCCGTAGCTGTAATAAATTCATATATGCAAACAACAAGAGACGATACGAATCTCTATTATTTATTACATGAGATTCAGTAGATGTGATTCGAGAATCGATACCTTAATGTATTCCTAACGCCCGAATTTCAATATATGTTTGGGTTTCACTTGATATTCAGTTAAGGATTTAAATTGCATAAAATTTTCTACTGAGTCTGTATGTGCTGAATTGTTTATTGGAGTTTGTTAACACGCATCACAAAATATCAAATCGTCGATTTGATACAACGCTCAAGTGGATGATTAAAATAAGCTTCAATGCAGAATCTATGGGGTTCACTCTGACATCGTGATAGAAGGAACAAATTAAGAATAAATAATAAATAATTATTGGAAATGATTCTCTTGCAAATATGGTTTAAAATTTGGCCAGTCATGGTAAACTGTTAATAATATATACTTATAATAATATAATATATTGCAATTGTAACGAGTGATTAAATACATTCTATTTATTTTGATACTTTTTTCTTTATAAAAGGACTTTTGATAACAGACTTTTTTAATTTTATGATTATTTATTCACGACTCTCTACGATTACTACTGTCGTTATGTGACCCAGGACTATCTGCAAAATGGTCGGATTATTAACAATTAAATCGGTTCCCTCACCAGTCATTTCGGGTGAAGAGGTGCCTATATATTCAACAGGATAAAAAACAAGGTGGGCAAGAGACGGATGATAATTCTTTTAGGTTCATCTGACATCTTGGACAGTGGGTAGACTGGTCTCTGGATCTACTTATACAGGCAATGCTGTGATGACACTGCATCATTGGGTGTAAGGCTCAACAGCAAGGGTGAAAGTTCTTCAAGTTGGAGGGCATAGGATGTGATCATACCTGGAGATGGATAGGCTCTGCCAGTTCAATTGCACAAAACACGCTACACTTGAATGTATAGCTATCCGACTTTAACCTAGGAATATGCACTGTGCCAACAGGTGATGGGTGTGAAGATGATGATTGTTTTATTTGTTTAACTGAGCATCAACTCCTTATGGATCATATAATGCCGGAATTTAATTTTCTTAGGAGCATGAGTATTTTTTTTATTTTTAGGAAATATGATCTTTTTTCTTTTACAAGAATCTGCTGCTAGTAATTTATAATTTTAAAAAAAATCTACACATTCAGTTGTTTTTTTAGATCAGATCAGGGATTCTCTATTTGCCTATACAGGGTGCCCATAAAGTTCGTGTGCACTTTAAAAAATTATAACTTTATTTGTATTTGAGATAGAAGTAATTTGTAAAAAGGATTAGAAATAAGTAATTTTATACATTTAAGGTTTTATTGAAATTTTATTTAATTTTCCACATGTCCTCCATCATTAGCAATACAAAGGGTAATATGATTTTGTAGTTCACGGAAAACATTTGCCAACTGATTTAAAGTAATTCCTGAAATCACATTAGTTATTTTAGCTTTACTTAAAACTAGGTACATTAAACTTTATCACATTTTTACAGATTATTTCTATCGCAAATACAAGTAAAGTTATACATTTTTTAAAGTGCACACGAATTTTATGGACACCCTACATTAATAGGTGCTACCAACTCGGGTCAGGTAGGATCTGAGAATAACAGTAATTAAAAGGTGGTTCAACGCTCCTCAAAACCTCCTAATCAGAGGACGGGCTTCCGGTAATGTTTTATCGTCATACCAGGAGTAGATGATAATAATGATATCACATATTCTCTTGATAAAAGTTAATATAATAGACAAGCAATAAGGATATTGCAATATACATTAGTAGATAATTCATATTTAATAACCGCTAATCTTATTCAGCTTAGAGTCACTTGTTTGTATCCTCTGCAGAAATGGAATAAATGGCTCTTGGAGACTGCCTCACAAAGAGATTAAACTCACAACTTCCAGGGAATTAGAGACTAATGCTTTATCACAGCTATGCACAAAGAACGCACGAAGACGTCACAATCGAAAACCACTAATTAAATAAAATCTTTACGGAGAGGCAAAACATTATCTACCCGAAAAATTATTTGAAAATGTTTTATGATAGAAGAGGGCGGTCAGAAAGCATTGCACAATGTATATTTAACCTTTGGTCCGAAAGATGAATATTGAGGTCAACACCCAGCGGCGAAAGTCTGTTTCACAATCGATAAAACTTAAAGGATAAAAGCGGTAAAAGTTAAAAATCTAGACATATCGGACGTCGGAATTGGAATTTAAAGCTGAGCGTCTCGTTTCATATAAATAAAATCGTTATTAGCTTGATGACGCCTATTCTTGGATCGAAACACGCCATTACTAACTTTCCTCGAATTTTTTCATTAAATTTACCACGGTTAGTCTGGTTCATAAATTGACAGCAATATAAAATTGAATTAATTCAAGAAACTAGCGTACATATAAATACCCGTAAAAGATAGACATATACATATACATATACATATATATATATATATATATATATATATATATATATATATATATATATATATATATATATATAAAGAGAGATAGATAGGTAGATAGATAGAAAGAAAAACACTTGGTATTAGAGACGTTCAATTTACGCTGGATGATTAAACATTGTGAACATATTACATCTAAGAAATTGCATTTACAAAAACAGTATTAACGAAATTGTTACGGACTAATCTATCTTTCTCCCTATATATATATATATATATATGTGTGTGTGTGTGTGAGTGAGTGTGTGTGTATGGAGGGGCAAAGTGTGTAAAAACGAAGAAAAGAATTAAACTTCAAACACTGCTATAGGAAAACAAACGCAATCGCGTTTCTAATGTCATTTTGTTTTACAACAGAAATGAAAACAGTAAATTGTGTTCGTAAATAGAGGATATTATGCGTGTACTGTCACGCAAACACCACAATCTAAGATCTGATGTGTGACTAGCGTAAATAAACTAGCAGGTAGTATGAGCATAAATACGGCAAATGGGAACTAAGCACAAAATGTGTTGTATTTTTTTTTCGCCGTGTATTTTCTTAAAATAAACCGTGAAAACTTGTTTCAAAAAATACTTTTAAAGCGATTAATAATTTTACAAAAGGAATAGTAACAATCAGTATTTTTTTTTAGAGTAGTCGCAAAATTTGGGAATCAGCTTTTTTCAAATGCCGGTCGTAGTATGCTGAAGACTGGTTTATGTATTTAAGTTAAGCTATTTACAAGAAAAAATCGGATCACAGGATGTTAAAAGATAGATTTATTAAATTTACAACTTTCATTGTTTAATAAATATATTTCCAAATTCTTAGGTAAGGGTATAAGAGAAACAGAGAGATCATTCATATATAATGAAATTAAGAATGAAAAATGTGAATATGACGAGTGAGTAAAATAAAATGCAGCCAGAACGGAATCGGGTGTGAAATAGAGAATAAATTGTGCATATAATATGCGTTTCCTGTAAGGGAATATATATTTGATATTGAGACAAAGTAAAAACGCGACAGACGGAACGAATTTAATCGCGTGTTAATAAAGAAGGGATTAAACTGTAGCTTCATCAGATGATGTGCGGCCGATATTTATTGTACTTGAAAAAACAATATGAATTACGACAGAGCAATTGCGTGGTCAGTCTCATGAACAGTCATTTTATGGAAAAGGCTGACACGGAAATTTTGATTTCATCTGAACTGGAAACTAAAAAATCATATATTCTCGAACCAATCATATTGGATATCGATTACTTGTATATGATCGTTTTAAACTAAATATATTGGCAAATTTGTCTCGTTTTTGCCTTAATAAATTTAAGCTTTCGTAAATTGATTAAACTTTCCATTATTTGGATCCTAACAGTAACAACGCTCTGTTTATTCGTTCTTCCTGTCTTCCTTCCCCTCTCTCATTCTCAATTGAGATATATATATATATATATATATATAGATATATATATATATATATATATATATATATATGTATGTATATATATGTATGTATATATATATATATATATATATATATATATATATATATATATGTGTGTGTGTGTGTATGTATACGAGGGTCATTCAGTAAATAAGTTGAATTTTTCGGTATAAGGACTTCTAATACAGATAGAACCTTACTATTTTAAATTTTTCAACGTAGTCTCCCAGCGCTGTCACACACTTTCCCATTTGTGCACAAAGCTTCTGTATTCCCTCAGCGTAAAAATCTTTGGACTGATGTCTCAGCCAGTCGCTCACAACACTTTTGACTTCATCGTCATTTTTAAACTTCGTGCCACTCGTGAACTCTTTCAAGGGACCAAACAGGTGAAAGTATGAAGGGGCAAGGTCTGGGCTGTAAAGGAGATGAGGGAGCAGTTCCCAGACCAGCTCCTTGATTGTCTGCACCGTTTGGGCTGTTGTGTGAGACCTTGCGTTGTCCTGATGCAAGATGACTCCCTCTGACTGATGACCCCTGCGTTTGTCCTAAAAGATAAGCTCAAAGTCTTTGCAATGTTATCCACTGTCACCATTCTGTCAGACTGAATGAGGTCATTGACTGATTCGATCACATCATGAGACCTCACTTCTGTAGGCTACCCAGGCCTATCTTCATCCTCAACACTGCTCCGTCCTTCTTTAAACAATTTAGCCCACTTGTAGACATATTTTTGGCTGAAACATGTGGCACCCTACACAGTTGATATTCTCCTATGAATTTCAACTGGTTTGCACCCATCAGCAACCAAAAACTTGATAACTGACCGCTGTTCAATCCTGGAGCATTTTTCTTGGTCGGCCATCTTTGTTAATCGCCAAAACTTTCAAAGTTTTCTTCTAATCTGCAAAATAAATTAAATCGACGAGAAAAAGAAGTAAATCCCCAAAAAGTAAAAAAGAGTAAGCTTGTATCTGTATTAGAAGTCCTTATACCGAAATATTCAACTTATTTATTGAATGACCCTCGTATATATATATATATATATATATATATATATATATATATATATATATATATATATAAAAAGACTTAAACACTAATATTCCATGGTCATAATTTATTCCATTGGAATCGTAAAAACGATCCAATTCATCAGACCTACAGATTCAAAAAGATTCAAATTTTGAATCTTTAGGTCTGATGAATTGGATCATTTTTACGATTCCAATGGAATAAATTATGACCATGGAATATTAGTGTTTAAGCCTTTTTATTATATCCTTACTCTGTCCTGCACATTGAGTTCTACCTGGATCATATCCTCTTGGAATTATTTTTATACATATATGTATGTGTATATATAATTGCATATGTATGTGTATATTTACCACTAATATTGTCTATATATATATATATATATATATATATATATATATATATATATATATATATATATATATATATATATAGTTGCATATTTTGATAGTAATTCTTCTTTAATGCATGATTCTATGAACATAGCTGACAAGATACGTTTGTTTAGTTTCATTATATATGTCTTGTTTGTGTCCAAGTGTTTGCTTTTCTCGAATGTAACAATTATTCGGCTTATTTTTTATTCTGATCGCTTTCACATAAAATATTAGCCACTTACACGGATTTTTGTTATACTACTACAATAAATGTTGTGCTATAGCGAAATATATAAATGTTGCTTACTTATTAAATACGGTCAGTGCGTTGTGACCTTCTTTAAAACTCACATTATTATGCGTTTGATACTTATTTTCGAATTGCAGATCTCATCACGTTTAAAGAATTTTCGCAGTGGAAGGCATCGATTTTACGTTGCATAAAGAAAACTGAAATTGAAATCTGACACCACTCACTATCCCAACTTAAAGGAGAAAAATAATTCGCATCAAGTAAGATTGTTTATAGGAGGCACGGTGGAGTAATTAATAGCGGCTTGGATTGAGGAATCGGAGAGCCGAGTTCGAATTCATTACATTCACTTACGTGCTAATACTAGTTCTTCTCCCCCCCAGCTATGGGTAAATAGCAGGACAGACTGTGTTCTCTAGCCATGGCTGGCAACTGGTCTAGGAGAAGGGCAACTTTAATTTCAAAATTTGATCCAGTTTAGGGGTTGTGCGGTAGGCTAACAACCTACTCACTTAAAAACTGACTTGTTACAGAAACCGCAACGATATATTGTGCCCAACGATATATATATATATATATATATATATATATATATATATAAATATTTGTCATCTACAGACAGACTGTTTCGCTATTATATATATATATATATATATATATATATATATATATATATATAGATAGATAGATAGATAGATAGATAGATAGATAGATAGATATATTATAACCCAAAACGTTTTCCGTTTTTCTCTTTTTTAAAATATACATTTTTCTCTCGGATTTATGTCTCTTTGATTAGGAAATATTTGTACCTGAGCTCATAAGGGTAGAATTAATTATTAAACTGTAGTTTAGAAAATTGAGTTCGTGTTGAATGTTTGGAATTGTGTATTGTACAAGTAGGTAAAGGATCAGAAAGTTAAGATATGTACTCGCGTGTTGTAAAGTTCTTTTACGTCTGACTGCATTAGTCAAGAGGGGAGTTCTTTAAGGGTCACATTTTGGTAGTGGAGATGAGAAGCGAGAATGAACGAAGAGGGCGATATTTACTCGTGTTTTGGTTTTTATAATCTGCTGTAGCACGTGACAGGATCAAACTTAGTTGGCGCCACAACAGATCTGTCGCGTGGAGGTGATTTGATTGGTCGAAACTGACCAATCAGCGAGCTAGATTGAAGGTGATTGACCACTGAATGCTTGTTATATATTTTGTAAGTATGATGTTGGTAAAAATAACAACAGGAATAGTGCATTTCCCAGCAGGGGTTAACTGGCTGTCGTGGAAGATTCGACATATTAACTATTTTTTGCATTTGGGCGTTCAATCCGTGTGATTTGAGCGGAAAGGTCAGATAGTTTGGTCAGTAAGAGAAATAGCTAAGACTAGTGAATATTACCTTTTACAAGTTATCTCCCCATCTCATGGAAAGTGGAACGATAAGAATAAACGCCGTGAATTGCAAATTCGCTCACAAATTCCGAGAAAATTACCGAATAGACATATGTAGAAAATCAAAGGGTACAAATATCGAAATATTTTGAGTAAAAAGAACCATATAAATATAATAGTCCGAATTTAAAACTGTATATCAATATTTAAAAATTGTTTGCGTAAATGAGATGCATTGCTATAAGTTTGTTATTGGTCTGTAGAAGAAATGGCTGAGACCAGTGAATATTATCTTACGCAACATATCTCCCCTCATCATGGAAAGTGGAATGATATAAATACACCCCAGTGAATTGAAAATTAGTTTACAAATTCCAAGAAAATTACCGAATACTAAGAGGGACATAAAAAGAATGTCAAAGGGTACAAAGACCAAAATGGTTTGACTATAAAGAACCATATAAGTATAATAATTCGAATTGAAAACCGTATAAAAATATTTTAAAAAACTGTTTACGTAAATGTGATGCATTCCTATGAGTTCGAAATCGGACATGTTCAAGTAAAGAATGAATTATTTACATTAGTCCAAATACAAATAACGACCTCACCATTGTTATTTCATTGATAATAATAATAATAAAGATGAGGAAATGAAGAATAGTTCTTCATCCCAGAAATTAAAATATATATTCAATAATAAGAATCATCAAAAGCGATGAAAAGACCGTATTGACGCAGTCGATGAAAGTACGTGTCGAGAATGTCTGAGTTCGTTGCAACTCTTTCAACGAAATATGTCGGAAAATTTGCAATTGGGAAAATAAAGTAAAATTATCATAAAATATGGAAGAAACGAAGGTGTCATTTTAAACTGAAGCCAGTAGGATAGGTTATAGTACGTTGCATTTGATCGTTCATAATACCGTAAATAACTGGAAAAATGTCGTTCTATTTATCCTGAAAAACAAAATGACGACATTAGTAATAAAGGGAAAGACAATCTTAAAAAATATTGATCCATGTGAAACACCTTAATTTATTTATAACTAGTTGTTCTTTTGTTTTGATGGTTTTATTTATAGGGATTTTCACTTTTGCCATAAATGAACAAACATTACTATGTACTTCATTACCATATGTTTATTTCACTACAAAATTAACTAAATTGATCACTTTGCGGTTATATGCATCAAGAAACTAGACAAATGGAGCATTGGATTCCCGCATGCGCACTGTCTCTCGAAAACTTTCGTCCTATCAAAAGTTACAATTTATGTGAATGTGTTGAATTTGGCTTTTATGAGAGATACAAAGCTAATTCAAATCATGCAATTTACGTGATAAAAGATACTTACGAAACAGACATTTTGATCAGTAAAATATTTTATATGAATTATTCCCATACAGAATTATGACAAAATTTTACCAGTCTAGTGATTTTGGAGCGTAAATTGAGAATAGGTAGAATATACTGTCCTTCTGCGTTTCTGTTCATTTCTACGTTTCTATTCAAAAGTGTTACACAGTTAATCGTGGAGTATAAAAAGATTACGCAAACTATGACGATGAAATTAACCCTTCGAAACATATTTCAAGCTACTTCTTCGTCAGTATGCATACGTATGGAGCCATTTCACAACACAAACAACACAGAAAAGGCAGTGGATATGTAAAAAAAAAAAAAGAAACTTCAATTCACGCTCGCTTTTCGAATCAACCGACCTAAGGACTAGCACCTAAAATGTTTATTTATTCTAGTCATTTACACACCCACCCACCCACACAGACAACCACCCACCCACCCACACACACACACACACACAAACACACACAAACACACATAAACACACACACACGTATTTGTATTGAGGTAATTGTAAGAAAAAGTGGAAACATTTTATCTGTGACACGTTCCACCCGTTAGGACTTCATAGTATTGGGTATGTTGATGTTGGTTTGACGACATTGGTAGCTTCACATTTTGTCTTACAATTTCCTCAATATTGTTCTTGAAATATAAAATATATATGGTTATCTCATATATATATATATATATATATATATATATATATATATATATATATATATATATATATATATATATGAAGAAATATAGTCTTAAAGTGTGCTATATTTATGGGATAAAGTGCTCAATATCAGAGATAGAGCGTGTGTAAATATAAAAGTGAACATAGAAGTCAACACTTAGAGGCAACAGTCTGTTTCCTGCATGTGCAATAGTCAGGCAGCTGCCTGACGATTGCACTAGCATGAAACAGACTGTCGCCTCTAAGTGTTGACTTCTATGTTCACTTTTATATATATATATATATATATATATATATATATATATATATATATATATATATATATATATATATATATATATATATCAGGGAAAGATGTAAGATAAGACGGAAAAAAGTTGTCGTATAACGAGTTAAGTTATGTTAGTTTACATTTATGCGGTTAATCATAACCACACAAGGTAGACGCCAGGAATTTTTTATTTGTTTTAAATATATATATATATATATATATATATATATATATATATATATATATATATATATATATATATATATATATATATATATATATATATTACTGTTTCGTATATAAATTATGGCCAATTTCATTCAGTTTCTTTTTCTTTTGTTATTCTATATCCCACATTGTAATAATAGAAAATCCGCCAAGATCTCCCAAGAAGTGAAGAAACTTTGTAAGAAACTGAACGTAAAATTACTGTGGATGATCTAGCGATTAAATCTCATTTCATCTTCGTGAATTGTTTTCTCTTTTAATTAGAGTAACATTTTTATATTAAAATTATGGTCAGTCTCGTTACGGTTACGCCCTTCAACAAGTCTCTTTAGGTCGGTTTTAGCAAGATTATTCAGCACAGTTTTTACAAATGCCGTTTTAGAAATCGGTTTCCTTAGATGTATTCTCTGACCTTCAAATTTAATCTAAAAAATTCAGAGAAAATCATTTCTTTAGATAGCTTTAATGCTATTTAAATATCAGATGACCTTGCTATGTGATACAGTAATGCATAAGATTATCAAATCCCTAGCAGCTATATTTGATTTTCTCTAATTCAAGCCATCCCCACATAAGTTCTATTTATTGAACGCTACGTATTAAATACTTGGTTGTTCAACTAAGTTAGGTTTGATTTGTTTTGTTTTACGGCATATCAACCTCAATGCCGACAATTTTTTTCCTCGTAATATTTTTTGTCAAAAATCTATTTCTGGTAATATTTCTTTCCTCAAAAATGTATCGCTGGTAATATAATTTTCAAAAACATATATCTGGTAATATTTTTTTCAAAAATATATTGCTGGTGAATTTTTTTTTCCCTTCAAAAATGCATTTTTGGTAAACATTTTTACAAATATTTCTAGTATTAAAACCTATTTTTTACACTTTTATACTGCTTTTTGCTTCAGTTACGGGGTTAACTATTTGCCCATAGTTGGGACCCTGACAGCTTCTACCGCCCCGGGTCAGGGTTGACCTGGGAACACCAGCAATTAAGAGGTGGTTTCACGCTCCTCAAAACCTCCTGATGAGAGGCCTTGCTGTTGGACGTAGTTTATCGTCATACCCAGGACGCAGATGTAGTTTACCGTCATATTCAGGACGGAACTAAGTTAGAAAATAAAAAAAAATTCTGAAGGTAATAATCCCAAAACTAAAATAAATACTGAATCTATTCTATTTAAGAAGATAGGAAAAGTTAAATAACGTCATTGTTTCCGAACCGATTCTAATGATAATTGCTTCTTTCTTTAATAGTTTTGTAATATTGTAATATTCTTCAGTCGACACCCATTCACTTGTCACTTTCTACATTCTGTCCTGATCTTATCTTTATCGTCTGGTTACATAATATTGTTATTTATCCAATTCTGTTTATGCCTTTCAGCCTGTTATTTCTTCACGTCTCTTTGTTGACTGACGATCAAAGTGGGGCGTTCTTTTTTTAAATTTCTACTGCTTAAGTTCTTTTTAACAAATCAAACGGATATCTGAAGTAGAGAAAACAACATAGATACACTGTCACGCCAATTAACTGAACTGAAAATGACACGGCAGATTTTCGTTGTTGATTGAAAAATAACACTATTAAATAATAACAATTTGCATTAATATTATATAACTGTAGATCACAGATGAAGAGATGTGAGGCAACATACACGTGGTTCTACAGAAGGATGCTGATAAATACAGTGACGGAAAATGTTAGCAACGGCAAACAGTATATGGAAACAAAAATGATACTTCTACCTAAAAAATAAAATACAGTTTGGGTATGTAAGGATGACGGAATGCTTCGAACATTTCACATTCACATGTTATATTGAAGGCAAGTGGGATGGCGCATATCTTACATAAATGTGTAATGTAAGTGTAAATGGCTGGGAGGACAGGGATCAGGAGAGATACCAGAAAGTACTAAGAGCTACAAAGAACAAGAGGATATATAAAACCATGAATGCCCATGTCCTGAAGGGATACGGCATATAGAGGAAAAAGAAGAATGCACAGATGGAATGAAAGAGGGATGCACAGATAGATAGAATGGAACAGTGCAGAAAAAAAAACTATATCAATACGCCGACGTATATCTCAAGGCGTGAAACTGCCAGGCACAGTAATGTGCTGATTACGGTGTCCACACTATATCTATAAACACTTAATCCCCAATATTAAGCATCCTTCCTCCTTGAATATAAATAATTTTGAATAATGTTTCTAATATTACCAAATTACATTGTTTTAATCATCTTACTGCAATAACATTTTTTATCCCAAAATACACACATTCATAAATTCTCTCTCGATATTTTTCTGTCACACGCACACATGTGTATGTTGTCATCAATCTCCACATTACAAATACTCTACCCCATATATATATATATATATATATATATATATATATATATATACCGTACATTATCAGTATATTTTATTACTCACACAAACACACACATATATATATATTGTTATGGTCCAGGTTCCTTGTACCCCGTTGATGGTCCAAGGTAGAACCAATGAAGAATAACTCGAACACAGGTATGGAATAACACAGATATATTACAAAAAGAATATGTACAAAAGAAGTAGAATGGTGTTAGTAATAACAATCAGGTTAGGTTAGAGAGAACTATGTTGTCTCGACCAGTATCACTATTCCAATGTCTTACAGTAATCGTCTGACGCGACTCTGTCTCTGACTGACTCACTCTGTGACGATGTTCATTAACACGCCCACGTGTGTCAAATGTGGCACAAGGCAGGTTTAATGTGGGATTTCCGAGCCCGTAGGCTCGGGCAAAAATTGCCCGTAGAACCCGTATAAACGGGATCGGGGTGGTCAACCTCCCCGAACGAGGCTCTGCCCTTCGGCGGAGCCTCGTCCGAGTTCCTCTCTGCCCAGAGGCAGAGAGTTCGACCGTCTAGCCGAATCGTCCGACATCGAATGACTCGAACTGTGACTGCTGCTCCCTCTTGAGGCGCAATATTTATGAGTTACGGAACAGTCTATTAAGATTATGGGTAGATTCCCATAACACACGCGCACACACACACACACACACACATACACACACACGCACACACACACACACACATATATATATATATATTCCAAGAATCGAACAAGGACCGTTTCGATACAACGTAAACGTCATACCAACTATACCATGGGCCTCGGTGACGAAGAAGTTAAAAAACTTGATTCGAAATAAGGCCGCTACTCACTCATTTCCACAGCGATACTCATACAAGTATTCAGATAACATCGGAGCAGTGCCCCAAGAACCACGACTGCTTTTTGACCTTTAGCCGTTCAATCACAGAGCATTAGATTGGTCTAGCAAGGAAATACAAGTGGTTATTTTGGGGATTTGGCTAATCGTATAGTAATTCATCGAGCTTAGAATAATCCTCAACAGCTCGATGAATTACTATACGATTAGCCAAATCCCCAAAATAACCACTTGTATATATATATATATATATATAATATATATATATATATATATATATATATATATATATATATATGCAGGGTGTATCAAACATACATTGGGGCAGATTCTTTACACGAAAACAAGGTAAATGTTCATATAAACTTACGTCCAAAAGCCATTGCTGTACCTCAACACAGCAAAACACAACAAATGTGTTCGATAACTTCTACACACGCATGCACCCGTCGAATCATTGACTTGCGGACACGGGACGGTGTCGTATGGTTTCGCAGACCTCCATGACTCGTTGATGAAGCGTCTATGCCTTACTAATGTCTGTTGTATAAACCAATCTCTTTAGGTGGCCCTACAGACAAAAACCGAATGAAATGAGATCGGGGGAACGTGCAGGTCATGGAACCCGTTTTCCCCAGGCTATCGATCTTTCATGGTAGACGTCAGCCAGTCCATCGCAACCAATATGGCTAAAATATTCTGTAGCCATATCATGCGTCTTTCTATTAGCAGGGATATATCCTCTAGTAGGGCTGGAAGTGTGCTCGAAATAAAGTCCTTCTAGACATATCATGTAAGTCTTGCTGGGACAATATATGGACCTACAATTCCAGCCGATACAATCATCGTAAAACGATGCTGATGTCTAGCCTGTATTGTACTATATGTCTTCCGATCCGCCGATAAATGTTGGTTGTGCAAATTTGTTATTTCATCTCTTCCCAATCTTGCCTCATCCGTAAACCAAACTGGAGAGACAAACAACGGATCGGTATTTTGTGCAATAAACCATTGGCAAATGTTTTCTCGAGGTGAGTGATCAGATGGCGAATGAGCCTGCACACGTTGCAAATGATACTGACACAGAAACTGCAATTGAAGTACTTTCCATTCGGTAGTATGAAATGTACGGCATGATAGGGCCACTTGACGTGTGCTGATAATTGGATCGTCTCCTACAGCCTGTAGAATGGGTTCTTCGTTGTCAGGCGTACACGTGGATCTCCGTCTTCCTCAATCCATAATTTGTTGTGCCACGTGTCATGTCTCAGCAACGTGACAATAAACAGCAACAAATGTAGGATAACTCGGCTGCCTTCGGTCTGGAAACATAATCTTTTACAGCCGTGCAGCCTCGCGTCTATTACCATTCTTTCTGACGTATGTAAAAATCATATTTGCCTGCTCACTATATGAATATTCTGACATTGTTAAACAGTAAATTCTTTAAAAGAGACTAACCACAATTGTACACGAATGACAAATGTAACTTAGTATTATGGCAACAAAGCGCTCTCCACCGTAAACTTTCTTTAAATTTAATAAATCTAAAACGAAGGATTTGCGGACATATGTTTATTTGAACCTTTGACATTGTTTACGTTTGAGGAACCCGCCCCCAAATTTTGTAAAAGTATTTTTCATACACCCTTTACTTTCTGAAAACATTCTTTTAAAAGGACCTTTTTCATTCAACAATTTTTCAGAAAGATTCCTTGGAATGACAATATTTTTATTGTCAAAATGTTTATGTTATCATTAAGCGGAAAAACTAAAATATTTTTTATTATTTTATTAATTTTTTTTAGTCCTTTCGAGAACGTTAAAAATTATTGTTAAACATTGTGTTTTTCTTCCGACAGCAGAAGGGGGCAAATATTAGTATAGTAAATTGTAGCTTCTTTTTTAGGTAAAAGATATACTGATTTGTAAATTCTTACCAAAGAATCTTTGAATTTTAATGAAATTTTCAGGAGTTATTTACAAATAAATGAAATTAATTTTTAAATAATTTTAGAAATAGATTTCTTTTATAATTTTGTTTTTTTAACATCTATTACCCTCGACTTACTTCATTTTTACATTAGTTAAAGGCAGGCCTACTTCGAGAATTTAAATCATCACTTTTTTCAAAAGACAATTTATCGAAAATCTGCTCTGAATCGTAAAATAAACAATGCGATAAAACTAAGATTTATTTAGAAAAGCGTTTATTTGCTTTTTATAAATAATATATATTAATAACTATGAAAAACATTTTTGATCAACAATGTATTTTTACAAGAATTGTTTTCATTTAAAAAAGTAATTAGAATAATTTATTAAGCTTCAAATGTGAAAATTCTGTATTTCTTTCGTCTTTTTTATGATATTATTCAGTTAAACACTATATTCAGTACAAATAATCAAGCACCAAATATAAAAAAGAGTTTTGAACTTTCTTGCATGTGTATGGAGGTGCTGATTTTGTTGATATGGTTTTTCATACACGAGATTGTCATAAAATAACATCGAAATTTATCATTCAATAAAACATTAGATTACAGAGAATATTTTCCGAAATATTTCAGATTGCGGACTACTAAAAAGTGATATATAAAAGGTGCCCACTCAGCCTGTCAAAAACTGAAGAGCTTAAATAAACAGATACGGCTGTAGTAGGAAAACATTTCTACGATATTTTCAACTTAAAGTAAATAATACGCATTTCAAATAGGATTAATTATAATTTAAATCAGGTAATATTCCTAAAATAATGATTCAGAAAAGCATATTTTATTTTCAGAATATTTGTTTCTTGAAGTGAATTGCATTGTGATGACAGGTGGCTAAAATTGAAGAAAAGAGGTCAGTAATTTCACAACCAAACTACTTCCAATCAATTAGTTTTGAAATACAGAATTGTATTTTCCTTATCGGAAATGTTATATTTAAGCTATTACCTTGAAATTAAAACTAAAATAAAAGATTCATAAAAGGATTTTCCTTTATAAAAAATAGTTTTGAACCTTAGTTATCGCGAATCTGTGAATGCATCTAATAATATATATACATATATATATATATATATATATATATATATATATATATATATATATATATATACATATATATATATATATATATATATACATATATATATATATATATATATATATATATATATATATATACACACATATATATATATATATATATATATATATATATATATATATATGTGTGTGTGTGTGTGTGTGTGTGATTTTATTAATTTTGCTAAATGAATTTGCATTGATAAGTCGTGGGAAAAAACTACTTTCCCATGGACGAAATAATCATCTGTATGAGGTAAATTGTTTGGATCTCATTATTTGTTAAAAAATTCTACAATATTGTATCATTTTTCAAATGATATATGTCTAAAAACTAATGTCATTTTTATAGACCTGTAGTTAACAAAATAAATATCAATAACTACATATATATATATATATATATATATATATATATATATATATATATATATATATATATATATATATTATAATAAGAAGAAAGAACAGTAAGATATATAATTAGAAAGCAGTGCGTAATGTAAATTTACAGCGCATAAATATTATAAAATAAATGATTTAAAATATGGTTTCTTCGCTACACAGAAATTACCATGTTTCAAAAAGCGAAGCTAAAATCTTCAAATTTAATTATATAATTAAATTAAAAGTATTAGTTCTGTTTCATCGTTAAGCGAATTTTGGAATAACTTATTTTTAAATTTACTGATTTTTAAACGCACATACAATTCATAATATTTTGCTTCCAATAATAATAACTAAATGATTTCATTTTCAAAATGGTCTCCTTGTTTGAAATCTCGACTTCTCTTTATTTGACGGTGTATTTTTGAATTGATTATTTTCTAACAGCATAACATCACGAACTATGTTCAAGTGTGTGCTTGTGTTACGGCACCAGAAATAGCCAAACGACTCTGCCCGTGTTTGAATCTTTCTCGCCCAAGTGATAGTTCAATTTCGTAGCCTTTCCATTCGACAAGAGAGATTGACACATTCTTTACCGAAACATAAATTCGTTTTTCACGCTTCTGCCGTCTCAGTGGAATGAGGGATTTCATAGTCGTCACATTAGCCACCTCGGAAGAATTCTTCATTCCACAGTGCCATTTCTACTTTACAAATGCGCTCGACTTGGCATTACATTTCTGACGACCCGTTCCCTATATTTTCAGTTCGAGAAAAGGTCGACACCGTGAATGTCTCTGGAGCTGTCGATACAATTGAAAGCTCCGGAGACTTTTGCGGAAAATGACGCTTGGTGGTTGGAAAAGAAATTCAAGACAATAACCTCTGACGCAGATTCTTAATTGGAGAGGCAGGTTCTCACCTGCTTCAAAGAAGACCAAAGCCGTTTCGTCTGCAAGGAAGGTGATGGCTTCATTTTTTTTGGGGGGGAGCAAAAACACTGTGTTTATTGACTCTCTTCAAAAGAACGACATCATCAATGGCGAGTGCTATGCCAACTTTCCGAGGCAGTGACGAAAGGCTATAAAGACCAAACTGACGAAAGATATCTTGTTTCATCAGAAGAAGGCTACAGTACAAACACACGTCCGTTTCTTCAGTGGATGCTGTTCGTGAATTTGAACTAGTTGATCACACTACCTATTCTCCTGATTTAACTATCATCTGTCCCCTAACATGAAAAATATTTGGCTAGGAGCCAGTACCTCACTGATGATGGCGTCATATCTGTCGTTAATGAACCTTTACCAAAAGGATGAACAGTCTTCTTAGAAAAGTCAGATGTCAGTTTACCTGGAAATGAACACTGCAGTTGAAGAAGAGTTGAAATTAATGCATGCAATATTTCAGACAAGGTAAAATTATGCATGCAAGATTTCACATCTCTGGAATCACGCCTTCATAGTTGTTTGAACAGCCAGATGTCAGTTTATCTGAAGAGAAACAATGCAGTTACTTATGAGAAGACTTGGAATTAATGCATGCAAGATTTCACTATTTAATAGCCTGCCAATGAACTTGTCAGGACCACCCACGTAATTGTTAGCATTAGGTACTATGCACGTTTATCGTAAAGGCAATTTCCTATTCTCACCGATTAAATTTAGGAGTTTGCTTGAAAATAATACTGAGATAAAGGAACTGACTACATTTATTCTAGGAAACAAAATATGTTTACTGCCTATATTTCTGAGTTGAGGTGTTATATACACTATTTACATTATTCTGACTATTGTCCCCATCTTTTATTGCAATATTTATCACAACGATTCGACATTCCAAGAACCTGAAGAAGGCTGGGGCGTACAAAGGCCGAAACGATGTGATAAATATGGCAACAAAGACGAGGACAATAGTCCGAATAATGTAAATAGTGGAAATATGTTAAATGTGTTCGATATGATGAATGGGATGAATGATCAAAATTTAATAAAATTACAGGGGATTCAATGTATTGAATTAATTTTGCGTTGTTATCAGGCGGTGCGGGTGATATTCTCTACATGACAAAGCTGCACTTTAGAAATCCGGAGAAGACACATACGGATTATTGAAAATAAGATCTGCGCAAATGGCTTCTTTCAATTCCAAGTACATTATAATATAAAACTTTTATTTTCTGGAAAAATTCCTGAGTATACCATCCAGCTCCCAGGCTTCTTTCAATTCCAAGTACATTATAATATAAAACTTTTATTTTCTGAAAAAAATATCCTGTGTATACGTTACAGCTCCGAGGCGAGAGAGATGTCACAGGTTGAAATAAGCACTGAATTTCGAGTTTTACTTAAGATGCAGAATCCATTTCTCCTCCGCTTTTCTACTGATCTGGTGAGGAAAAGGTGATTTTTAAAACATTTTCTTCGCCTGTCAACAGAACAGCGAATGAAGCCTCAAACTGAAATTCCTTTCGCGACGAAATTTGTCGTGAATGTGCGTTTAGATTTGAATATAATGTAATTGATTTTCTTCGTAAATCTTTCGTACTCGCTCTTATTTTATTTTTTTGTCTTCCTTTGTGCAGCATTTTGCAAACCAAACAACACCACATGTAGTCACATCTCTTTTTAGCGCATGTTTATTATCAATCTTTCAAGATCTAAACTTACTATAATTTTTTTCGGTCTAATTCGCGTTTGTTCTGGGCAGCTTGTTCTATTTTTTTGAGTTTATGTCAGTCAAAAATTCTACAATATTTCATCTCATTTTTCAAATGATGTAAGTCTAAAAATTAATGGCACTTTTATAGATTTATAGCTAAAAAAATAAATATCAATAACTATAACCATATATATATATATATATATATATATATATATATATATGTATATATATGTATAAATATATATATATATATATATATATATATGTATATATATATATATATATATATATATATATATATATATATATATATATATATAGGGTGTGATGGATGAATTGTCATCTCAATTACGCAAAAATTAAAATAACACTGGCATCTAATTTGAACATGTATATTTACCAAAATGGAACACTGATATAATTCAATAAAAACACCATTTGCTTCAATCATGGCCTCCATACGACTTCAGAATCGCAAGCAACTTTTTGTATGGTGAACGCTGCCATAATCTTCGACTCAAGTTGACTCTGAGGCCCTGTGGGAAGAAAATGGATGCAAAATTTCGCTATCACTAGTGATCCCGCCAAACACCTTCGTAATCCCTCTTAGGTTCATCCGACCCTTTCCGAATCCTCTGCACTGTCCTCAGATTGACCCTGCAAAAACAAACTCTGAAATGTTCGCATTGGATCTTCCGGTACGAATTCCAAGCATACTGTTTCCAAGTTTCTAGAGGAGTGAATTGTGTGACGGTGCACCTTTTCTCACAGAGAGTTCCCAACTGATCCTACTATAATGTGGAGTCGACAAAATCAAAAACAAAGCGCATGCGCAAAATTGAAAATATAACATGGCGACAATATACGCATCACCCCTTATATATGTATATCTATATGTAATTTGGAATCATTAACTCGCAAAGAAAGCGATAAAGCCACTAAAACACTACAGGGTACTGAGCGTGAAAGAATATGAGTAAAAGGAAAACATTTTTCATGCGAGAGAACAATAAAAAAAAAAACAGGAATTAATAATACAGTATATAATCGTTGACATTACATTTGAATTTTTGAAGAGCAAAGTTGACCGGGAAGCAAGAAGACGCAGGAGAGTTCCACAATGTAGAAGTGGAAGCGAAGAAACTATTATCACAGTGCTTATACTGACATCTAAAAATTCCAACTGTAAAATAATGGAACCATGCTGCCAATCTAGTATTGGGCTTGAATTCGTATGGTCGAAGTACCAAAGAAGAAAACTCATCAGAACATTTACCATGAAATATTTACAGAAAAGACAAATGGAAGCTGCGTTACGCCGGTAGGAAATTAACTGAAACCGAGATGCCATGTAAATATCGATCATATTGCAGATTCTTCTTTTGATTTTATCAAGAATCATAAAATCGATACCAGAGTAGATGTGGCAGTAATATTCAATCCGTGGATGAATGATAGCTTAATAAATATGTAAGAGAGATAACATCGAGAAAAACTCAACTAACCTGCTTAGCAGAAGACCTAGCATGTCAGCGGCAAACGTTAGCACGAGCGGGTGCAATGAGACACCCCCTTGGAGATTAGCATCATCCATGATGATTGAAAGTAAAATAATTATCTAAGGTGTAAAGAAGTTTCGATTTGGAGGCGTCACAATTAAGGAGCAAATTCTTGTTACAATTAATTACAGATTGTAGGCATTTTTTTTAGATCAGTTGCCAATAGAAACTGATTGACCAGATAAACCTACCATTAAAACTGGAGTAACGAGTAGGGAAGACACCGATTTGAGAACCGAGGTGATAGGGAAGGTCATTGTTGAAAATATCGCACTTTGAGTGCTGGTGTTAATAAAAGAGTGCTTGACGTAATTTAACAAACAGAGCTATAGGTGAGGACATATATATATATATATATATATATATATATATATATATACATATATATATATATATATATATATATATATATATATATATATATATATATATATATATATATATTTATATATCGAGAAAAATATTGGCGACAAATGTACGACTAATGGAAAAGATTTCTTAGGAGGTTTTTCGTCATGTAGGACTTAATCAATGGCCTCAATATATATATATATATATATATATATATATATATATATATATATATATATATATATATATACACACACACACATACACACACACACACACACACACATATATATATATATATATATATATATATATATATATATATATATATATATATATATATATATATATATGTGTGTGTGTGTGTGTGCGTGTGTGTATTATACATATATATTCGATTCTTGTTCACTGCAGATGAGTCCCAAATAGAGGACGAAACAGGCCATCCAGTGCTTTCTGCATTCTGTTGAGGATTCTTCTAGACTCGATGAATTACTTAATTGTCATTATCTCAAATCCTCATAATAATTTCTATCACTTGTACATCCTTGCTTAAACCGGCTTCTGATGCTCTGGATGCAGCGACTTGGAGTTAGTAGCCGTGGCTTGTGGGGGCACAGTCCTATGGGTAAGGGAAACACGGATGAGTTCCACCACGGAATATCGAGCGGCGCTATTTGTTACCTGCCGTTGGTACAGTTGGTATGACGTTTACCTCTTATCGTAACTGTTCTGGTTTCAATTCTCGATAGTGGATACGCACTGCTGATGAGACCTAAATATAGGACGAAAAGGCTGTCCAATGCATTCTATTGAGGTTTCTTCTAGATTTGATGAATTACTTATGATTATCTCAAATCCTCTTAATAATTTATATCATATATATATATATATATATATATATATATATATATATATATATATATATATATATATATATATATATATATATAAATTAACGGAATAATTGATTATATAAATATTCTAAATGTTTTAAAAACAACATTTGGTTAATATCAAGTTTGTTGTGTAAACATTGAGTTTGCAAAATATATTTCATACAAATTGATATAGACTACTGCATACTCACACCTACGCTTCTATCTTTATCTATATATACGCATACGCAGACATACACAACTATACACACACACACACACACACATATATATATATATATATATATATATATATATATATATATATGGATGTGTGTGTTTAAGTGATTGCAATTTGATGAATGTGAAACTAGAGATTTGTGAGAATATGTGGATGTTTGTTTTCGTGGATTTTTCTTCGCCTCTGTTTATCATTTTAATTGCATATTCTGTCCACAGAAGCACTAATTCTTCCCTGCAGATAATTTCTTCCTAAGAGGATTTATAGTGTTTTGACGGGTAGCAGAGTGCTAAACATTTCCTTTTCTGATTTCTAGCACGATAAAACTAATAAAGAATGAAAGAATAAAAAAAAAACTTTTGAAAGTCACTTGGTCAGGGACGACGGCATTGTATTTTGCCGTGAGGCTAATCTTGATAAAATCTTTAAAGAAGTTTATTTTTTTATTTTGAAGACAGTTAAATAATACAACTTATTTTTACTTTTTACTTTTTTTATTTATATTATTAATTTTTATTTTCATTTCTTATCTGATATATCTATTTATTTATTCTTCTTATTTTAATCGGTGATTTTATTAACGTAGTAAAAAATTGTTTATATCGTTTATTTAATAGTTTGCTTTTGGTTTGGGAAGATAATTAAAGCTACTTATTGAATTTTGGGGGTGATTGTTGTAATTTATTCTAACTATTATTTTGGGTGGCGCAGTTTTTTAATTTGTTTAATACTTCATGTATTTATTTGGATTGATTATCTTTATTTGTTTTTTTTTCTGACGGTTAATTCATCGGGACCGGTTTGTTAGTATGTTTATTTATTTATTTATTTGGATGAATTTAGATTAATTTATTTGACTCGTTTTTTATTATTTATTTATTATACTGTATATTTTTATTTACTCTTTTCGTCATAATGGTTTGTTAATTTGTTTATTATTTACTTTATTCATTTAGGTTCATTGAGTTTGTTGTTTTTATTTTTTTATTCTATTTCGTCTATTCTAACGTGTGTGATTTGTTAATTTGTTCGGATTAATTTATTTTACTTATTTTATTGTCATTTTTTTTATTAGTTTATTTTATTTCATTTTTTAATATTTTTTTTGTATTTTTTCTGTTTTCGATTTTTAAGTAACCTAGTAAAAATTTGATTTCATGTCTGCATTTTGAGATCAGGTTGGATCTTTTATTTAATAATTTATTTTCCTCTGGGAACGTAATGATAGCTATTTTTTACTCTAAGCAAAGCTTGCAAGATTTTGTTTGGTTGTTGTATGCTTATGATCTTTTCCTTATTTTTCATGATATTTTTGGTGTTATGTGCGTTTTGTTTTTAATTTCCCAGATATACTTAGAAAGCATTGTGCTGTTCGCACATTTACTATTTGTGAAATATGATTTGTTTGCATAATTTCTTTGATTCCAGGGTCTTCAGTTACTCATATGTATACCTTTTCTTCAATATCTGGTGGTTTTATCCTGGCTTGGTATATTACGTTGTTTTGTAGACAATTACCGATTTAGGGACATTCGTTCTTTATTCTGCAGTTACACGTGGGTTTAATTTGTTCGTGAGGTTTGTTTATAATTTTCCTGTTGTGCCTTTTTATTAATTGTGCCATGTTCTCGATGTAACTGTAGCTGATTTTCACTGTGTTTTAGTTGAATATTCTGTGTAGGGTGCTTGATTCCGGGAAGTGTTTGTGTAAGAGTTTTTTTACGTTTTTGATGTAGGGTGGGTTGAACCATATGATATTTCTTTTCCTGTTGGCCTTTTTTGTGTTCTGTGGTGAGTAGATGAGTGTTGCTGTGAATCCTTTATCTTTTAGGTCTGTTTCGTAGTCTTTCTTAACTTTTTAAAATATGGATTCATTGGGTGAATTGTCGGAAAGCCTGCGGTTAATCGGTTTTGGTATATGTTTGCTTACAGAGGGAGGGTTGTTGGAAGATGTGTGTATATAGAGTGGTTTATCATTGTGTTTTCTGAATGGGTTATATGTGCATTTTCTTAGGTTGAAGGTAACATCTAGAAAATCTACTTCGTTTAGGCTAATTTTTATATCTATGTCGAATACTTTATTTTTGAAAATCTTTATTATTGCTTTTCTAGTTTTATCTGTGTTTTGTTTGTTACAGTTTCTTAAGATTATGAGACCGTCGTCCCTGTAGAGTCCTGTGTCATTTCTATCTATTATTTTGCTTAGTTTGTGTAGTAAGTAAATACCTATGATTTCGCATGTCTCTGCTCCGTCAAAGCTTCCCATTGTAGTATCAAATACCCAATCGTTCTTTATCCATCCTTCTTCATTGTGAAATAGTAATGAATTACGGGAGTGCTGAATGATGTCGATTTCTTTTGGTTTTATTACTGTTTATTTCTTAACTAACTTTATGGCCTTATCTAGCATTGATAGCACCTTGATGCAATTTTTTCGGTCATCTAGGTCTAATTTTTGGGCGGTTTCTTTAGCTTCCTTATTGATATCGTGTTCTCTTGTTTTTGGTGCATTTTTGATGATTTGATTATGTTATTCTTAAGTAATTTAACGTGCGTAGGAGGGCTTAGTTTACATAAATATCGTGTTTTGTCAGCTGCGATAATTACATTTGCTAAATTATTTTAGTAATATATTCTATTTGTTTTTTTTTAAATGCATCTTGTTTTTTTATGGAATATTATGTTTCTAACTAGATCAGTTAAGTCTTTCTTGAAGTCGTCTAAGTCTTTTGGTTGCGGGGGAATTTTTTTTTTTTTTGAAGCCGTATTTTTCCTTGAGTGTCTTGTTATTTTGAAGGTCCTGATTTTAAAAGAAATGGGCTTTCCATCTCATTCTTTTTATGATCATTCTGCTTTCTCAATTAATTTTAGTTTATATATGGAAGGGGATGGGGTGGGTATGTTTTTCGGGACTAGTCGAGGCTAAGTTTTTCTATGTCTATACTGTGTTATAAATGTAGCTAAAGTGCTATACTGTTTATCAGGAGGTGAATATGAAGAAATATAGTATTAAGGTGTGCTATATTTATCGGATAAACTGCTCAATGTCGGAGATAGAGCGTGTGTAAATATAAAATTGAATATTGAAGACAACACTTAGAGGCGACAGTCTGTTTCATGCTCGTCGCAAACATCAGGCCACGGGTGCTGTTATTTTTTTCGGCTCATATATACGGGTCAGTGGTGCATTGTGGGTAGTCTATTTTGGCGGTTAATTTACTGGAAGTCGTTTATTTGATTATTTATTTATTTGGGTGAAATTATTTTGCTTGTCATTGTTTTTTTTTCATATTTATTTTCGTGTATATATATATATATATATATATATATATATATTTCGGCAGCAATCCTTCTTTTATATATGTTTCATTAAAGACGACAGACAAGGCACTCCGATTAAGTTTTTTGTTTAATTTTGCCAGCAAATTAAAAACTACAAGGAAAGAACATTTTTACAAGTTCAAATTCCCATTAAGAAACTTGTTTCTGTTTCAACCGAATTCATAAATTCTTACATCGGTCACAGTACTACATGCCTATACAGACGACTTTCGTTACAGTTATCCGACCACAGCTCCATAAGCTTCCATTTAAACACACACACACAAACTTATCAGACTCCATCCGAAACATACTAGTATAAAATACAAGCATAATAACCTCATCAACATGTAAAAATAAGATTAAAAATATTGGATGTCTTAATAATTAAAAAGAAAAAAAAACAACAATCAATACTATTAACTACGAACACGGCCACAAAGTGCTGGCCGTGTTCTGAAAATAAAACATCCCTATAACTCTAGATACATACACACAACCCATATATTCAGTAAAAATAAAAATAAAATAACCATCGATAATGGCTAAATGTATAACAGCGCTCGGAATTACAGAAAATGTGGGCAATTTCTACACACACTGCATCCAGAAAAGAAACACTTGCTCGAACAGAGAAAAATTAAATAAAAAGCTTAATCGCAGTATCTTGTCTGTCGAATGTAATGAAATATGTAATATATACATGCTTTTATAAAAAATATAATACGCTATACTTGTAATGTATACGAATCTAAAACTAGAAACAACAACAAAAAAGACAAACTGATCAGTATATTCATGGAAGTATATAAATCTCTCACACGTTTTTCCAAACGCAGACGAAGAACCAGGCACATACATACACATATTGACATTCGCATACACACATGTCTGTTATGACCATGGGCTTCGTTTCGCACAATGGGAGACCAGTATTTCAGTGTAAGGCGAAATTACAAGACTACTCCCACAGATATTTTTGATCAATGAAGGCTCCAAACAACTCGCTTCAAATTTAATTCAGAATATTATATGTCATAGACTATTTAAATTAATAGATTTTTTTCCTTTTCTCTAACCGGCTTTCAAGTAAAGGAAGCCGAATCTGGTCCACGATATAACCCTGGGGAGAGAAATATGGATTCATGCCGCGAAGGAGAATCAAAATAGGCGACTGAAATTTCAGAAATTTCAAATCATTATTTCATCATTGTGATACTTCCATGAAAGTTTCAGGTATTACAAACTTATGATTATGGGAACGGGGGTGATAATTTTGTACAGAACTGTATATAAGCAGTGAATACTGAAGTAAATACTGACCAGTGACAGCCTGTTTCATGCCTGCAATCAATGTGTGCTGTTGGTTGGCTTGAATATTTATATGATTGCCAATGGGCTATTATGTGTAGTAACGTTTATTGTATTATCGTTATGGTCATTGGCGAGGCAGTAATAGTTATATTTCAAATTATTCTAGAGGTTAACTGTTGAAATAGAATTTTCTCAGTGTCCAATTTTGTATTTTGATACGCCCTCACCCTGATATATAAATATAGCATATGTTAAAACTATATAAACATATGCTCACACTCACAAACACACACAGACGCACACACACACACACACACACACACATATATATATATATATATATATATATATATATATATATATATATATATATATATATATATATATATGACATAACGATATAAAATTTTATATATCAACAAACAGTATTGAGAAAAATAGTATGACAAATGTTGGGTCGTTTAATCCGTTAGGATTTCATCGGACTGGGGTTTGTTGAGTCCACCAAGTCTACATATGCGCCCGAAATGAGAGATGCTAGTTGTTTCAAATTTTTTGAAAGAATGCGTATCTATATCTATATCTATCTATCTATCTATCTCTCTCTCTCTCTCTCTCTCTATATATATATATATATATATATATATATATATATATATACACACATAAAATATTATAAATGAACTAATTTGTAAATATGCTTCCATCGCTACACAGGTATTACGATGTTTCCAAAATTCGCTTGAAGATGAAACGGAACTAATGGTTTTAATTTAATATAATTGAATTTGAAGTTTTTGTTTTCTGTTTTTGAAACATGGTAATTTCTGTGTAGCGATGAAACCATATTATTATATCAGTTAATTTATAATATTTATGCTCTGTAAATTTATATTGAGCACAGTTTTGTAAAAATAAAAATATCAATAACAACACCGGATTACATATTTTACTGTTCTTCCTTTTTTTACTATAATATATATATATATATATATATATATATATATATATATATATATATATATATATATATATATATATATATATATATATATATATATTAAATGATACGAAGGTTTTATTTCATATATGCCACTGTATTTTTATTATTTTGCTTTTTTATGTTTGGCGAAAATGCTTCTGTTTATTTTAGACATTTTTGGAATAAGAGGCGTGGTTATATTCGGGTTTTCAACCAGTTTTTAGCGTATTGGTAACTTTTAATATTGTCGTGGTCATCCGTCTTGATAACCAAGAGCCTCTGTTCCCGTGGTCATTTTGCTTGATTTTATTTCGTCGAGAAGAAATAGTGAAAATTCTGTATATTATTTACCTCTGTTACTGCCGAATTCTCTATGTCCTATCGGTGTCCAATTCTGCAAACATTTCTACATTATGTGTCCCAAAAGAATATCAGTTTTTGACCCCATGCAAAGGTATCCATATTGATTCAGTTTTCCTTAAAACGTTCCTCATATGTTCTGTACATGGAATTCTGTGCATGCTTTAATAAAACCGCTTATCTGTTGCCTCAAGTCTCATCATCATCTTTGAGGAAATGTTACCCAGGATTACCTGATATATAGATTAAGTGATATTGCTGATATAAACAAAGGATACTTTTTTCTTCCTAGCTGTTAAATATTTCTGACCGATAAATAATACATTTCAGACAGAAACCAACAGTAATAATTTGATAAAATAGACTCAAACGACAAGAACATCTTACGAAAAAGATAACAAAAGCACATAGCTTCCTTACCACGCGTTGTTCAATGGCTTTGGAAGATGCAAAATGGAGGTCAGAACAATTAATCCTCGTAGAATAAAAGAAAGAGGAATAATTGAATATATGTATGCAGCAGAGATATTGGATATTCGCCAATAGTTCAAGAGGAAAGAATTCTAAGGAAAAAGAAAAATTATAATACTACACAATTCAAAGAAAATAGGAAAAATATTTAAAATTGCTAAACATTTATTGTTCCCCAATATATCTAAAAATAAAATGGCTGCGCAATGATTAAAATAAACATGTTTCTCTTAATATATATATATACATACATATATATATGTACATAAATAGATATATATGTATGTGTGTGTGCGTGTGTCTGTATATATATATATATATATATATATATATATATATATATATATATATATATATATATATATATATATATATATATATGTAAAAGTCTCAAACACTAATATTCCATTTCGTTTCGTTCTATATTTGGGACTCATCAGCAGTGCGCATCCACTACAAGACTCAATCCAGTGCTTTCTGCATTCTGTTGAGGTTTCTTTCAGACTCAATGAATTACTTAATTATAATTATCAAATCCTCCTTACAATTTTTATCATATGAATATCATTGCTTGATCCGACTATATTGAGTCTGATTTGCTACCTCTTCGTCACCGAGGTCCGTTGGAACCGTTGGTATGACGTTTGCTTGATAACCCCAACTCTCGGGGTTTCAATTCTCGGTAGTGGATGCGCACTGCTGATGATTCCAAAAATATAGAACAAAACGGCCGTCCTGTGCTTTCTTTCAATCTCGATGAATTGCTTAATTATATATAGTTTTAAAGTATGCTATTTTCATGGGATAAATTGTTCAATATCAGAGATAGAGCCTATGTAAATATAAAAGTGAACATTGAAGTCAACACTCAGAGGCGACAGACTCTTTTTTGCTAAACGCAATCACCGGACCATATATATTTATATATATATATATAATTAGATAATTAATAAAATAAAATAGATGAATATTTTTGTGCGGCCTCGTTCCCAATAGGCTTTACACAAAATTTCCAGCTTCCCAAGGAATACGATATTGCTGAAAAGCAATTCTAACTACCACACAGACAGCACCTAAGTTTTCGTCAATGTCTGCGAAAATCGAAAGTACCCGAGCAAAAATAACAAAATATGAACTTCGTATATTTTATCCACAACTTCCATCACAATACTCAACACCTTAACGGAAAATTGAAAAAAGATAATAAAAAATAATCAGACAGATCTTGTCGGTTCTTCATAATCAAAGTTTTTTTCTGTATATATATATATATATATATATATATATATATATATATATATATATATATGTATGTGTGTGTGTGTGTGTGTGTGTGTGTATATGTGTTCCTAAAAGATTTATTTCGGTTGAGCTCTCTGAGGAGGAAGTGTGGGTTTGTAAACTGTGACTATAACGGCTAATAATGCAAGACTCTTCGGTACATCGAATCGAGTTCCCTCAGTCACTGGGTGTTTATCTAAAAAAATACGCTTAAATTCATCTTCATCCCCGCCGTTGGCGCACGGCAGAGATGAAGGTGAATTTAAGCGTATTTATTCAACCTGTGCGTATCAGATTCTCTAGGCCCTCATTTCTTATTACGTGTCCCAGGAATTTCAGCTGCCTCTTCCACATGTTAAGTGTAAGCTTCCTCCTTCATTGCATTCTCTTCAAAACCTTATCGCTGCTCACGCGTTCGGGCAATGATATCCTTAGCATCTTTCTGTAGAACCATGCCTCCTTTGCTTCGAGCCTCTTCTTCAATTTTGAGTAGACTGTACAAGTGTCACTGCCATAAAGGAGGACAAATGTCACGTAGCATCTCAGTACTCTTTTCTTTGTTAACAAAGAAATCGTCCTGGCTTGTAATACTCTGCCTAGCTTTCGGAATGCGTCCTTAGCCATCCCAATACGTCTTTGGATCTCAGCGTCCCACTTACCGTTCTCTGTTAAAACACATCCCAGATATTTAAATTTTCGCACCTGCTTGATTTTAGTGACCCCGACCTGCCAATCGTATTTCGGGCTCACCCTTTTACTGATTAACATGCATTCTGTCTTCGTTTATGTTTAGCCCTTTCTTCTTGCGCTCCTTCGCTACCTTCTGTAGGAGGTTTTGTAATTTCTTTTCCGTGTTTGCTATCAGTACTGTGTCATCTGTGTATCTTATGTTGTTAAGATTGTGTCCGCTAATGATGAATCCCGGTAGTAGTTAAAAAACTCTCAGAATTTCCTCGCTCTATAGCTTGAATAATTGCGCTGAAAAGACACATCTTTGCCTTACGCCCCTTTCTATTTATGTCTATCCGCTGGACTCATTTCCTTATGCACATACATGCCTTTTGCTGCGAGTATATATTCTTAATTATTCTAATATCTTTCCCAAATATATCAAGGTTGCTGAGCACTTCCAACAGATTTTGTGGCGTACTTTGTTGAACGCCTTTGCCAATATATAAAACACAGGTGCACGTCCTTGTGCATCTGTATAGCTCTTTCTGATAACATTCTGAGCATGAATATCGCGTTCCTTGTTCCGGTAACTTCAACAAACCCGCACTGTTCTTTCTCTATTTCTGGCTTGATTCTACTGCGCGATCAATTCATCAAAATACAGATGATGAGTTTTGTTACGTCGCTCATTAGGCTTATTGTTCGCTTGAGTTCACATTCGTTTGCACCTGGTTTCTTAGGTAGTGCTATGAAAATAGATCTGCAGAGATCTTCGGGTATATCCCCACTGTTGCAGATTTCATTTATTATTTCTGTAATCTTGTCTATGCAAAAGTCATCTAAGGCTGTCAGCATTTCCGTTACAATTCTGTCTCGCCCTGCCGACTTGTTTCTGTTCAATTTGGCCAGTGCGGATTTTACTTCGGTTTTTAGAATTTCGAGTCCGTTGGTAGTTCTGTGTATTGCTGGTTGTTCACTTTCCTCGTGGAAGAGTTCTCCAATATACTCGCCCCTTCTGTAATATAAGCGTGCCATAATTTTATTTGAAGCAGCCTGTTGACTAGCATGACTGCGCTGTTAGTTGCCTTATTTGTTTATTCATATCTCCTTTGTTGGTGGTACTCATCTCTCTATTTCTGCCCATATTTGTTCAGCCACTCTTTTTTAGCCGACGTGCAATTGATCCTTATTTCATTGCGTAATTTTCTGCATTCCGTTCCGTCTCTTGGCAGAGGTTTCCGTCTCATTTGCATCATGTCGAAAATCTCATCAGTCATCCATTCGTTTTTTCTTCTTCGTCCAGTCTCCTTTGGGATGATATCGTTAGCTGATGTCACTAAAGCGTCTCTTAGTGCGTCCCATTCAGTCTTTGGTTATCCCAATGCGCCTTCAGTGCCACACTTTCTCTCCTTTCTTAATGCGCTTCCAATATATCTCAATTCTTGCGCCTGTTTGACTTCGGTATCACCAATCTGTAATTTGCATGTTAGACTGTCCCATTTTATAACACTCAGGGATCCAGTCTTCTGTTTAGTATTTTCTTATTGATCTCTTTCACTACCTTCTGTAGAAGTTCTTGCAGTTTCATTTCTGTATCTGCTGTCAACACTTTGTCTGCATATATAATGTTCTTCCGATTGTGGCCGCCGACTTCTGTCAGAATGACTTCGTTAGAGAGCTTAAAATTGTCTGGTGAGAAGACGCGTCCTTGTCTTAAAACTCTTTTTTTATTTCTGTTTTGCAGGCAGTTTGCTGTCAGTTCAGTTTTGCGGTTATTCTTTTATCTTTCCCACATATTTCAAGGTTACCTAGCAGTTCCAACAATTATTTGGGACTTAAATTATCCAGCGATTTTGCATAATCTATAAAACATAGATATATATATATATATATAAAACATAGATATATATCCTTTTGAAGTTCTATTGGTCTTTCTGATATAATTCTGAGTAGAGGTATTCCAAAACTTGTTCCAATGTCTTTAACCCTAGAACACTAACCAAGGGTATATAATACCCAGCGTAAATCTTCCTATTTTTAATTACAATTGTCAGTATCTGATTTTCTGACCTAAATAATATGTTTTTCAGTTCCTATTAATGCTAACTGAAAGTACAATGTTTGACGTGCCTGCATGTAAAATATTTCAAATAAAGATTTATATTTAACATTTTTTTTTTGATATTTTCAAAATCGGGTATGATATACCCATGGTTAGTAGTGGTGCAACTTTAATTGATGGTTAGTGTTCTAGGGTTAACGAACCCACACTGTTTTTGTACAATTTCCGGTTTGAATCTACTGTGCGCTCTAATACTGTAAGCACATTGTCCCCGGTACAGAATTTAAAATACACCCTGATCACCTTACTGATGATGTCAGTCAATTATGTGCCGTGCGTGACACACGATTAGGCGAACATGTAACTTTCGATACATGACGGACGAGGCAGATTTTTTTCCAGTGGTAGACCAGTTACCATCCAAGGCTATAGAACCCAGTCTGTCCTGCTATTTACCCATAGCTAGGGAGATGAAGAGGTTTCATACCTTTCCCAAGGATATTAGCACGTAAGTGAATGTAATGGATTTCAATAGAATTCGAACTCGGCTCTCCGATTCCTCAATCCGAGCTGCTATCCGTTACTCCACCGTGCCTCCTGTTAACGTAATTTATCTTATTTGCTAAAATGGTTGTGAAGGAGACAACTATAAGATTGAGACTGGCTCTGTATTTTTATCTCCAGTTTAATAAGTTCAAAATGAAGATTAGGAAGAATTGTAGTTATTTTAATATAGCACAGTAATTCAACTTACGTCTTTTCTATTCCTAGTTATTATTTACCTCCTTCTAGCTATCAGAAAGTAGAAAGAAAAAACTTAGCAATGTTAAATTAATTTTTTTTAAAGAAAATAGCAATGAAAACAGATGCACTTTTTAAACGTTTTAATAGTTGGTAGGACCTACTGGGTTCGATGGCTATATTATCGGCATTTTATATTTTGAACTTCGCGCATGCGCGTTGTTTGTTTTTGTCGAACGTACAGTATAGTACGGTCAGTTGCGCACCGTCTGTGAGAAAAGGAGCACCATGACACAATTCACTCCGCCAGAAATTTGGAAACGGAATGAAGCACTGCTTGGTGTCCAGCTCCAATACGAACATTTCAAAGTGTTTCGGTTTATATCTGAGGACAGCGTTGAGGATGCTGTGCTCCAAAAAAAATGCCGAAAATGAAAATGAAATATCCAGTTAACATCCTGGTGTTTGCGTGACCACTAGTGATAGCAAAGTTATGCCTCAAACCATCTTCCCACAGGGACTGAGAATCAACACGGGACCCTACAAGTGTCATTAGGAGGTCGGGCTGCTCTGGGGCAAGAGGGTGGCTCCTGGAAGACCCTATGTCTAGCAGCCATTCCACAAAGAACACTTTCTGCGACCACATGACCCCTTTCATCTGACCACCTCAATCTCATGACTTCGACACCTTTGATTGTTATGTGTGAGGCGCAGTTGAGCTTAAGACCAACAAAAATCCTTGTAACACCAAAGATGAAATGAAGGCAAGAATTATGGCAGCATTCACGAACAAGCAGAAGGTACAGAAGAGATTCCGTGATAGAAGCCAATGGCGATTTTTTGGAATAAATTTAGTCTTAAGTATTACAAATTATTTTTATATAATGCTGGTAAATAAATCTGAGATGCCAGTTATTTTGCTTTTATTGTGTCATTTAGACGAAAATTTATCCATCGCACACTGTAGACTACTTTTGTATACATAATTATATGTTACGTTCCTCAAAATATGTGAATGACTTCCTATTTTCCGACTATGTATATTCATCCATATAGATGTCATTGATTATTTCTTTATTTATAGGCTGTTTTTATTGGTTCTTTTTCACTTTTGTCTTTTTCAATAATACATCTAGTATTTTTATCCGTATTATTATTATTTTTTTTTTCCTTTAATTCTGGCATGTACTCATTTCTTTCCGGGTCCTGTCAGGAGACCTAAGGTTAGAAATGACATCATGACACTTTCCACTGACAAAAAAAAATTACATAGATAAAGCCCTTCATAAAGTGTGGACTGTACGTGTGAGAACAATTTTTGGTATTTCTTTGCGGCATGGGCTTCCAGGAATTCCTTCAATTAGTCTACTTGAATCTTTTCCAACCAATCCTAGGGCTCCATCCACAACAGGTATTGTTGATGTTCCCATGTGACACATTATTATTATTATTATTATTATTATTATTATTATTATTATTATTATTATTATTCACGTAAGTACTTTGATGTGTTCACAGTTATTGTTATTATTATACTTTGCTTTGATTTCTGTTGCATACATATTTCCTTCCGGGTCCCAACCAGATACCTAAGGTCAGAAATAACATCATGACATTTTGTACTGATCATTTTTGTAACAAAAACCAGAAAGAAGACAATCTAATATCCTACACATTTTACATATTGTTGAGGAGTCTCCCATTTTTACACAAATAGATTCACCCAGGGTATACATATACTACTGCCAGTGAATGCCCGAGGAGTATTAGTGGAACGTTGAGTCGGTCGGTAGAACGTTTGGACAGTCAGACAGTGAAAGAGTCACAGTAACGAGCGTGTAGACTCAGTAAGAAGTCATACAGCGATACGTCGATAACAAAGACTGTATATATATTTTGCTAATAACCCGACTTCCTGGATCTACTAACCTGTATTGCTAGTTTGTACTATTACATTAATATATTTATTTTCCTATATTCATTCTTGGCGTTTGTTATAATTTAATACCGGATTTCATTCCGGAATACCACAAAAACATATATAATCGGTTTTTTTTTTAATCGTTAAAGATACATTGAAATCTGAAAGGACTGCCATGTCAATGTTTGGTTTTTGATCACGGGGTCTGGGCCATTAGTTTTGATTGTTCTCTATGTATGTATTGTAAAGTCCCATAGCATTGTTACAGGTTCTATCTCTATTATCAAAGCGAAGTTCAAACCAGTTCCTTGCAGTTTCCGTCCCGTAAAAGTAACACATTTTCCAGTCTAACATGCTGAGTTTATATTCAATTTGGGCCAACACTGTGCATCCTGATATAAGATGGTCAATTTTTCCGGAATCACATAATCTGCATTTGGAGTCAACATAACTTTTCAGCAAGTGCGCTTGGTAATTTCTAGTTTGCGAACACTGATTATGGGTAACAAGAATAAAAACATCGGTTTCACCTTTCAACCTTCAACTATGTAACCATTGACGGGTACGGGATTTCTCTACATAAGCTTTTTTAGTTCGAGTAGAGTATTGTCCAGGAAGACACTTATCTTGCCATCTTTTCTGCATTTGATACATTGCATTGGTTATTATTATTATTATTATTATTATTATTATTATTATTATTATTATTATTATTATTATTATTATTATTATTTTATTTTCTTTGATATATAGCGTTTACACATTTCTTTCCGGGTCCCGCCCATGGACCTAAGGTTAGAAATGGCATCATGCTACTTTCCACTGTAAAAAAAAATAATTTAAAATAATTACATAGATAAAGTCCTTCGTAAAGTGTGGGCTGTACTTGTCAGAACAATTTTTTGTATCTCTTTGAGGAATGGACTTCCAGGGATCCCTTCAATCAGCCTACTGGAATCTTTTCCAACCAGTCCAAGGGCTCCAACTACAACTGGGATTGTTGATGTTCCCATGTGCCACATCTTTTAGATTTACTATTATTATTATTATTGTTATTATATTATTTTATAGACGTTATTTTACATTATCACATTGCACTAATTTTAAAACACTAATAAAACAAAGGGGAAAAAGCTATGCCATACACGCATCTTCATCTTCATACTAGGTGTCTTCTGATCAGAGTGAGAGATAGATTTGTCTGTGGAATCAATGGATTCTTATCTGATGCCACGGCCAATTGTTGGTGATTTTCACACCGATAACATTGACGTCTGTTGGATTAGGCCGGCTCAAAGCACTATTCAGTATCACAACATAACAAAGATTTGTAGGAGCAACATAAAATTTTGTGTTTTATAAAGGAACCGTGTTACGCTCTCACATGTTAATTAAATAAAATAAATAGACTCTGAATTACTGTTACGTGAATTTTTGACCATTCTCCAAGAAAACCTGTTTTATCTCTTTCAGCGTCGATCCAGTGCTTGTTCCGGTCAATACAACTGATCTAAGTATCTTTTGAGCTCTTCGTACTAATTTCGAGAAGCATTAGCCCTGTGAATCATCACATTACCACCAGGGAAAGTTGTTCGGCTATCGGGAAACAATGTTTCTACCATAGAATGGACATGATTAGCCAAGATACTCAGATAGACCCTGGTACTACCCCTGCCATATAGAACAGCTAAAGGATCTAGAGAATTCCTTGACATGGCTGCCAAACTGGTCACAATACCACATCCATTCTTCGCAGTAGGATTCAAACAGTCTGCGCTGAAGGGTTCTTTGGGCGGTCCCCAGATATTATCTCGCCCTAAAATTGGGGAAATAGGCGAATGATTATTCATCACAGATGATGACTTCGTTCCGGTTAATCATTTGCCACTTCCGATAGCCTAGACATTATTTTCCTCCACTTATCAACATAGATGAAAGGAAATAGATATTTAATAATTGTCGGTTAGTCCTTTCTATACGATATGATATATTGATATTACGTCCTCTGGTGTTCTTTTCTCTGTCTGCCATTAATACAATGTCAAAGGAGTGTCCGACATTCTTTAAAATTATACCCACCTATAATCCATCTTGAGAGGATCGTCAGGCCCCTTTGGATAACCCCACAGTCGAAGTTAAAGGAATCCACCGAAAAGACAGAACATTGTCTTCCAAATTGTTTGTGTCTCACTTTAATTTCTTCCAAATAATAATTAATTATTAATAATAATCTTCATATTGCTTCATTAGAATCCCTTGAATTATTCTGGGATACTTAAATACCATGTACCCTCAGGATGTACGTGTGCATGGTACTCCACTGCTTCTTTTTCTTTATTAACTGTAAATTGTACATTCCCTTGAACGTATTCTTTTCATTTTTTATTAGGTTGGTGCAAAAATAATGTCGTTTTCTCACATGAAGTTGAACGTCAAAAAACGACATTATTTTTGCACCAACCTAATATCTAAGTAAATTCAACTGCCGCGTTCTGATTCTACGCGTAAATCTCCTTTCGTCTGTACTCTTTTATATATATTTCTTCGCTGCTTACACGCCAAGTCGATTGTTTTATCATCATCCTTCTATAAAAAGACATTAAACTTGAATTAAGCCTTCTATACATCTTCTTTTACTTTATTAACTGTAAATTGTTCATTCCCTTGAACGCATTCTTTTCATTTTTGAAATAATGAAATAATAGCCTGGTGTCTTCCCTAAGATTTTGAATTCTGAGTTGTCATATAGCTGTTGCCACACAAGGCAAGATAACACTATCTGTCCTAATATTTAATACATAGCCAAAGTGGGAGAGAGTTGATGCTGCCATTGAAGCTAATTGAGCGTCATGTCAGATCGGCAAAAGGGATTTTGTGATGTCCATTAACAAAATAAAATAAACAGAATTCAATTCAGCATATACAACCTCAGTAGAGATAATTATGCAATGTAAATCCTTTCCCGAATATCAATTGAAACTCAACCATATATCGAAATTCGGGCGTTAGCTTTGCTTTAAGGTATCGATTCTCGGATCACATTTAGTGAACCTCTTGTAAGAAATAATAGAGATTCGTATCGTCTCTTATTGTTTGCATATATAAATTTATTATATCTACAGCTTGCAAAAATACTGTTTCAGATTGGGTAAATTTTGACACCAGTTTCAAAATTCCCAAATATTTCGAAAAAAATAATTTGGTTAAATTACATTTCACTGAGTCGAATTGTAATCCATGTTGTAAATGAAACTGTACACAATATCGATAAGGAGATGAAATCATGAACAAAGATGACAAATATTCATGCTTATATCTCAATAATCTTCTGGTGCATCAAAGATAACAAAATTAAGGACATTTAAATGTATTTAAAATATGTATTGAATAAATGTATTTCAGTTTAGCTGTAAATCAGATTTTAGGGAAAGCTTTGCAACAATTTTAAGGTTACGTGAAATCTGTCTACCTAACGAACCTGTTGTTCCTATTTTTACATTTATATAACTCGGACGCAAGTTTAGCACAAGCATTTACAAGAATTTGAAACAGGCACTTACACACATTACATGGATAGTGTTTAAGGTATTCATTCTTAAAATATTACATATTATGAAGACATTTTCAAAATCATTTCACACAAAGGAGACAAATCTACTGAGAGACAAGGGGTTATCGCAAGTGAAGAAAACTTGAAAAGAGTTGCTGTGTAGAGAGGACAAATTAGGAAGAAGCATTTGGTGTAGAGCTTAGAATATACAGGGGTGAGTTCGTGAGAACCTTTATTTAAGAGAATTGCAGCAATGCAATCTATCCCACATGCTTTTTATGTAGAAGATATCAGAAATCATGAATGCAGTGATGTGCATATCGCACAGAAGAATACCGGTTCTAAGTGGAAATTCAAGTAAACATATCCCAATGGTTTGAGAATAGGACTGAAAGAGAATTTACGAGCAATGCAATCTGATTTTAAAAGTAGATAATGAATACACGTACAAATTTATAACACAGAGTATGGACTTGTCTTTATTAGTACACAGTTAAGTCTAGCCACCATTGGTACTGAGATCTAAACTCGTGCTTCGTTAACTCAACGAACAAAGACATAGTTTCGTTGATGACACAGTTGCAATTAATACGAGCGTTCGGAAAGAGGATTATTTTGTGATTAGGGCTTTCATATAGATATAGCCGAAAAAAGTGATTCCTGTAGCCTATAGCAGGTGAAGTGACAGGTGAAGAGTTTACTTTCAACTGATATTTCTGAGATGCAGAATTTCACCCAAGAAAAAACCTCAAGGGCACACTTTTCGATAGGAAGATCGAAGACATCTTTCGAAGGGTCTTCGCGAGGAAAATCACAAAATGAACCAAAATCGATACTCTCGAAACAGAAATAATTCTTGTGAACAGTGGGTCTCTGTCTAATAAAGGAATAAAGCATATGTCAACAGATACTACAGCTATTTAACCGCCTTGAAATTGAACCAACAAACCTCAACGCGAAATATATTCTCCGAATGTGAATGCGTACCTCTAACAGCAGAAAGCGTTAAGGAATTATAGACGATCTTATTAGAAAGGAAAGAAGAAAAAAAAAACAAAAGCAAAAAAAGACACCAAACGTTAATAACATCGGTTATAAACACGACCTGAATATCCAGGCCGTATTTTGAAATTAAGAATATTTCTATATTCAGCAAATTTTATATCATCTATAATAGCACTTACACACCCTGTATTATAGTAATATACTTGAAAATGGGTAATAGTTTCAGCCACTAATCAATCTTAACGAGAGTAATGTTACTAGCCCAAGTGTGAAGTCAGAGGTGTTTATTTTCCAGAAGGGATTCCAAGATTAAAAAAGACCGAGTTTCCCAAACACATTACCCATACATGGTTTGAGAGATGCTGTCATATATTTCTTTGGATGTGTATACTCATTGCTTAATCTGAATTGTATATCAACACACTGACTTCTTTTATTACACTTTTAACTTTCCCACCGCCGTAATGTGGTTATCCTTATGACTTTCCTATAAATTATATAAATACTTACATGGCAGTTTTTTCTGCTGAACCTTCCTCTTTGATACCTAGCCCTTATAAATCTAAGCACATTACGAGATAGGCAAAAAGGTCTCATCATTTTACAATTAGATTGTCTAAATGCAACCGTATATTCTTCGCTAACAGATTCTTCTATCGCCGGTGTAAATCTCTACCGGCTTCTTGCTTTCCAGCCAAACTTGGACTTCCAGAATGTAAACGGAATGTCGACCGTTATCCTCTACATTTGTTATTCTCGCTCTTTAATACTGATTTTAATTCTGTTATTCTTTCACGCACAGCAGCCATTGGTATCTTTGTGGTTTAATTGACTTGCTTTCGGTGAAGTGATTAAAAACGAAAGAAAATCAACGAAATAGTTAGGTCATTCAAATCACCGAATGATTGCGAGATCAACTTAAGTTATGAGAAAATATGAATACATGATTTTGATTAAACCTCTATAATCATACATATTTCTCTCTATCTGCCATTGTCTTTTAGTATGAATATATCTTTCTTCCACAATATATATATATATATATATATATATATATATATATATATATATATATATATATATATATTTGGATTGGACAAAGTCCGACAATTTATTTAAAGACATTTATGATATGTTTAACGTTCTTCTTATAGATACAAGTATTTACGAAAATGCTCTGTTTTATAATAAACAGTATTAAATAACATTTACCGGCCTGAATGTCCGAGAAATTTTCATAGAAATGTTTCTCTCTGTCGGAGAACGAAAATTTTCTATGAAAATTTCTCGGACATTCAGGCCGGTAAATATTATTTAGTACTGTTTATTATAAAACAGAGCATTTGCTTAAATACTTGTATCTATAAAAAAGAACGTTAAACATATCATAAATGTATTTAAATATATATATATATATATATATATATATATATATATATATATATATATATATATATATATATGTTTGTACTTGTATTTGTGCGCGAATAAACTTTTCATAAACATTGTATCGAATGATCAAAGGCATACACACAAATATATATATATATATATATATATATATTGTGTGTATTTAGGCATCATTTTTTCGTTCATACATGTTTCATTAAATAATATAGATAAGTGTTGTCTACATATTTTATGTAAGTTCTTTTCATATCGTCTGATAAGCTTAATAACATTATCATTAAACAATGAAAGAAAATCACCATATTGATACATAATTTTTAATCCAATCTAAGCGTTCGGCTTACATAAGCCATTATCAAAGATGACAATTACACAATATATTAAGCAATACACGAACAAGAAATTGATGATAGTCTGTTTTTGTTTACATGAATGATTTCCAAGCAACGATAAACATATATAAATATATATAACTTAATACGTCTAAAATTGCAATATGTACGAATAGTAATAATACCAATCAATTTATTTGTTCACTTTCTGTTATCAGATGTTTACTGAATTGTATTCACCATAGTCACACGTACTGCATATACCGACATACAAATACACACCCATACACGCGCACGCAAAACACAGACACACACATATACGTGTGTTTGTGTGTGTGTTTGTGCGTGTGTGTGCGCGCATGCGCGTCTGTGTGTGCAGAACAAAGATATTGAGATCTCGCCTCTTCCGAAATAGATTTACATTTTCTTTTTTTAATTTCTGATATGTGCTTTATTGAGAATTGTAAGTTATTAATTTTATTTCGACATGTCAAAAGAATAATAAAAAAGAAAATAAGCGGATAATTTAATAACACGTCTCAATATTTTTTCGTTCGTCAGTTTACTTCAATACATTCTCAATGTATCCGTCACTTCTCTGGTCGGCAATTATTCAACCAAAATTACGTTTTCTTTCCTTCGTCTGTCTTTTGTGTGCTTTTTCTTAAACTTTCTAAATGTGTCTAAATTGTTTAACCAAAATGTTTGACAATTTTCCCAAATCACACTGATGTTTTCGTATCATCCAGTGTTTTAAATTTTAAATAAGATCGCATTTTACGTACTATATTTGATGTGTTCATATAACATCCTTTATTTTCACAAGAGTCAGCTGAGACCGGAAATGCAATACTGCTATCATATATGGTTAAGAACTACCAAGATCTAACTTTCCAGTTTTAATAGAGTCCAAAAACACCTCCGTCCTGGATAAGACGTTAAACTACATCCGCGTCCTGGGTAAGACGATAAACTACGTCCAGAAGCATGGCCTCTGATCAGGAGGTTTTGAGGAGCGTGGAACCACCTCTTAATTGCTAATTAGCTTCGTACAATACACCGTCCTTAAATTACATGCCCGTCCTGGGTAGGACGATAAAATACATCCGACAGGAATGCCTTTGATCAAGAGGTTTAAGGAGCGTTGAATCAATTCTTAATTGCTGGTTTTCCCAGGTCCACTCTGACCCGGGGTGGTAGCACCTGTTAAGGCTCCAGCTATGGCAAATAGTTAACTATTACCAGCAATACTTTTTCGAAAAAATTATTACCAGCAATACAATTTTGAAGGAAAAATATTACCAGAAATAGATTTTTGACAAAACGGAAAATTACCAGCAATAAACATTTTTTGTCGGCATTTGGTTGCCCATTGAGGTTGATATGCTGTAAAATAAAATAAACCAAACCAATCAATCAAAGAATACATATTTAATTCATACGCATCTATCCTAAAAATCGTGTCGGCATTAAATAACCCATTGAGGTTGATAGGCCGTAAAACAAAATAAACCAAACAAAACCAAACCTACGAATTAGAGATATCAAAATCAAACACATAGAGAAGTTTAAATATTCGTGAAATGTTTTAAGGGAGATGGAAAAATATGACATTTTAATCTGAATGTGTTGACAAAGCTCCTATTGTGTATGACATACAAGTAATGCGGGAACACCAAAGGAAACAGTTCACGAACAATTTGCGTTCGCGAAAATAGCTTAAAACTACTTTCAACTTTCACCAGCAACAACCGCTCAAACAATTCAATAGTCACGAGGCAAGACTAGGAATTAAACCTGCTCGCGCTCCAGTAATTCTGTTTCGTGTTATATAGGGTCTACTTCGTACATCTCGAAATATCACGCGTGACAATATTGTCTTTAAATATTTTGATTCTCAGTCGGACATTTTCCTTTCTGGATATTTTATGTGAAAGGTATGCGTAAAATATCTACGTCGGTAAGTCTTTTAATCTTTTTCAGTGGGGGAGGGCTTTCCTTCGTTTTAACTACAAAACTGAAATCCGTAGGCGCATTGAAATAGAAAATATGTATTCCAAAAGTTATGTAAAATTCTAGGAAAGATGAAAATTTAGAAATGAAGAAAAGAGTGTTGAAATGCTATATAATGTAAATCCATCATTATTTTAGTTTAATCTAGACAAAGTTCTCCCAGATGTATAGAAGGCTTACTTCAAGTTTAATGTCTTTTTATAGAAGGATGATGATAAAACAATCGACTTGGCGTGTAAGCAGCGAAGAAATATATATAAAAGAATACAGAAGAAAGGAAGTTTACGCGTAGAATCAGAACGCGGCAGTTGAATTTACTTAGATATTAGGTTGGTGCAAAAATAATGTCGTTTTTTGACGTTCAACTTCATGTGAGAAAACGACATTATTTTTGCACCAACCTAATAAATAATGGGGAAGGAGAGCTTGGCGAAATTGAAACTTAAAAATGTATCAAAGTCAAAAGGGACAATTGGTGTCGGGCCACCTCCCAGTCGAGCTAGTTTGAATTGCGAGCGGAAGGGAAGTATTGGGAAAACTGGCCAAGTTGACAATGGTTACTAGGAGCAAATGGTAGGAAGTGGTGGAAATCCATGATGGTCGACGTCCCGAAGAAACACGAAGGATACGAAAAGAAGAAGAAAAGTGGGCTCCGACTTCTGGTAAATAAAAAATATGTTCTTGGAAAATGTATTTTTTAATTTTAAATTTGGAACAATTTTATTTTCATTATTTTCCGAGTTCGGACTGTTGTCCTCATCTTTATTTTCATGGCCAAGTGGATAAGAGCGTTGTTTGGATCCAGTGACTTGATCCAATGAGATATGAGTTCAGTACTTGACTTCTGCAGTGGTGTAAAAATAACTTGGAGAGCTGAGTTAAAGGGAGATCAGTGAGGCATCTGGAAGACGCATGGCATGTGCAACTAAAACAATCTACATCGGTGGAAGAGATAAAGAGTTCGGGTCGAAATTCCAGTCACCTGAAGAATGCAGAGGCGTACGACGTCCGAAACATCGTGAACGTGACAATAAAAACGAGGATAACAGTCTGAACAATGTAAGTGATGTAAATAATTACAATACTTCATCTCAGAAATATAGACAGATATGGGACAAGATTATATTCGTAATTCAACGACAGTTATTTACTGTACTGTCAATATAGTGTTATCTGTTCCACCGCTTTGCGTCACACTAGTTTTGCTTTCGTGAGTCTTTTTACGTTAATACTTTATCAAGGCAAACAGGAATAAATAGAATCAAATAATATATTAATTTAGTTTAGCGACGAGAAAATTGTTATCGCAAAGAAAAAAAAAAATGAAAAAATATCGAAGAACGATTTTCCAATTTTCGATGCAAAAATTTGAATGGAAAGAATGATACGATTCCAAGCACAAAGC
>OZ038484.1:29487231-29494731 GCA_964036315.1 Acanthosepion esculentum | reverse complement strand
TCACCCATCCTCTAAATTTCTCATGTAATGTCCTGGGTATGACGGTAAACTACACCCGGCAGCAAGTCTTCTCATCTGGAGATTGGAAGATTTGAGGAGCGTGGAACCACCTTTTAATTGCTGTTTTTTCCCAGGTCCAACCTGACCCGGAGTGGTAGCACCTGTTAGGGTCCCAGCCCTGGGCAAATAGTCTCTACCAGGGCTGAGCAAGCTCTTTAGTGTTATAGAACACAATTGGTCTAGATGGAAAACTCGTACACGAAAAGCCTGAGATATATTGTTTGCTTCGTCTGTGGCTTTTATTTGCACCGAGTGTATGAATACTTACGAAAAGTGTGGATGGTTCTGCACAAGCCATCACCATTTTAATCAAATCAGTTGTGTGTGTTTTCTGGCGGTTTACCATGATTCGTTCTTATCCACACAGATTCACTTGCAAGGTCCGCCTGGCGAGAGAGTGAAAGCGACGGGGTCAGGTAAAGGATATTACCTTGCTAGCTCATTTCCTTCCTTACCTAAAGGTGTATCTGATCACATAATGGAATTAACCCTCAATCAGGAGTGCAACACCCGTGTGATGATGGTAGGCTGCTACGCGCCAACCTTAGGTTGTTCAGGTGAAGAAAAAGATGATTTTTACAATCTTTTTCTCTTGTCAGCTACAGATCTAACAGTGATGAGAAAACAGCGGTGTCGACGCTGTTGACCATGTTCACCATAGTCTATGAATATAGAATCCAGCGCAGTACGTATTCTGTTCAATGCAACAACGTTAAAGATTAACACTCACGAGACAGACACTCTACTGGATCTGACTATATGGCCAATACCAGCAGCAGCTATTTCGTAATTCTTCAGTCTTCCGGCTGGCAGTGTATATTGCGGAAAAATATGGCCGCCTTTATACAGGTCTCATTGAATATTTTGAGCCTTCTGATTGGTTAATTCTTCTATTGGTGAACTATAAAATGAGTCAGCTCATTTTGGCTGGCCCACTAGTATATCAAGGTACTCAAAAACTCAAAAAGAAGCGTTGTCTGTTTAAACGTTTAAGGTGGGAATATCAAAAGTCGAATCAAGTTGCCGAATACGTCAAGCAGTTCGGGATAATACTGCTAGTGAACCTATTATCATTATTTCCAGAAATTCAGATCGGAAGATCTCTCTCTTGTGATGAAACACAGGTCATGGAGAATGAGGCCTTGAAAGAGGCAATATAGTAGCACAGCAGCCAAACCTATGGTTAGCTTACAGAACGCTACCAGGTTTCTCATGAAACAGTCAGTCTTCGCCTACACCGTGTAAGGTAAGTTTACAAGTTGAGCCAATGTTAGAAGCCACTAAGCCACAAGGTACAACCTATATCTGCTTGTCTTCTACGCACCTCAATGTACCCATAATAGATAGAGCTAACCCAGCTGACGAAATGTGGGTGATTTATGACACTCCAAAGCCTGCCAGACACTGGTTGTCCCCACAAGACCCTGTTCTTCACAGTATAAAAACACCTCTTCTCCCAAACAAGAACATGCGCTCTTTCTTGTGGACCCATCAACATGGGATGCACTATAAACTCCTAACAACGGACTAACTATCACTGCAGACATGTATTCGTAGCAGTTGGCACCTGTACAATAGGCACTGAAGCAAAAGGAGCCAGAATTTGTTAATCGCAAGGGTGTAGTGATTCTCCATGGTAACGCTAGGCTTCATGTGGCGCGAGTGGACAGGGGTATCATAGGCGACCTGACTGGGAGACACAGTGCCATTCACCTTACTACCCGGACCTTGCACCTATAGAACAGCACCTCTTCCATTCCTTGGGCAACAAACTTCGCGGGAAATCCTTCGCAAATGAGACAGACTTACGGCATGCATTCACATACTTCTTTACGTTTAAATCACCGGATTTTACTGTCAGAATATTGCGCAGCTGAATCCAAGTTGACAAAAGATTCTGGATGCCGATGGGAATCATTTGAGGAAGTTGCCTATCATTAAAATGACGTCAAATATATTTTTAACTTATTAATCTCGGAAAAAAATATCAATTTTTTATTCTTAATAAAGATCTAGTTTTACCTCACATCAGAAAGACTGATGCTAATCTCCAGGAGAAACTTCTTGCACCTTCTTCGATCCAAGTTCAAAAAAAGTGGAATGAATATACTGAATCAGTTGCTAGGTCTACTGATAGAAAAGTTGGTACACTATGTCGTGCCAGACAATTCTTCTTGTAGAATATATTTGTACAATTACAAATCTAGCATTACTCAGTGCATTGCAAATATATCGGGTCTAATTCTCCTGGTATACATCAAATTTTATTCGGAACTTTCGAAGAGTGTGCTAGTTAAGTAGAAAATGGTCCATCATTTCCGTTTTGGTTTATTATATGAAAATTAATATCACGCGGTTATCTTGTATTATTAGGAGTTCTCTATTTGGTTGATTCATCAATCATTTTCATTTAGTATTATTCATTTTATACTTCAAAATAATAATGCACGATTATATTTTATTCAGGTATATATTTGACTTATTTACAATGACATCTCTGCTTACCTAGCGCCCTCTTCGAAAGTTTCGAACAAAATTAGATATATACTAACACCCCGGCCCACACGTTGTTAATGTAACTTCGCTACACCGTCTCAACACCGAAAACAACTACAATTGCGGATGTCTAAGTACTCGAGCACATGGATACATATCTTCGCCCTGCTTATACATCTAATTTTATTCGATACTTTCGAAGATGTGCTAGGAAAGTGGAAACGTTATTGCAAATATTAGGTCATCCCGTAAGTTCTGTCCGAATTTTAACTTTTTGTTAAAATGAACGAAATTTAAAGAGTATTTTATAATGTCTAATTGAGCTTAACATTATTGTTATGTTTAAATGCATTTAAACTGATCAAATTTTATTTCAAAGAACAATAAAATTAAATTTTGTTTGATTAAAACCCTGTTAACATGGAAGTACCCAAGAATCATTTGAGGCACATAATGCTTTATGAGTTCAAGAAAGGAAACTCAGCAACCGAAGCGGCTAGAAACTTTCATTCAGTTTATGGAGATTGATGTGTGAATGAAAGAACTTGCAGAAGATGCTTTGCAAAATTCAGAGGTGGAGATTTCACCCTTGAAGATGAATATCGAACCGGACTTCAAGTTGAGTTTGATCAAAAACTTCTTGAAGCAGCCCTTGAAGCAAATCCTGCTTTATCAGTTGGGGAATTGCCAGTTGTTCTCAATCCAAACCATACAACTGTTCATCGTCATCTTCAACAACTTGGAAAAGTTCCTAAACTTGGGAAATGGGTGTCTCATGAATTGTCTGAAAACAACCTCAAATCCCATGTTGACATTTGCTCTTCTCTCCATTCTCGCCAACTTGTTTCACCTTTTTTGGATAGACTTGTGACTGGCGACGAAAAATGGATCTTTTATCGAAATGTTAAGCGTCGTAGACAGTGGCTTGGCAAAGGGAAAGGACCCCAGCCACAGCCGAGAAGGAATCTTCATGGGCAAAAGGTTCTTCTTTCAATCTGGTGGGATTGCCAAGGAATAATCCACTTTGAAGTCTTACCATCTAATGCAACAATTCATGCTCAAATATACTGCCACCAATTAGAGCGTTTGAACCAACCTTTGAGGAAAAAAACCTGCTCTAGTGAATCGAAAACGGGTGACGTTTCATCAGGACAATGCGCGACCACACACAGCAAGAATCACGTCACAAAAGATCGAAGAGCTTGGTTGGGAGAAAATTCCTCATGCACCTTATTCTCCCAACCTTGCTCCTTCAGACTACCATTTGTTTCGTAGCTTACAGAATCATTTAGAAGAAACAGCTTTTGTAAAAAAAAGGAAGAGGTTAAAACTGACATCTGTGAGTTCTTCGAATCAAAGACAAAAGAATTTTACAGTAATGGAACTACTAAGCTTGTTAATAGATGGAAGGATGTCATAGATAATCAGGGAAAATACATTGTTGATTGAATCTGTAATTAAATGTAACATTTGATCACTTGTTTTCTTTATTCAAAATTCGGACAGAACATATGGGATGACCTGATATATTTGGTCTGATGCTCCTGGTATATACTTAATTTCATTCGAAACTTTCTAAGAGGGTGCTAGGTAAGTAGAAATAACATTTCAAATATATTTGGTCTGATGCTCCTTGTATATATCAAATCGAAACTTTTGTATCTGAAGTTAGAACACAACTTATTTCTCTCTAAGTCATGTGTATGCTATTCTCTATATTTAATTTAACAAAATATTTACTCGGTTTAAAATAAGTTTGCTTGGGGAATTTAAAAGAACAAACTCTGTTTGGTTTATTTAATATCGAAAATAATTATTATAGAATATAATAATATCATATTGAATGAATAGAAAAGTGGACAAAAACTAAGCTTTTAATTGAATCAGGAAGGACATGAGTCTGGTTTGTCCCAGAAACCAAACTCTTGAAATAGAGCTTTGCACTCGAGTCAGAAATTTAAAAGTTTTCCGTGTGACACAGGTATAAAATAACGTTGACAAATTCTACTTACGTAATAGAGAAAAGGTTGGGATTTTACCGAAGTCTTCAAATATCCACCAATGGATGGACCAATGACTAGAGACCTGGACATTTTAAATCTGATATAAGTGTTGTATTCTATGCATTGCTTACAGTATACCTTTGAAAATAAGAATTCTTTTTCACTACAAATGTTGAAACAATTCCAGTTCATTATTCTACTATATCGTTAAAGGGTTACATTTCGCGTGTTTGTCGGGGAAGGGTTTTTATACTTTGGAGTATTATTGAATGGCCAGAGGAAGGATTAGAATTTGAGTTTTTCGAAATAGCTTTCATCTTTTATGTAAATTTGAAGATTCAAATAATATAATCTATTTTCTGTTTGAAAGCGCAAATTAAAAAAGTTTGCTGATATTAATGATGATATACATTTGATTGATATTGGAAAAGATAAACTTAAATCATATACATTGAAGTGAAATTGTTTTCTTCCTAAATATAAGTAATGTGTCAATATTTTGAAAATTATTTTTCTGTTTTTATAGCGTAAATACAAAGTTTAAAGTTTTACACTTTCTTTTCTTGCCTGTGTCTGAATAACACTTTACATTAAATGCTGGTTTCTACGCAGTCTATGCGAATATTTTCTCTTTATTTACATAAATACCTAAGCAATGGTAATTTTCTTATATGTTTTTACAATATATAATTGCTGCAGCATGAATAAATGCTACTTATCTTTTATAAAAATTATACACATTTTTGGAGTAAAGACTTAACTACAAAGAAAAGAAACTACCAAATTCGACTGAAGGTCCTGAAATTGACTTTGCCGTACAACCTTTGAGAATGTCACGAATCAACATCCCAATATACTTAAACGTCAACAACTTTTAAAAAGGATTTGTTCTTTCTTACAGTGAGAGTCACCCTTTAAAAGACACGGGAGCCACTCGAATTAGAAGGTTATTTTAGGTGGTCATTTGTATGTATAGATGAAAGATATAACGATTGACTCTAACCTTGAATAGGTTAAGATTGTAGTGATCGGACGAACACTATGTTGGGAGATGATTCCGACTTTGCCGTACAACCTTTGAGAATGTCACGAATCAACATCCCAAGATGCTTAACCGTCAACATCTTTTAAAAAGGATTTGTTCTTTCTTACAGTGAGAGTCACCCTTTAAAAGACACGGGAGCCACTCGAAGTAGAAGGTTACATTAGGTGGCCATTTGTGTGTATAGATGAAGGATATATAACGATTGACTCTAACCTTGAATAGTTTAAGATTGTAGCGATCGGGGGAACAATATGCTGGGAGATGATTCCACATGTCAGTGGTTCGCGGAGAGAATCTATTAGAGTTGAACGTAGTTATCACCGATTGAATATGGGAGAAATGTGGGTGGCTTGCTACTATGTAAATGACATGGCGTGTTCTTGCCATGAAGGTTTTTCTTGGCGGGATCTGGGAAGGTAGTTCGTCCGAGCACTCAACATGGAAGTAGCGGTATAGCAGCGAGACCGGCTAAAGAGTGAAGAATAATTCGTCACCAACACAGACTCAGAGACGCCTTTGCGCTCTATCTTTGGCTTGATCTGGCTCGTGTAAAGGTAGAGGATAGTAGCTGGAGTCAGGTACTTACTGGAGAGCATCAGGAAGCCGACCATTTTACCTGTATCCTTAACAACGGATCGCATGTACGAGTTCCTCTTGTAGTTACGTGTGAGTCTGAGTCTCATCAGTCTATCAAAACACGGGAGGAACTCTGTTCATCTTGATTGATGGTAGTTCGGCGATGACGGAACGTAACTCGCTTGGTCCCCGAGGCATTGAATTTAGCCAGCAAGTTTTTACCCCATTGGGTAAATTGTACAATATCGGAAGTGAGATCTGGCGCCAATCTCTGAACATCGAGAGTTTTAGATGTGAACCCGTATATAGTCGTATCGTCGGCATAGATATTTACAAATGATCTGAGTATGTTCTTAGGTAGATCATTTATATAGATCTATGTCATGTCACAGTATTTTGTGGGGATCGCTTGAAAGAAACTACATGCAAATATTGTTCACTTAAATGCAACCCAGGAAGCGAGGAGCGGAAGCAACTTTCCACCAAGCCTTAAAGGTTAAAGGTTTGAGTCGAGGATACAGACGCCATTTTCAACATTGTAACGTACGAAAACAAGTGTGATCTTTGTTAGGATGCTTGTCTCCGTTGGTAGTTACATAATTAAAAAAAAAGAAGAAAAAAACTAGTAATTCGAACGAATCATTTATTTTTTATGGAAATATTTCGGCTAGCAGTTGCCAGTCTTGGTCACTCCTTAATTTGAGTAAAACAGTACAAAGAAGTTCGAAACGCTTAAGAATTTAAATCAAGGAAAACAAACCGAGTTAATGACGTGTAAAACGTAAAGACAAGTCGAGGCATAAAAAAGATAAAAAATAATTTTTAAAACTTTTTTTTACGTCTCGACTTGTTATTACGTTTTACACGTCATTAACTCGGTTTGTTTTCCTTGATTTAAATTCTTAAACGTTTCAAAATTCTTTGTACTGTTTTACTCAAATTAGCAACTGGAATGTAGGGAAAGCTATTTTCATATTGTTAACTGAAAAAATTAACTAATAATAATAAAACAAAAGTCATTGAAACAAAGCAAGTTCAGTCGACCATTGATAACAATTCCAGAACAACGTAACTATAAACAATTTTTTCTATCCTCTGCCAGCCGCTATGATGGAGAAAGCATTACCTCGAACCATCGCCAGTGAGACACACTGCAAGAGCCACTCCGTTTCGCGAGGCTCGTTCATTAATCGAGACGTAGTCGCGCCAATCCTCCGAAGGAACCCCATCGAACGAGGTCCAATAACCCCTGAAGTCTCCACTGCCACAGGAGTAAAAAAAAATCTATTAGCAAGAGAAGAATATTTAACTATTTTTTAA
>OZ038484.1:29429731-29482231 GCA_964036315.1 Acanthosepion esculentum | reverse complement strand
TTACTGTTTCTATGACAAATACAATCTCCAACGGTTTAAGTGTAGCGTCAATCGTCATCTCCAGTTGCCTTGATCTATCCACTTCCCTTCTCCACTTCCCTTCTCCACTTCCTTTCATCTTTCATTCCTATCTACTCTCGCTCTAAATCTTCTGTAACCCCCTTGCCTTGATCGACGCTCCGTCCTTCTCTTTCTCCACATCCCTTCCTTTACCACTCCTATCTGCTCTTCCTCCAACCCTTCTGTAACCCCATGCGTGATAGTGGCAACTAGCCTTGCTTGGGGTGATACGCTTAAAAAAAAAAAAATACTATCCCAAAACTGCATAAACTCCCAAAAATCCTTTCAGAAAAACATTCGAACACCTTTTCATCCAACCAACATCAAATTACACAATCAAATAATGAAGAGAACATCTATGAAATTTCAAAATCACTTAAAATCATACCACCTGGTAGACCCATAATATCAGGCATAGGTACCCTCACAGAACTTATATCTGGGTACATAGACAACATCCTAAAACCTTTACTGCCTGACATACCTAGTTATATTAGAGATACTACTGACTTTCTCAACAAATTACAAAACATTAACTCAGTCCACCAGGATACAATCCTAGTAACGATGGATGTTTCGTCCCTTTACACGAACATTCCACATGTTGAAGGAGTATTAGTTTGCCATGAGTTCCTTAGTAAAAAATTACCCAACAACCAAATTACAGATATATGTCAATTAATAAATTTCATTGTAACACATAATAATTTTAAATTCAACAACAAACATTATTTACAGATTAGTGGCACAGCCATGGGCACGAAAATGGCACCTATCTATCTTAATATCTTTATGCACATTCTAGAAAGGAATATATTAGACAATTCAGAATTTAAACCATTACATTATTTTAGATATATTGATGACATCTCCTTATTATGGACTCATGGATCAGAAAAATTAAAAAACTTTTTTACTTTCTGCAACAACTTCCAGGATACAATTAAATTTACCATGGAGCATTCATACACATCCGTCCCTTTCTTAGACGTTATGATAAAATTAAACAAACATACACTTTCTACCAGTCTATACAACAAACCCACAAACCAGCATATATTCCTGCACTTCAACAGCTGTCATCCTCTTAAATTAAAAAAAATCTATCGTATACAGGTCATTTCTAAGAATCAAACGCATATTCTCAGACCAGCTAGATTTTCTACACAACATTATTAACTTAACAAAACAATTCCTGAAATTTAAATACCCAATAAATATAATAAAAGAAGCACTAAATAAAACTATCCATATAAATCGTAACAGACTTCTCACATACAAGAAAAGTAAAAACAACAATCGGACTCCTATGGTTTTTAACCACAATCAATATTCCCACTCACTTATTCACAATTTAAAAAATGATTACAGAACCTCCGGTTAAACAAAAAGATCAAAGACATTTTCGCTAAACCACCCATTAATGCAAAGAAACAAACACCTAACGTATCAGCTGTCCTCACCTCTACCAAATATCTAAATAATACAAACCATTCAGGAAATTACAAATGCAATAAATTTCGTTGTCTAGTTTGCAAACACTTAATAACCGATAGTGTATTTTCTGTACCCAACACCAATATCAAAATACATTCACCTCGCCTCACCTGTGATAGCCATAACATAATCTACTATCTATTATGCACAATATGTCCCAATAGTGGATATATTGGCGAATCTGGAATTAATTTTAGATTTCGTTTCAACAATCATAAATTTTCCATACGTCAAAACAATGCTTATTCCCCCATAGCTGAACACTTTAATCAATCAAGACTCTCATTAGACAACTGTAAATGTTTATTGATAGATTCCGATTTTAGTTCAACATACACACGCAGAAAAAAAGAGAAATACTGGATTTTAAAATTAGACACATATAAACTAGGTTTAAACAAAGACTTGGGAATTTTAAATCTGTATAAATATTTCAATAGTTAAAAGATTTCTTTAGATATAGTTAAAAAAAAACGTTTTTAAACAACATCTAAAATATTATCGTTAGATTTACGTTAGAAATATTCAAACACAGTTGCATTCCACATCACGTGACGTCCGCGTCTCGCGACGGACGCTACTTGAAAACAAACTTCTGAATACAGTTATCTAATTAATTTCTGACGAAAGATCGGGGCGATCTGAAATATCAAATATATATATATATATATATATATATATATATAAATAAATACTTTCACAAAAATGCATTCAATTCTTTTTTGTTTTATTTTAATTTGCAACATTTCAGTTGTTTTCTCCATATTATATATATATATATATATATATATATATATATATATATATATATATATCATAATGAGAGGCCACGTATACTTTCTTGATATGTATATAATATCTGGATAAAATAAATGAAACAAAATTTCATTTCATTTCATTTATTTTATCCAGATATTATATATATATATATATATATATATATATATATATATATATATATATATATATATATATGAATAAATATATATACTATTTCACACCTCTATCACGACTCTTTGAATTTCGTGCAGGACACAATTTTCGTGTGCAGAATTCCAATGACTGTTTTACACATTCAATCAAAATATATCTGCTATCAAGACGCCGATGTTGTGATAGTTAATTTTACCGGGTTTTTCTTATATATTGAAATTGATATAAAGAGAAGTTAGCAAAAATACGTGTGATAAAAGAAAGGCGAGAAGAAAATTTTATACATGAAAATAAAATAGAAAATATGCTAAAATGGAGAATAAAACAAAATAATATGCAAAGGTCGGTAAATATAACGATCAAGAAACAGCGGTATATAAAATGATAATAACATACTGGAAAAATAGAAAAAGATAGAAATGGATTAATAAAGATTTTAAGAGCTAATATGGTGTTGTGTATTTAAGTAGATGTTTATTTTTCTGTCTGCAAGATGATATTAATTCATTCATCTGATTCAATAATTTAATTGTCCTTTAGTATAACTAGGTTTTCAGCCGAACAAAGACAACAAGTATCGCCTTTCCCGTTAAAATCTTTACGCCGGGAAAAAAATTTCCCATTTAATAGATGGTGAAAGTTCCCTATCTTTCAATTGCCAGAAATATTTGAGAAAGCAATACTATGTGTTTATTTAATGTTTTCAAGGTCGTTTTGTGATGGTAAAAACGCAATTTCCAAAATTCCTGGAAAAATGCGTTTTTATTAAGACAGTTAGTGTCTTGATAGCCAGGTATATTTTGATTGAAACCGTAAAACAGTTATTTGAATTCTGCACCGGAAGATTACATCGCGTTAGATGTGTGAGATTTTTTTATATATACACTGCGTGCCAAATTATTATCGAGATAACTTTTTTCTAATATTTCAAAAACCGTCTAAGCAATTCACACAAAATCTTCACACAATGTTGTGGCAACACTGACCTGCGTAATCACAGACATTTCCGTACTGATCTGCGCAATGTAATCAAACTGGCGCCATATTTGTTATCAGCATGGTGATTTGAGCGTGCCAAATTATTAGAAAAGTGTAAGAATTTAGTGAAAAGATGGGCCGTAAAAGCAGTTTAAGTGATGCTGAAAAGAAAACTATCACCTCAGAACTCTCAAAAGGTAAATCTACCCTAGAAATTTCTAAAATGATAGGGAGGTGTCATCAAACAGTGAAAAAGTTCACCTGCGACCAGACACAAGTCACGCACATTTATATCTGCACAAAGCGTATCCAAATATAAATGACGTCACACATTATGAAATGGACAAAGTCCGACAATGATTTTAAGACATTTTTATGTTTATACATTATTTTTACAATAAAAGAATTGTCTATGTACGATAGTTAACATAAATATGTGTCACAACGACTAACTTTTTTTTCTCAATATTCTTATTTTATATCAATATATTTACCTAGCTAAGGATGATGAAGTCGAGATATGAGAAGGAGTAGGAAGAGTCTGGTGTATTTATCCTTTACAATGATGTGATATTTCTGCCTTGAATATTGTCAAAGGAAAATGTATTTGTACTTTTCCTATCAAATGATTTTTAATTTACCCCTACTCATATCTCTCTTCACCCTTCTCTCTCTCTCTCTGTCTCAATCTTTCTCTCTCTCTATCTGTATATATATATATATAATTACAAAATACATAAAAAAAAATTCTCACTTGAAATATTTGAACTTTAGCGTTTCGACTGGAACGTTCCAATATTATATAACCGTTAATAAATAACACATTCTTAAAAAAAGCATCTTTCGGTCTACAACATATTTATTTCATCTTCGAGTTTTGATTTTAAAGAAAAGAATAACAGCTTGATGATGAGGACATTACGTTCTTGAAAGTACTTGCTACTCTAAAAAATACACCAGATCCATCTGACAACAATTTTATACATAAGGATCGCATCATTCAATGGATTGTTAGTAGGTTCGTGCTTATATTAAGTCTGTTAACGAAGTGAATTCGCCATTAATTGCATTAATATTGCTAATTGATTCAATGTATGATTATCTCTTTATAATACACACACACACACACACACACACACACACACACACACACATATATATATATATATATATGTGTGTGTGTGTGTGTGTGTTGGGTTGGTGCATAATTATCAGACGTTTTGTAGGTGAGATTTTTGTTAAAAAAATTGGTGATTTGTTTAATTTTTAATAAAAATATTTTATTTTCTAGACATAACAATGTGTATCGATAATTAAACTCATCTGAAAATGTTATTGTTGAATTGTTTCTGTTTTCGTAATAAATATTGTTTAAAATGCCTGGCAACCAAATATATATACATACATACATATATATATATATATATATATATATATATATAGATAGATAGATAGATAGATAGATAGATATGTATATCTCAGTCTGTGAATATCTATCTATCTATCTATCTATCTTATTTTGACAATATCTGTATATCTATCTCCATCGTATCATTTCTTTCGGCTTCTATATATTGATTTTATTTGTCTATGTTCTCCTTTCTTGTTTATGTATTTTGCCTGTATATGCTTATATGTGCCTGTTCGCATATTTACATCCATTCAAATATCATCAATCATATCTCTACCAATAAGTATATATGAGTGTGTGTGTGTGTGTGGTTGTGTGTGTGTGTGTGTGTGTGTGTGTGTGTGTGTGTGTGTGTGTGTGTGTGAGTGTGTGTGTGTGTGTGTGTGTGTGTGAGTATGCATGTAATAGAATGAAGGGAAAAAAAGAGTCTGCCTCTTTTGTTTGCACTTCCAGCCCCAGGTAGCTTGATTGAAACCTGTTTCAGATAAAGATTTCCGTGAGACAGCAACAGATTTTGGAAATTGCGTTGTCGAGCTCAAAAGTTACTTTCCGATACAACAAAAGATTCGCTGTTGAAAACGTACACACATCTCACCTTTTATTTTGCTGGTTATTTCTTTGTTGTTCTTGTTATTTTTTTTTTTGTATTTATTTGTTTTATTTTTCCCCTTCCCCTGCGTTTATGATGATGTTATTTCGTTGTGCCTTTTTGCCTCTGCCAAAACAAAACATTAAAGATGGCCAACAACTTTTGCCCTGAGATATCAGTCGCCTCTCAATATCATATTCATTATCCATCTACTTTTGAAGTTTTTCCATGGGGCTATTGAGGGACAAATACAACAGTACATTTCCAAATATACATGCATACACTCTCTCTCTCTCACTCACTCACACATTCACACACACAAACACACACACAAATATATATATATATATATATATATATATATATATATATATATATATATATATATATATATATATATATATATATATATATATAAATTTGGCTGATATCAATGCTATGCCCCAGTACAATACATTCTTAAGTAGATAGAAAATACAAATATGAGTGTGTGTGTGTGTGTGTGTGTATTTAGGCAGCAAATTTTCTTTTAAGCATGTCTGATTAAATACATTACAATCATTATATCTGCTTATTTTAGCATAATCCGTTCATATTCACGGTTATCTTTCCGTGTATTACTATCCAAATGATACAAGAAATGCACTGTAACAGTGAAACTCACTTTTATTTAACAAGTACTTTCCATCTCTTTTTAAGATCATCATCAGGAATGCAACTAGTAAGGCAAAAACTACGTGTACCTATCCATTACTGAATGTTTTCTTTTGCGTTTAAATGCAACGACTGACAGTTACGCTCTAGTGTTCATTAGAATTATGTTGGAATGTCATGGTCATGCGCGCATTAACACGTGAAAACTGTTCCTTATAGGCATTTTAGTATTATAAATTCTGATTTTAGTCAATATCGGCTTCAATATATATATATAGCAAACTGAGCAAAATTTTTAATAAAAACACCTTAAAGTTAAGTTACAGCTGCACTGAAAACCTAGAAAGAATCATAAAAAGCATAATAATAAAATCCTAGAAAAACACGCATGCCAAAACAGTGTCAATAAAACTCCTAAACTGCAATTAGACAAAAATAATGAAAAATTATGTGATTGTAGAAACCCTAATTACTGCCCGTTAGAAAACAAATGCCTCACTAAATCCGTGGTATACCAATGCACCATTTCATCCATTGAGAGTCCTAACACTGACAGGATATACATTGGGTCAACGAAGAATAAATTTAAAATTAGATGGAGACAACACAAGAGCTCCTTCAACAATATCTAAAATAGAAATCAGACATCTCTATCCCAATACTACTGACATTTAAAAGAAACGAATAAAATGGAAAATAATAAATAGAACAAGAACTTGTAAAACCTGGGACGACCCATGCCCTTTATGCCTACATGAAAAACTGCACATCATTAAGTTTCTAAATAATGAAAAGTTATTAAACCATAGACAGGAATTAACGGTTTTTTGCCGACATCAATAAATTTTCGCATCAAATAATTAATAAAAAGATATAAACAAATAAATTCTATAGTTTAATAAAAGTCTTAAAAGCTCAGCCCAATCATTAAATAGAAAAACTCTTTGTGGAGTCGCGGAAAAAAAATTAAAAATAGCCATTTGAATAAACAAATAAACAGATTAATAGACAGATAATAATGAAACAGAATCTTCTCGATACTTAACGACCTGCGGCAAAGCCATAAAAATGCCTTTTTTAACCAGCGAGACGTTCACTCCTACTATCAGTCATGAAATAGGCACCCCAATATAACCTGACATAAACTTTTCGAAGCGGACTGATCTGTAGATAAAAATTAATTCTTAACACTTAGACCACCTACCAATATACCCGACCCTAGCCGTTTCCATAGTAACTAATGTTGCAAGAGAACATACTTATAAACACGCGCTAGCCACAAGATAGCTTATTCCCAAATTCTTGCTTGACGAGGAAGCGTGACCAGACACCTTAATTCAACATAATTTCAAAAATTATATTAGGGGTCTCGGCTCTCGCTTTTGAAACATGAGAACTCTTATGTAGCGAAGGGATCATATTTTTATAATATATATATATATATATATATATATATATATATATATATATATATATATATATATATATGAATGAAAATTTCTCAAAGTTAACTTTTAGAGAAGACAATATTTATAAATAAATGACAATAGGAAAACAGTAATTTCTGACGCGTTTCGTCCAATGTGAACTTTATTCAAAGCAAGAAAATAGCGTTTCCTGCATTCCAGTTGCTAAGAACACTCTGTTATTTGTTTTTATTAATTTTCTTTGTTTAAATAAATTTATTTTGTTTCTTGCTTTGAAAAAGTCCACATTGGACGAAACGCGTCAGCAATTACTGTTTTCCTATTGTCATTTATTTATAAATATATATATATATATTTATATATATATATATATATATATATAGTGGACTCTCCCGTCGTATTCAACTTATTCAGTTCCTAGGAACCGACAGCCCCGACACCAGCACATATGATTTGATTATAGTGGTTTGTGCAGAATCAAGCATATTTTATGAAGGGCCTACATGCTCCAAACCACCCTCCGCAGGTTTTGAATTGTCCTCATTTACCCATATGGATAGAGTAGAAGAGGATTACTAATTTTCTCGTGAATATTAGAACCATGTAAGTGAATGTAATGGATTCGATGTGGATTCGAACTCGGCTCTCTTATTCCTCAATGCGAGCCGATATCCACTATATATATCGAACTTATCGGCCTCATTTAAAAGATGAATTATTCACCAGAATAATAATTTCGCATTTAATCCATATTTGATATTTTAATCGGATCTCTCTTAAGTTCCTAGACGATCGTTTCTCCTTCAGGATTCCTTTTATTTATTTTTTGCTGTGAACTGCTACATTATCTTGTAAAGGGTAAGTGGAATGCTTTCCCGTTGCTTTTTCTTTACTTAGAATATAAAGTAGTCATTTACGTAGAGTAAATGCCCCCACCCACATCAAATCACCTTTGGGAAATGTATTAATGCTCCTGTTCTCAGCAAAGCTATGAGTTAATTAGTAAGACTTGTATCACTAAACATTTTTTATATAAAATAATAAGAAATAGAAAATTTATACAATTTAAAAAATATTTTCTGGGTTTTAAATAACCTTTAAAAAACTGATGTGCCTTAGTAAACGAATTAGTAAAAAATTATGAGGATGGACTTTCAATTCGGCTTGTAATTTCGACATTCCCCGCTGATAACTTACAATAGATGGTGGTTATTTTATACTGTCTCCAGAATACGGTTAAAGGAAGTGGATTCTATCATTTATATATATATATGACTTACAATTTTTTTCAGGTTATTCAAATCATTCTTTTCTGAGATGTACAATGACTCAGGAAAACAAAAACAACTTATTGTTACAGAATTGAAGTGACTTCATTTTATATGTGTGAATACTAAATGACTGATTATAATTGCCATTAACATCACCTATCATCATCATCATCATCATCATCATCATCATCGTGACTTTTAGTTTCCAAACAAAATTTCGTGTACCTTCTATGAATCTTACGGACCCACTCACAGGAGACAGGGGGAATATAACTCTGTGTGGTAGCTAATTAAAAAACAAATGAAATAAATTAATACATAACATAAAATAAAACAAAATAAATTAAATAAATAAATTATTGTGCCTCGTAACACATGCTATCACCCTAGACTATTTCAAATGTCCAGCTTCCCAAAGAAGACTACGATGCAGACAAAGAAATTCTAACTGCCACACAGACAACACATCGATTCTTGATAATAAGTGCGAAAGACGAATATTACTTGAACAAAAATAACAAAATATGAACTTCGGACATTCTATCCAAGAATTCGGGAACAATGCTCAAGACATTATAAGAAAAATGGAAAAAACCTAATAAAAAAATAAATAGGTAAATATTATCGCTACTTTTTAATCAAACACTTTTACCAGAACCAAAAAATTTAGACAATGGAAAAATAAAAATAAAAACAGATGAAGATAAACAAAAATTATGTAACTGTAGAAACCCTCACAACTGTCCTCTACAAAATAAATGGCACACGGTATAATTAATATACCAATGCAATATCTCTTCTATTGTAAATCCTGAAAACATAAAAATCTGTATAGGTTGCACAATCACGTGTTCCGAAAACGGTTCAACCAACATCAAAGTTCATTTTGCATAATAAATATAGAAATCAAACATCTCTCTCAAAGTACTTCTGGCACCTAAATGACTCCAATAAAACACCTACAGTAAATGGAAGTTAATACGAAAAGCTAGAATAAGTAGGTCATTAAATGACCCATGTCCTTTGTGCATACACGAGAAACTATATATTACTAAGTTTATAAAAAATAAAGATTTACTGAATCAGAGAAATGAAATAGTAATTTTTTGCTGTCATTGTTAAAAATCTTCCTTAAATAATATTTAAAAATACAATTAAAAAGTGCGACCTAGTAATATACATACTTATATTTGATATAAAAAAATAATTTTATATACTGTAATTCTATCACATTTACTTGTTTTAATAAGAAATATAGTCTATTAGAATTACGAGTGAAAATATTTTAAAATTGTAGTTAAATAAAAATAATTCTAAACATCTTTTAAAATTGTAGTTAAATAAAACGTATTCTAACCTAAATATCTCTCAAACTACTTCTAGCACTTAAAAGAATCCAATAAAACACCTACAATAAAATGAAATTAATAGTTAAAGCTAGAATATGTAGGCCATTAAATGAAACTTGTCCTTTGAACATTCATGAGAAACTATATATTACTAAGTTTATAAAAAATATTAGTTTACTGAATCAGAGAAATGAATTAGCTATTTTTTGCCGTCATTTTCAAGAATTTTCCTTAAATAATATTTAAAAATAAAATTTTTAAAAAAGTGTGACCTGATAATATACATACTTAAACTTGATATGAAAATATAATTTTATATACTGTAAGTAATTCTAGTACATTTACTTGTTTAAAAAAAAAAGAAATATAGTCTATTAAAAATTAAAAGTGAAAATATTTTAAAATTGTAGTTAAATAAATCGTATTCTAACCTAAGCATCCCCCCAAAACCTGTAAGTATACAAATAGAAACAATGCCGTAAAAATTTTTGGCCGTTAACAATAAAATTTAAAAAAAAAAACAGACGACATGCATTTAACGGATGTCAGAATTGGTTGAAAAATACTTCGCTACCCTCCCTAAACATATCCCCTTTTTCGGACATAAATAATAACTGATACACGCTACCACCCCTTGTCTGAATGATTGGATTGCTCTGTATCCTTGAAAACAGTGAATTATTAGGTTTTCTGTGCATTTAAAACTCAGTAAATATAAAAAAATAAGTTATTCCAAAATTCGCTTGAGGATGAAATGGAACTAATGTTTTTAATTTAATTACAAAATGAAATTCGAAGCTTTTAGCTTCCATTTTTGTAACATGGTTATTACTGTATAACGAAAAAAACATATTTTAAATCAGTTAATTTATAATATATATATATATATATATATATATATATATACATATATATATATATATATATATATATATATATATATATATACATATATATATATATATATATATATATATATATATATATATATATATATATACATATATATATATATATATATTATAAATTAACTGATTTAAAATATGTTTTTTTCGTTATAGTCTGTTTCATGCTAGATGCAATCGTCAGGCCTGATGATTGCATCAAGCATGAAACAGACTGTCGCCTCTAAGTTTTGACTTCTATGTTCACTTTTATATTTATACACGATCTGTCTTTGATGTTGAACACTTTATTCCATAAATATAGCACATCTTATGACTATATATTTTCATACATATATATGTGTGTGTGTGTGTGTTTGTGTGTGTTCGTGTGCGTGTGTGTGTATAAGATGTCATATTTATCCAGAATATAATTGACCAACGCTCTCCTATTTCTTTTCTTCATTGTCAGTCAATTTTTATGATTTTCTGTGAAAGATGGTGGCGAGTTTTTATATTTTTTAAATCGAAATTTTTCTTTTAGACTTTATAAATATTTTATAATTTATTTCATTTAAGTTCATTAGAAGAACATGTTTTGTTCAGGAGTTGGACCATCTTGTTTTTAGTGTTCTGATCAAATACCTTATTATAATTACAACATTCAGTGCTTCTATCATTCTATGGCTAAAGAAGATCATCAGATTAAAGGAATATCGGAATACTGCAATATTTCGAGTTTCAGATAATCCAGCCATTATTCTGTTTTTATCAAAATGATTATTTGTATTGAGTTCATTTAGTACGCTACAACTCTATGCTAAACGAACAGGTTTTAAAGTCGACATTCGATACCAGAACTTATATATTATGTTTCTTATTCTTCTTGTGTTCTTCTCTATCTATCCTTCTTAAAACCCATGCCAAGTCGGACATGCGTGATGCGTAACGTTAGGTGCATCGGAAACAGAACCGAGTTCAAATTATGGCCGACTTTGTTGTGTTCACTTTCGTTAATATACTATTGGGCAAATTACTAATTCATCTCTTCTCTTCCTACCTATGGGTTAAATAGCAGGACAGACTCGACTCTCTATCCGTGAATGGCAAACGGTCTATTGAATTTAAATAAATCATTTGGCATGGGACTGGAATGATATCTCATTAAAATCTAATTGCTACGGATACAATATCAGTAGCACCTAACGTGACGAGGCTGCGGTCTCATTCTCCATAAGGGAATGAAACTAAGGGTGTACAGTAGGTGAAGGCTCGCTGGAGTAATGAATTGAGGAATCGGAGATCCGTGTTCGAATTCCAGTCATTACATTTACTTACATTACCCTTGGGAAATGTATGAAATCATGTCTTCTCTCCCCAGCTATGGGTAAATAGCAGGACGGACTGGGTTCCATAGATTTGAGCGTCAGCAGATTTAAACTCTGGCTTAAAACCAGCCTGACAAAATCCGAAGGGAGGGACGCGTAGGCATGTAATAACTCAATATTTATCGCACGCATCTTGCTTTCTCTCCTCAGACCTCACACACGTTTGTATTCTGGGATTGTAGGAATAGGAAGTGAGGGTTGCTGTTGCTCAGCGTAAACCATTTAACCATGCCAATCTGATCAATGCACTTAGTTTTGCTAGGTTGGGTCATCATCCATTCCCGATGACCTCTTTTAAAGGAAAGTAAAGTAGTCTTTTGTTACTGGAACCTTAACGACGTCCCTGGCATACATCTAAAATGATAATTGGTTCGCTAGAGAATCTAAACCCATGTAAGTAACTGTTTGCCATTTCTATAAGTTCTATCATGATTGACTGATGGAAAAATGAGATATAAAGAATAAGCAGTTTTCCTAGTGGTATTCGTAATGGAAAGCATTCAAGAAGTTTACTTTTGAATCTTAGTTGCTCTAATGTAAATGCACTTACTGGCATCAATTTTTTTTTTTATAAATTTGCTGCTTGTGAAAAGATTACGTGCAGACAGGTGAGGTTTTCGCTGGAGTAATAAGTATTTAACCATGTTTAGGTACTGCTTAGACCTAGGGAAAAAAAATGAAAGAACTGTACATCACCATAAGTAGTTGATGACATTATGTCAGAAGCAGACAAAAAAAGCATCTTTTTTGGAATTCACATAAAGTTATTGCCATTTTAATCTTACCTAAACCGAAAACCGACAAACAACCAGAGAAAAAAAACCAACAGAATAAAATATAACACTTTGTAAACTGAGAAAAACGTTCTCGTATATAAATCTCTCTACTGGAAAATATGATATATGACAAGTACACATATATTGCATGGTAACTATAGACATATTAAGCTCTCGACGGCGTAGGTTAAGGAATAAAAATTCTTATCATTCATTGCATTTTTCTAAAATATTATTTTGCGTATAAATCAATAAGATTAAGAAGAAAATGAAAATTAATTTAATTTTAATGACTAAGACTACAATTTAAAAAAAAAATATAACAAATTTTTCACTGATAACGACGAATTGATTGCTATTATGTCGAAAATAAAATGAAACGTCTTCTTGAGATAAAGAATACTTTTTAGGGTAAAAAGATTAGCGTAAATAATATCTGATATAAAATTTAAGAAATATTTAAGAATTTAGTTCTCTAGGTCACAGCCATAATTTACAATCGTTCTAACTATCGCTGCTCTAGTTGCTACGAACTTGGCTGTTGTAAGATGTATGTAATGGATCCATTTGATCACCCATCCGTATCTATTAGCCGTCTAGCATATAGGTATTCCAGAGGCAAAATCAATTTATGAAGAGAAATTCTTGGTAGGTGTATCTCAACAGATTCAGTCAAACTTCTCATGTGATTCTTTCCACAATTTCATATATAGAGAGGGCGTCCATATATTTCGTGTGCACTTTAAAAAAATTTTAACTTTATTTGTATTTGCGATGGAAATAATTTGTAAAAGGAATTAGAAAGAAGTAAATCTATATTTATTAAGGTTTTATTGAAATTTTATTTAAGTTTCCACATGTCCTCCATCATTAGCAATACAAATGGTAATACGATTTTGCAGTTCACGGAAAACATTTGCCAACTGATTTACAGTAATGCCTGAAATCACATTAGTTATTTTAGCTATACTTCAAACTACGTACATTAAACTTTATAACATTTTGTACAGATTATTTCTATCGCAAATACAAATAAAGTTATAAATTTGTTAAAGTGCACACGAACTTTATGGACACCCTGTGTATAAATACACACACACATATATATATATATATATAACTTCGATATATATATATATATATATATGAATATATATATATATATATATATATATATATATATATATATATATATATATATATATATATATATATGATGTCAAAATCAAGTGGCGGCAGTATTGTTCATAGTAGAAAAAGATTTTCAGACACGGCCTGATTATTCTGTTCAAACATGAGGAAGACTAACCTGACGCCTATCAGTGTCCACACTTCCATACTTAGCTGAATGGTACAGCACGCCAGGTTAGATTCCTGACGGAGAACTCATATTTTCTACGTAATTTCTCGAACATTCAGGTCGTTAAATGTAATTAGTACTGTTTAATTAAAAAAAAGAACATATACTTAAATAAATTATATCTATAAAATAAAGGTATAAACAGAAACTATATTAAATAATTGTCAGATTTAATACATTTCATATATCTGCCGCCAACAGATTAGTGGTGCAATCTCCGACTGACGCGAATTCAGTCGGGTTTCGATCCTAGCTAGAGGCAACTGGACGTCTAGCCACACTGATGAGCTGTGATACAGCGAAACAGTCTATCTGTGTATGACAATATATATGCTCCTGATAGATTTATTTCGTTTGAGCTCTCTGGGGGAGAAGTGTGGGTTTGTAAACAGTGACTATTACGGCTAATAATGCAAGACTCTTCGTTAAATCGAATTGAGTTCTCACAGTCACCGTGTGGTTATCTAAAAATAAATACGCTTAAATTCAACTTAATCCCTGCCGTGCGCCAACGAATTAGTGGTAGAATCTCCGACTGACGCCAATTCAGTCGGTTTTCGATCCTACCTAGAAGCAACCGGACGTCCATACGCTGATGAGCTGTGATACAGCGAAACAGTCTGTCTGTTGATGACAATATATATATAATTTTCACTTTATTTTTAATGGATACCCGTAATTGAGAAATCGATGTGTTTATTTTAAACAGTATATTTATTTTGATGTACGGGAGAGAATATTCGAGAAATTTTCTTAAAGAAAAATGCGCCCCAGATAGTATACGAACGTGCGTCTCTCTTTGCAGGAGAAACTGTCGATAGAGCCGACGTGATTTAACCGACTCGGTCTCAAATGGCGACGCCGATTAAACAAGACTGAATACTGCCTTTTAAGCGCATATTTCTCGTTTTAGAATCCTGAATGTTCATAAATACTCAAGTTCGTTTCCGAAAGGTAAAGAAAGTATTTGCTAAACAAGTTATGGGTTTTTCTTTATTAATCCACCAGGGTTTTTATCATTTTAGTTATTTTTAGGGGATTCTCCCTCACCACCATCTGAGTGTCTACTCAGATATGGGTATCCACTAAAAATATATATCGTTTAAAATGATACAAATCTGTCGGTTAATAAGTAAAAAAATACATTACTTTTTTACCGTGTTCCAAGAGTTTTGATATGCCTTCTATACAGGGTACAGGTCAGACAACCATAAAGAATGCTGGTTTGGTCAACTACAGTATGTTTTGTTGTGTTGATACAATAAACCATCTTGCAGTTTTCCCAGAGATTGACTTGCCTTGCAATTCCAGGCGTTGATCTTTTTGTTGAAGTAGCATAATCCTTTAGAATATACCCACTTTCTACATCACTTAAATTGACGATTGCGTTTAGCATGAAACAGACTGTAGCCTCTAGGCGTTGTCATCGTTTTCAATTTTTTATTTACATACGCTCTATCCATGATATTGAGCACTTTAAACCTTTGAGCCATGATTCCCGCTTTTCCGGTGGTAGAGAAAAATGACGTAATGTCCAGATACCGGTTGAACGGTGCGTAAACACTTGTAACTATTTTTACATCTACCGTTAAATATTACATACCAATTATTTGAGGATTTGACTTAGGAGCTCAGGCAGAATGGTTAACATTGTTCAGAAACACAGGTCTGTAATGATTAACCCATAAATATATACATATATATATATATATATATATATATATATATATATATATATATATATATATATATATATATATATATATATGTAGATAGATAGATATAGATACATACATATATATATACATAAGCTCGACGAATTACTATAAAATAAGCCTAATTCCCCAAATGAATTACTTGTATATCTTGCTAGATCCAGCTAAGCTCTGTCATAGAGCGGCTAAGGGTCAAAATAGTAGTCGTGGCTCTTGGGGCACAGGTTCTGAGGTTATTTAGGGACTCTGGATAACTCTGTATACTTGGATGGGTATCGGTGAACTGAGTGAGTAGCGGCGCTATATCGAGTCTAGTTTATGTCTTCTTCGTCACGGAGTCCCGTGGTACAATTGGTATGACGTTTGTGTTGTATCGAAGCGATCCGGATTCGATTCACGATAGTGGATGCGCACTGCTGCTGAGTCCCAAATATAGGACGAAACGGCCGTCCAGTGCTTTCTGCATTCTGTTGAGGATTCTAAGCTCGACGAATTACTATAAAATTAGACTAAATCCCCAAGTCAATTACTTATATATATATATATATATATATATATATATATATATATATATATATATATATATATATATATATATATATATACACACACACACAAATATACATATATACACACACACACACACAAATACAAAATAATCTCATATGGTGAATAGGCTTCTTTTAACCGACGAAAACAAAATTCGTCTGTCTTCCTAGTACAGACTGAGTTCGTGTCAGAATTGGAAATTTAACTGTGAAAAAAAACGTCGAAAAACTAATACAGAATTTATCCATTTCAATGTTTCAGTCAGATGGAAGACACAAAACAGTGATCAGAGGAGGGATTAGTCTCAAAAAAAGAGATTTAAAAAAAAATAAACCCGGATATTAACATTATGACATTAAATTGGGGTTATATGAAGAATAAAATGTTGATTTGAAACTAAGAGAAGAATAAAAAGGGGGTTAAAAGCCCCTTAACTTATAAAGTTATGTTTAAAAATACAAAATCACACTTAAAAGTACTACTCCCTCTGTTCCGAAATAGTTGTTCCATAGCCGGAAATCTCATGTGGAATATACTAATTCTTAGTCGAATTGTTTGCTAATTAAAATTAACAGGTTAGCATTGCTGTTCCTCAAGTATTTATATTAGCTCATTCAAGTAAAATAATTTAAAGCGCAAATTATATCACTTTTTCACCACATTAAAATTGTATTTTTTCAGACCACACGCTGGCAAGAGAATATGATGGGAGAAGAGAAGCCAATTGGCAGAAATGCTAAACGAAATTGCAAGAAGCACGAATTGACAAATAATGAACGTAGTGCTATGTTACAAGCACTGCTGGAAAGATCCACAGATCGTGTCCTGAAGCGCGGTGCAATAAAACAGGTTTCAGATGAATTAAACGTAGCTGCAGAACATCTGTGTTTGCAAATTGAATTAGTTTGCCAGCCTCCAAATAGTCCTGATATCAATGTCCTTGATTTGGGTTATTTTAATGCAATTCAATCAATTCAGCACCAGCAAGCTCCAAATAATGTTGACCAGCTAATTGAAGCAGTGGAAGGAAGCTTGAATAAACTTCAGAAGTCGAAGTTTAACAATACTTTTCTAAGTTTGCAGTTAGCAATGGAACAAGTTATTTTAGTTGACGGCGATAACAACTATAAACTCCGGCACATGTCTAAAGAGAAGCTTGAAAGAGAAGGAAAACTTGAAGTATCCATTTCTATTTCTGACGAGTTGCAACAAAAAATGCTTTTGTTAAATTAAACCTCCCCAGTTTTTTTGTTATCAATTTAACTGTTTATGTATATCAGTTTCGATGTATTTCACACTTATTTATATAGCAATTCACTAATATTACTCATTCACTGTTGAGTATGGGAATAAATTATATTTTTTGTTATTTTTGGTGTTTTTTATCTACTGGAACAATTATTTTGGAACAACATGAACTTTTTTTGGTACAACTTTTTCGGAACAAAGGGAGTATTACACAGACAAGACATATTCAAATATAGATGGTTAATATCTGTTTTTAATTTTATATAACCTCTTCACTTTAAGTGTTGCGAAAATCTAATGATCTCAAAATAGAGTAAAATTAGTTAAAAATAACACTGTTAGAAATGACTGGATTATTTTGTTTATAAGACGGAAGAAACCTCAAAGTAGAGTGGACATTGATATATTAGCAGTGATCTCGATACTGAAGATATTTTATAGAAATGTATCGCGGAAATAGAGAGCATAATCTTGCAAAACTCAAGCACACAGCCAGTTAGAATAGTCACACACAAATGCATGTAGGTGTCTATGCAAAGAGTTTGACCTTTCTTGTTCATTAATTAATGCACGAAAATGAACAGGAACTGCTTATATAGGATCTTAAAAAATTGTAGCAAGAATACAATACCTTCCAAGAGATTATAAATAAACAAAAACACGAAAGCCTTTTTGGATTGATATCAGGTATAGCTGGTCCTGTCTTGAATGAAATATGTAAAAAAAAGTGAAAATGAGCAGTAGCGAACAACACTGGAAGATAAGACGTTTGAAAGAATCAGTACACATGTTAGGCCCTAATAAACTTCTCAGTAAACCCTGAGGCATAATGAACCATATCTGAGAGCTTTTCATTATGACAGAAAACGCAAGCATAATAATAAAATATTGCTTTATCTAATTACGTTAGTGGTAGTGTGCAAATGTCTAAAAATCGAGTTCTGTTGATAAGGCAGACGGGTAAATTAGGATTAAAGATCCATATTTCCATTATCAATTTGTCGCACAAAACGGATGACCAAATGCATAAAAGATTTGGTTAATCGAATTGACTTCACAGAAAGTTATAATCTGGTTCAGTGCAAGCGATATCACGAAAAGGAATTAAGCGAAATGAGAGCAATATACCGGAGTGCACAAAAGAAAATATACCGTTCAAAATTTCAAGAGGTTTAATAACTAAGACAGACATGAAATATAACCTGGATAGTACAATGTCCGAAACGTTGCCATAATCATTTTTAAGCTGAATGCAAGCAAATTTGAAAATCTCAGAAAAGGATGAAATTTAAGTTGAATAAATCGTAAGATTTTTTATTGTTAATGGATTAATAATGAAAAATGGTAGACGCTTAATAATTTTCGATAATTATAGGATTTGTCAGATTTGAAAACTCACACACTAGTATAAAAATAAATCATTATCTCCTCAAGATATAAGCGATCATGATCCTCCAAAAATGTATTTTCTTTTAATATCTGTAAATTGTCAAGAATTATTAGGGACGTTAGTGGAGTTTTCATTGCCATCCCTAATTTTTTCTGATATTTCTTTTCTTAGTGTGTTTATAAACTCGTGTCAGGAATACCAATCTGCGCTGATATTTAACCCAAAGCCGATGATGCAAAGAGTCGGATTGATGATTTCCAGAATGTTATGTGTACAAAATGAACGCAATAGACTAGGCGGTTATTTGAACACAGATCATTGATTCCATTTTTCTTTTGTGTCGAGATTTGTTCTTCTCACTCACCGAATACTCTACTAAGTCATACTAAGCTACACTTTGTAAACATCGACATAACTTTTCAGCTACAAAAGAAAAAATATTAAGTAGGATTTTATTATATTTTTCTCACTAATTCGAATATAATATGACGTTATGTCTCTTCTGAAAAAACAAACAAATAAATGACATTCATATCCACTTATCCTACAGATTCATTGCGACTAAAAGATTTTCTATTTTGTCAGCTTTTTGGTAGCTACCTCATATATTCCTACAAACCAAACACAATCAATATAGCAGGTTTTTTCTTCTGCAAGACAGTACACTTTAAATATACAAAAAAGATATTTGGGGAGGTCGGTGCTGTTTTTTTATGTTTCAATAGATTTTGAATGAAAATGGATTTTACTGCATTGATTTTAGAACCACTTCTGTCAGAGTATAAAATAAACTTTAGGAATTTTTCTCTCCTTTGTGTTTTTTAGTAGAATATGGACATGAAAGTCTGATGTATAAAACATAAAATGTGTGTACGTCCTCTCGAAACCGTGAAAAATAATCAATTATGAATTTGATTGTGAGTGTGTTTTTGAATATATCCGACATTTTTGACAGAAAATAAATATACTATTTTAACTTAGATCGTCCAGCTTGTGCCCTATATCTTGTACAACTTAGAGGTTTTGGATTAATGTGGGTAATTAATATGCATATCCACCTTTAAAGCCGATTAAAAATAAGTGATTTGGTATTCGATTCGAAGCTGAACTTTTACGATCTTTATAAAATGGCAAGGTCTGACGATTTTTTAAAAAATCTTTATTAATATTTGCTGTCTTCGAAAAAAAATGTTTAATTGACGTCGTTTCTAAACAAATTGCCCAGTCATTCAAATAGAGCAGTTAATGCCCTGATAGCGACAATTACCCTAGCATTTAGAGCAGAGTATGGAAATAAATCGAGATGAGGATTTAAGCAAGGAATAAAGGATAGTAATCCATGAGGATATTTTTAATTTCAGAGAAATAATTTTTTTTCTTTTTAGAATTTTCATCTCTGAATTATCTATTTTAAAACTACCCCTCAAGTTTTGGGCCACCCAGTATTTCTGTAAAATATCGTAAAATGCGTTATGTTTGTAATTTTTAAGTAAAATATAAAGATTCTATAAATACAGGTTTTTTTTTGTTAGTCTTTCTTTAGGCTCCTCTCAGTAACAAAATTTTCAAATCGGGATTCCTCTGTCCACAAAAGAAATAAATAAATAGATAAAAAATAGAAAATTGCTAAATCATGAATATGTTGTATGAGAAATATTATATTTTGTTTACACCATTAAACTCGCAGTAGACATTTTGAGATTACCAAAAGTTTTAATTCGTTTAATACAGGTTCTAAATGTTAACTCAACGCTGACTAATGTTGTAAACAAAACATAAGTAGCTGTTTTTGTTTAAAGAAAGAAATATTGTGACATTCCGGCAGGGCTTCCATATTTTTTAATTTGTTCTTTCTAATTTTGAAATAATTGTTACAAAATGGCAAAATCAATGCAGATGAGCATTATGGGATGGCAAAATTGAAATCTTATTCAAAGAAGCTTACTACCAAACGTAAATTGCCAAGAAATTGAAGATTATTAGACATGTGGGGTAATATTCATTACAAAAGCAGTTAGAAACCGACTCAGACGTTGAAAGAAAATTAGCTGAAGCACTAAAAGTAACAACTACTGCTGGAGATAAACATTTGATTGGTAAGAGCAACATTAATGCAAGGAACACTGCTGTGATAATCAAATTCAATCAGCGGGGGACAGACGGTGCATAGTAATCAAGAAACCCTTTTTACGGAAGGTGAATGAGCAGAAAAGACTGTTATTGACACAAAAAGCACGAGTACTGAATATTGAAAGAGTGGCAAACTATAACGTTTATATAACACATCCGAATTTGAAATTTCTGATAGTATAAAGATTATCGCTTAAAGTTTATATCAAGCTTTAGATAATACTGGTTCACATTTGCCAATGGACTGTTAGAGGAGATCTATTCTTGTGTACTCAACACAGTTCGGAGCTGTTGATTTCACCATAATCTTTTACACGGAAAAGGAAACTCACCTCTCAAAATATGTGGTACGCCGCACCCTTGGATGTCCACTGAGTCGATGTATTCGCATTATAGTGATTCATTGCATCTAGAGAAGCAACACACACCTGATGCAGAGAGTCATCCTCATTTTTGGATACATCGAACCACCTTTAGATTACGAGGGCACATTTTATCTGCCAATTTTTGCTTTGACGCGACCAGCACCACGTCGTCAGATAATTGGTATTCTTGGACCAGTTCTTGCATTGTGCTCAAACTTCGCATTCATCTCGCTCGTTGCTTTGGTACATACAATAGCTTTGAACATAAGGATATCAGACAGACAGTGGTATACACGCAAGTAATCGGTTTTTATTTACGAGCTCGTTTCCTGCCACTGGAGGGTCGAATTGACGCCTTTTATTGCAGCATCCAGCTCAGCCAAATTGATATTTTAGGCGATGTTTGTTGACTGAAGCCAGCGTTGCTTCATATTTTTCCAGCAATGATCCTGTACCTAGAGTGATTGCATCGACTCTTACTTTAATTTCAGATCCGTTAAAACAACAGAGTCTCTTGACAGCATCTTTCTTTTGCAATCTATTCACGATTTTCCTTCACCATCTGCTTGAGGGGAATATCGTCAAATTGGTTATCCCTTTTCTTTGTGACTGCGTTTCCGTCCTCATCCGTGCCGGCCCTTTATAATCAACCTGATCACCATTTACATTATTTGGACTATTGTCCTCATCTTTTTCGCGATGTTTATCACAACGTTTCGGCCGGTGTACGCTCCAGCCTTCTTCACGTATTTGGAATGTCGAACTGAACCCTTCCAAATACCTGAAGAAGACCGGAGCGTACAATCGCCGAAACGTTGTGATAAACATGGCGACAAATATGAGGACAATAGTCCGAATAATGTAAATAGTGTACATAATACCTCATCTCAGAAATATAGACAGATACTGAAAGGCCAAAACGTTGTAATAAATATGGCGACGAAGATGAGGACAATAGTCCGAATAATGTAAATAGTGTACATATACCTCATCTCAGAAATATAGACAGACACTGAAAGGCCGAAAATGCCGTTGTAATAAATATGACGACAAAGAAAATAGTCCGAATAATGTAAATAGTGTACATAATACCTCATCTCAGAAATATAGATTCAACCTGATCAGTTGTCGTATGAGTCATGGCGGTGTAATGGCCTCCATACAGAAAAGTGTGACGCACTACAGTCTATTTGTGTCAGGAAACGGCTCCCACGGTTGTGCGTGATGTCCATGCCCAGTTTACCACAGAGAATAGCAAAACTTTCGTTTTGTCTCTTCACCGGATCTCACTTGAAGCAGGTCGCCGACTTAAACAATATCTAGCCAAATAATTATCATCACCACATCTGTAGCAGACGATATCACTCTGTGGATCATTAGCGGGATGCCCCGAGTCGCGTGCGGACATGACTGACAACGATCGTTGCATACGGGTTTTCCTCATTAGCAGCAGAACAGCTGATGCTACCTCAACCTAAACATATTGATGCCGGGAGTGGTGGTGGACTCCTGTTATCCTTCTACTTAGTAGCACTTGAGGATTCTGTTGTATGTTGCGTTATGGCGATCAGAAGTCCGGACTTAGCTAGGTGGAAGGATCTTCACTGGTAAATCTCGCGTTGTTTCTTTGCACATCTCAAAAGCTTTTGACAGTGTTTGGTATAACGGTCTTCTTCAGAAGTTGAAAGGATATGGTATTTGCGTATGAAATTTTGTAATGATTCTTTCCTATCAAATCGCGAAATGAATGTTGTCCTGAAGTGACATTCTACTATAACATTTTATACTAATGCGTGTGTTCCCCAGGGTTCTAACCTTAGTCCTTTGTTCCTAATATTTATCAATGACATTCTGAGGACATAAATTCTGAACTTCATACCCATGCTGATGATACAACCAGTTACTCCTGTCACGATGGTACGTCTGGTCACTTCGATAAGGTCAAACTGGCAGCTTATATAAAAAAAAAAATGACCTGTTTTTTTTTTTGTGCGCCACTGCTGTAGCCTAATATTGAACTCATAACTCTTTTGGGTCTAATCACTGGATATAACCAACGCCTTTATCTACTGGGCCATGTGTGTGACTAAAACCAAAAGATTTGTGAGTTCAAAACCAGGCTACAGGAGTGGTGAAATATAGAAAATAAAAATAAAAAAACACACAAAAAAAAACAAGACAGTTGCGTTAAAAGGAAATAATTCAGACATCCCAAAGCGGCATGACACGTGGAACTAGAACAGTGTACCTTGTTGGACGAAATAAAGGGTTCGGTTGGAAATTCCAATTATCTGAATAAGGCCGAAACGTTGTGAATATGGCAATGAAGATGAGGATAACAATCCGAAAAATGTAAATAATTAAAATAACACTGACAGATTCGATATATGAAATGTTATATGAAACAGTGAGAAATCGAGAGAAAAACAAACACGTTATTATAGGATTTTAAAGTTACTTAATTTAGAGAAGGACGAATGTTTGTTATTTGTGATAACACGTTTTTCTCTTTGTGGTGCATAGAAAGCTCTTAAATCTCTTGCAGACGTTCCTGAATCTGTATTTCACGGGATTGTTAATACAAAGCTTATCAGTCCCAGTCCCCTTTATTTCAATCTAAAGTTTATGACTAATATTAGTAAGTTGGTTATACTTATTCCGATATCTGTTATATCATCTTCTACGCATCTTGTCCTTTTTCAAGAGGTCGATAATCATGGCTCTCCACGATTTCTTCTTTGTAGCTCTTAGTAAAAATCGTCTTTTTGCTATCTTTCCTATTACTTCTGCCAACCCTTTACAGGTAGGTTATTCCCTGTTTTCCTTTCATGCTTTCAAAGTGTCCCGTGAGAGTCTTTCCAAGATATCTTTGCTCGTGATGTGTCCTAGAATTATTAACACTCTCTTTCTGATTCTAAGTATAAGTTTTTTTTCTTTCATTCTCTGTAATAAATTACTCATAATTTCAGTCAGTAAGGATTCTCAGCATCCTTCTGCATGCCCAGATTTCTGTTACCCAAATACCCTTTTTTTATCTGTTAGGAAATTGTCCACCCTACACCGACATATAGGAGGACCGATATTACATCATAGTTAATGGGCTTAATAAACCTATTTTATGGGTGTAAAATATCGTAAATTAATTTGAGATTAAGCATTAAAAAATCGCCTAATAAAATAAACCACACTGGGTGTTGAAAATATGTTTTTGGAAATATATCGTAATTCTGAAATAGGATATATTGGACAGGTTCACTTGACGGTCAACAGTCCTGCGAGATGAAAGTAATGAAAAAAAAAGAGGATATCGATTGGTCTTTGATTTGACTAATCAGAAAGGAGCAAGAAAAAACATTTCCAGATAGAAAAGTACTTTCATAATCCGATGTACTTAAGTTAGATCTTGGTCTTGGTAGCAAGTAGATGGCCTAAAACAGAAGCGGGCAATAGGGAAATTGTTTTCCTAACCTTGTCCTCTTACATTGGATGATTAATCGACAACACTTCTCTTCTGGAAACGTTAAAAATTTGCGGATAGAGATCCCACGCATTTTTCCATTTATTATGATGAGCAAACCTCCGGCAGGGCGAAGACATGACTTTTGATTTGCACTGAAAATTTGAGACGCTTTGATTAATATTAACATGAGGAAAACCTATTGTGACCACTAAGAGGCAACGACCGTCGTCCACCCAAAAACCATCTCCAGCCACAGAGTAGTTAGTGACAACTGCAGAATAGTTCAGTCCACTTCTTGTTTTGCTGCAAACGAAAATTTCCTTTCTTAATACTTTGCTTAGACTTTGTAAGTAATCTTTCCCGATCCAAATGCAACTTTGGATTTCAGTACCACATTTTCCATACACTGTTAGGATACCTCCCATATATCTAAACTTTTGTGCTTGCTTGAGTTCGGTGCCTCCAGTTCGTGGTCCGCATCTTAGTATGTTACTTTTACTGACAACCATATATTCTGTCTTTTTCAATTGGATCTTTTGCCATATATTCTCACTTTTATTTTACTATCATCTGTAAGAATTACTGCAGTTTTCCTTCTGTTTGTGCTATGAATGCTGTCACCTGCATATCTCCTGTTTTAAGATTGTAGACGCCAATAATAAATACAGATAGTACTTCTAATTCTTTAAGGATTGCTTCACTGTAAGATTTGAATAGGTCCAGCAAGAAGACACAGCCTTGACTTAAGCTCCTTTTAGTTTTTGTGCATTCGTTTTCTATTAATGTGCAGACTGTTTTTCCACAATATATATTTTAGCTTATTACAATATCTTTCTGAAATAAATCGAGAACGCAGTTATACACAACTGTTTTGTAAATGTCATTTATTTGCTAATGTAAAAGGAAGGCTATTAAAAAATTTAATCCAGGATTGTTTTCGATTATGTCACTTGCAAGAGAAATAGTTTATAGTTAATTGTTACATGAAGCGCTTGTATTAAACGATTTTTAAATAGATACCTTATGAGAACTGTATAATCTCCTACTGCCGCAGTTCAGAATTTATGAATAATAGGAATTGCTGAAATTAATCTGACTCCCGTTTTTAAGACTTGAATACTTACTTTTATTATATAAAATCTTAGGCACACACAAATCTACATCCCTACACAGAAAACTCGTAAAATCTCTGTCTGAACTGCTTAGAAAAATCTATCCCAGTGAACAAGATTTTGGGTGATGGATTTATACTTGGTTGGACTAACGATATTTCAGCTCTCAAAGCGTCAAGTGAATGAAGAATGTAGGTATTATCCACGACAATTCTTCTTCGAATTATTGGAATGATACCACATAATCACAAAGAATTGCACCAAGTAAATATATTCCGAATATTTTCAAATAAAGAAACAGATATGTTAATTACCAGATTAGATTAGTAGAAGATTTGATCCCAGCCCAATGATAAGCGAGTGAAGAAAAACATAAGTAGAGTAGCAATGATTCTTCTTCGGGTAATGAATACCGAATATTTCCTTATAAAGAAACAGTTAATATTATTATTACAGATTGGGAGAACAGATACTACTCATTGATCCAAACCCGATGGTCAGGGAATGAAGAAAAGTGCCGTTCGGTTAGCACTGGCTGCAATATTTATTTGTATAATATATACAAAATGTGGCAGAAGACTATAATGTGTAATGGGTAAAGGACCGTATTTTTCTTTCTGAACAATAAACGTAGCTAGCCATAATCACTGACCCAAAGGAACCACAAAAATACTTACAGCAAAATATCGCATTCTTACTTACCATTCTTACAACATTCACCATAATGCATCAATGACTCTATGAAGTCCTAACTAGTCCCCATATGTACAATTCTTGTTTGTGGGGGGAAATAGCAACAATTTAAAATATGAACCCCAATGTGTATTTACAATATGAACAAAATAACTATTTACAAGAAACTAAATAAAATAGTGTTAGTAACCCTCCACCACAAATATTAATTGCGGCAAAAACATCAGTTAACTGGACGAAATCATTGCTGGACTTTACTAATATACAACACTCTTTCGTCCAAACACTCACAAAAACACACACTCATTAACTCAAATACGTAAACCCAACCCGCAACGAAAGGGGACCTTCATCCACCAGAAAACTGATGTCTCTGCTCAGCGAAACAAGGGAGGGAAGGGAAATTAAACTAAAGACAACAGGGACAGAAATAAAAGGGATCAATGAGGAGACATCCATTAGCTAAGTTAACATAAAGCAAAACCTAAAAAAAAAAACTATTTTGGGCGGGGTTGCCAATGATTAACATAGGGCAATATCCTAATGCCTAACCGGCATAAAAGTGCCACTCCAAGTCAGCACGTTTTACTCGAAAGGCACGAGCAAGATTCACCCGCCTTTTGCCAAATTCTAATGAAGGGAGCCGCCGCTTTTCCGTCCTAATCTTGACCGATGCTTAAAGTACAAGCTCTGTTGTGAAGAAATGAAATTCTCACCCCAATAGAATATCTCCTGACGCGTAGTCCAAATCATGAATCTCATAACACCTAGTAAGCAAAAGAACCCGTAGTTTTCAGCCATCGTCAACGGCGGTACCACATTGCTACAGACAGAATTGGCCACGAAAACAAAGAAATTTTTGCGCAGCATCCGAACCATGATGTCTCCAATAAACTCATCCGATTCGCGACATTCAATCTAGGCACGCAATGCGAATCGTATGATGATGAGCCTTAACATTAGGCATACCCAGACCGCCTCAGAAGGATGGAAGTAACAGACCTTCCGAGGTACTGTAGAGGACTTGCCTCCCCACAGGAAGGAGAACAAAAGCCTTAATAATGAAATTAGTGTGGTAGACGAATGTGGAAGTACAGAGTGTCTGTAAAGGAGAATCGGGTAGATGTGCGAGACACATACATTCGCCCTCTCCTTTAAGGAAAGATTCTACCGGGACCACAGTCAAATTGCTACGTCAGCTTTCCCCTGCGCCTCCGGCCAAATTATTTCCAGTAAGAGATAGGGATCATTCCCTTCCACGCACCCAACCGCAATAGACTTATCGATGTTGCTCTTGGCCCCTGTCAGCGTCTCATATCCTCTCATTTCTTTGAAGACTTCGATAACTTCCGCTCTGCTCGATACAAGAAGCGAAACTTCGTCAACACAGGCGGAATAGCTGGCCGAGGTGGTAGCACTAGGTAAAGAAATTCCGCGTAGGACCGGCTTCGTCTTTAATTTGCGAAGGAAAGGCTCCGGGGAACACAAACAGATGTCGTATCCAGGATCGAAAGAACGGGCCAAAAGCGGTAGCCGTAAGGACGGCCTCCGGAAATCGATGGTTCAATTTATCGAATGCCTTGGACTTACCTAATTTGATCAGCGTGGCTTCACTTTCGACTTGATTGAAGATCAAGCGAACTATATGAAGGTTGTCCTGAATTGTTCTGCCCTTCACAGCACAAGTCTTTTCGGTACTTATAAGATTAGAAATTTACGTATATTGGCAAAACATGGATCACGATATTACACATATGGTGGACAAATGCAAGGGTTGTTCCTTAGCAGCCAAAGCACCGCCGATCATCCATAAGCCATGGCCAGAGACAGATCGACCGTGGTCGAGAATACATGTAGATTACGCAGATCCATTAGATGGTTTTTACTATTTGATTGTAGTAGACAGTTACAGCAAATTGCCAGAAGTATTTCGTTGTAAGAAACCTACGTGTGAGACTACCATAAATTGCCTTCATGAGCTGTTTGCTCGTTTCGGAATGGTTGATTGTCTCATCACCGATAATGGGACACAATTCACATCTGCGGATTTTCAAGAATTTTGTGAAACTTTCCAAGTTAAACACATCAAATTCCCGCTATATCACCCACGATCAAACGGGCAAGCGGAGAGATTTGTAGATACACTAAAAAGAGCACAAAGGAATGCTTATGACATGCCAACAGAAAAGGCGTTACAACAATTCTTGCAAGTATATAGAATTACACCAAACAGTACTACGCCATCGGCATTATCGCCCGCAGAAGTGATGTTCGCGCGAAAAATTAGATCGGTATTCGACAAATTACTACCTAAACAAACAAAGCAAACACCAACGTCGTTCGTACCTAAAAGAAAATTCAACCCAGGACAGAAAGTTTTTTTCAAAGGGTACAAAAACAATACATCCTACTGGGAGCAAGGTAAAATAGAAAAACGGATCTGGAACATGATTTACATAATTCAGGGTCCCAAGTTCTCGCATAAAAGGCACGTAAATCAAATAAGAAAGAGACTGTTAGAGGAGTCTAACGGCCCACCTCAGGAAAGGAAGAAGTGATGGATATGATATTCGACACATTCGATATGCAAACGCCTTTGATGATAAATCCAAAAAGAAAAAATATATTAAAGACCCCTGCAAGGCGAAAGCTTTGGGAGGGAGGTGTTATGGGAACTTACCTGTACCGATAATGAACTCTTCCTGATACTATAAAGACTGCGCCTCTCAAGAGAGAGAGTAGAACGTAGAACGGATCGTGGAACGAGTCGGGACAGAACGAGTCGAGACAATAATAGTTCACTCTAGACCAGACTGACAGTCTTACTAAGACCTTCAACTTCTTGTATTATTATTATTCTGTTGCAATATATATTTGTTATTTCTACTCTTGTGTTCGTGTTGTTCTTCCTTGGTCATAACCTTGGACTATAACAGTGATCCGGGGATATTGGTCCATAAAAGTAACGAAGAAACAAGATATAATTTTAGGACATTTCCTGGGACGAGAAAATGGGCCGACTATTTTTCCAGCATCATTAGCAATGCACTCTAGATATGATTTCAACTTTAGGTCTGGAGGAAACTGAGACCCACTATGCCTCCAAATCATCATTACTAGTCTGGATTTTGACGTAGTGAAAGGCACTATTTCTCTATCTACTAGATCTGATCAGAGGAAAGATCAGCTTCATGCATCAACTTGACTTCTGAAAATGCGTCTAGACAGTGGACCCACGGGTATGCATATTTACTAATGATATGAGAATGTTCCAAGAGCGATCGTTAATTGAAAGAAACTAGGACCGGTGAGAAATCGTAGGCAGATGTCCACACTGAACTCACCAGCTTCAGAAGGCTGTGAATTTAAAACGAACTTGAGGAACCTACCCGAGAAAGAAGCTGGTCTTTGCGCATTCAGAAATAATATAGTTGGAAATTTTGTGCATCAAACTCTATACCACACTTTTTCAAAAGTCTTTAAGTTATTCAAATCAATTTCTCTTCTAATTAATCACAACCCATTCATTGATACTGTGCTAGAGATGTCAATGTTAGTGTGTCTCAATGTCATACCCTTTCAACTTTTCTCCTAGAGGCCGTAGCCCAACATATACTATTTTGGCCAGGAATCCTGAAATTTTGGATTTCCAAGTTTTCAATAATGCGATTGTTGTTGAATTCTTCTATATTGGCGTCTACTGATAAAAACAATTAATGAGACACAACTCTCTAATTTTCAATAGCTCATGTTCAAATGAAAAAATTACTGTTCTTAAATTACAGTGTCTCAAAAGGAAATTTTCCGTGTTTGCAAATTTGATCTTAGAGGCCATAGCCGAAGATATCGGGCCGACTCCGTGAGCAAATTAAAATCATTCCGCGCTTAATCCGGACCCGCAATCCTGAAATTTTGAATTCCTAAGTTTAGGTACTGCAATTGTTTTTGGCGATTTTTTACGTGATTTTTGCGACGAATTTTTCTTTCTTTTGTGCTAACAATTTTTGTCTTGGAAATAGTTTTGGGAATAATTGAAATTAATTGCGAAATTTAGCGAAAGTCACACATGAAATAAAAATAATTGTTCATATAGAAAGTAAGAACCTACGTACATCAAATTTTCTTTAAATTATGTGGCGACAGAAGAATTGTCGTAGAACATTTAAAAGGTAAGCATACATATTATTGCCATACTTAAATATAGCGATTAATTTTGAGTTCTTCTGTGGTTTATTCTTGCTTATCGCATCTAATTTTCCCTACCTATTGTGATGAAGGGCCAGTAAAGAGCCCTCTGCAAGTGTTATGTTAAATGCCGCCTGATACGGTTGCTTTTAAGCTAGTTCTAAAATAATTTTCAATATAGAATTTTCTTCCATGTGGCCATTCAAAGTTCTTTTCAATAGCTATAATCTACATATTCTCTGTTATTTAAACCATTGTGACAGTATTTTGTTTCTAAAGAGGGGGACATTAATTTATCTTTGAGCTTTCCATGTCGTAAGAAACAGTATTATAGTTGGTTAAAATATCGATATCACGAATCATCTTCAAAAGAAAACAATAATGGCATATGTTTACTTTTAATATTTTTTGCCGGTAGATGGGCTTTACTTATTTTCATGAAACAGCTGCGAAATGATGACATCGAATAATTTTTGAATTTCTTCGAAGAATCAATGATCTTCTTATGAGCATTCCAATGAACATCTTTCTTTTTCTCATTCTCGTAATATTACCTTTGTTATTCTTCGATCTTTAAGTAAGCAATGTGAATCAGAAAGAATTTTGCTATTAGTGACATGTAATTATTCTTTTTTTTTATGACAGTGTAGTTACAATTTTGTCTAAGGAAGATTTCCCGGCGGGCGTCTCTGTGTTAAAACTTATAACTATATAACGTATTTCTCCATTTTCTGCTTTAAGAAAATTTTCTTTTTTTTTTCACTAGTAATATTAGATGTAATATTCTAAAAATATATATATGGAGAGTTTTCATTATCAAATTAGACAAATCAAATTCTTCTCAAATATAATTATGCTTTATACAATCGTTATTTTCTCCCTCCCTGAATCCTTTTCTTTTATTGCCCTTTATTTTCCCCTCAATATTTTTCTTCTCAATTTCATTCACTCTCAGCAACCACCTGCCGTTTATTGGCTGTATGGCCTCGTTTTGGAATAACAAAATAAAAGCTATGATTCTTAAATAAAAAGCGTCAATTATGTCTTCTCGAGATTTGAATTTCGCTATTGCAGTGGTCTTTCTTGGTACTAGATCAATAAATAGTTAATATTATATATCGACTAGACTCACAATTGGATCGTATATACTAATAGGCTGAAAATTTCGGTATCCATTGACCTGTCAGACAGTGCGAATCGAGATTACTTTTCTTCATACCCTGACCATCGGGATAGCATCAAAGTGTAGTATCTGCTTCGAGCAGACAAAATTCAGTTTATCTCTCAGTTGTGTCTTTGGACAGATTGAAACTCAGAGAACCACTGGAAATATTATTGAGAGGTACCCGGTCTCGGGAAACAGCACCTCCTTCATTTTACTAAACAGTGAAGTAAGTATTACCGATGCATGAGCATCCAACGGTTGATGGGACAGGCCAGTATTTGGACCTTGCTCGCGTGCACACGCTTGTGGCGCGGCAAATGTAGGCATATAAAGATGTTTTATCTTTCAAATGTATTTAGGACAGAACACGACAAATAAAGGAAGGATGAGTGGTCGCTGGGATTCTATCACTAGTGCTACTAGAGTTACGCTTTTCTTCACTCACTGGGTCAACGGAATTTGGTATATCTGTTCTACTCATCTTTTATAATAATTTTAATACTAACACTTTCCACATCACAAACATTCGGTATTCATTGAACCAGCAGGCTATGTGCTTGACGCATTTCTTCATTCCCTGAACATCAAGCTAAGATCAAAGTGTAGTATCTGTTGACGCTGCTCGGCCTGGAGGCCCGGATTAGAGTGTAGTATCTGTCCGCAGATCGCTTGCTTTGTCGGCCATTTGGCTGAGAACGTCACTTGATACTTATCTGGTGTAGGGATTCGTCCCTGCGCCGGTAGTATCACGGCTACGACTAGCTTGGACCGGCTCCGGCCTGGACCAGCTATGACAAGCCAAGACTAGCTATGACCAGCTCTGACCAGCTTGGACAAGCTAAGACAAGTTATGACCAGCCAAGACCAGCGGCCCGGGTGAAAACACTCGGGTCTCCACGTTAAAAACCGACCTTGTGTCACAACCTGATTCAGTGGGGGGTCAAGTAAATACCAAGTGTAGTATCTGTTCTCCTAATACGTAATGGTAATATTAACTGTTTCCTTATAAAGAAATGCTCGGTATTCTTTCATCGAAGTTTCATTACTACTCTCATCATGTTTTCTTTAATCCATGACCATTGCGCTGGGATCAAAGTGTAGTATATATTCTAATCATCTAATCTGATAATGAACATAACTGTTTCCTTATTAGATAATACTCGGAAGTTAATCACTGAGTAGTCAGTTTTACTGTTGATTGAAATTCATAAAATCTTTCAATTAAAACAATATTTCAGCAAAATAGGTTTCTCAAGAACATTAACTGTTATTGTTCTTTTCAGTATTGATGGAGGTCTTTCTTTATAACATTTTCTTTGGAGTAGTTTGGAAAGTCAACATTTTGATTATGTCATTATTTTTCTCATCGAGTTCAATGCGATATTCATTTAGTTGTTGCTGTTGAAAGGGTTCATATAATGTGGTTTCTGTTTTTTGCTAAAGATTTTCGTGATTCTGTAGCGCCATTTCACGACATTTGAAGAATAATCATGGATGATACCTACGCTCTTCATTAGCTTGACGCGGAGAATGTGGATATTTCTGAAAAGAATTGTCTCCATGCATGACATCCTTTCTACAATTCACGATCTGCTAAGACTATTAAAATAAATGATTCGAATATTTATGTTAACGTTTTGCTTCTTTAGCAATTCTGCGTTTTGTGTGAAGCTAAACCTACAGTAGCCTAAGATAGAGTTAGTTTCCTTATCTTCTATATAAATCTATTATAACCGATCGATATATCGAAATATTTGAACTAAATATCCCGAATTTTCTTGATGGATTCATGATTGATGTCGTCACTGCTTTCAGATCATAGTTTCTGATTTGGAAAGGTTTATCTTGAGTTCTCTTTCTGGAAACACTTATTTGGGGAATCTGATTTTTTTAATTTTTTATTTAAGATCATTTTTGTCTGAAGTCTTAATAACGATGTTATTGATAGTGTACATTTGCAACGGTAGGAAGATTTGTAATGTTTTTTTTTATGAAGTTTCTTTACTAGTACCAAGAAAAGATTAGTTTTTTTTCACTTCGTAATAAACGGGGGAGCTTCACAAAATTGCGTTCGGGAAACTATTTAAAAGGGCAAAAAGTGCAAACTGATATAAGGAGAGTTTTGAAGAAGTTCAGGCTATTAGAAAAATTCTTCTGTCTCCACTGTACCTAAGAGAAAAGCCCTAATTAGAAACCATATTTGCCTTTTGTAAAATAAAGTATAGGAAAAGCCGTGTATCACCAGAGTGAAATGGGACGAGGAGGCGACTATATTGATTTTCCAGAATATTTTTGGTTTCTATTTTCTTTAAAGAAATCAATCTTTTACATTTATTACAATACCAAATTGATTGTGATCATTAATTGCTACAAATAAATTGAAAAAAGGAAAATAACTGCTTTAAGTGTTATGATGTTTCTAAATTAAAACATCTACTTAAAATATGTCACATTCCCTCCCGATTAAGATAATCATAGCTATCCAAAGAAGCATCAAGTGGTGGTACTCTCCCAGTTCGCACCAGTTCGCCTGAACCGATTTTTAAAATTATAAAAGATTAGCGAACAGGTTTTTGGATTAACCGAAAATAAGCTTATATATTAATAACAGATATATAATAATTAAAATATAATTAATACTATTGCTGTAAGTTCTGCGGGGCCTGAAAGTGGGTCTTCAATGATGAACATAATATATTTTGACGAAACAAATCGTCGTGAAGTTAAAAATGTGGCAGATTTTCTAGTCCTAAATTTTAAAGGTCTTCCATTGGATCTCTGGAACAGCAGTGATTCATTTTGAATATGGTTAAGAAACCAAACACACAGATGATGACACTAGAACCATATTTCTGAACAGAATTTCAATCTGAAAAATATCTTAATAAAAGTTTTCTATTAAATTATCAAAATCGTTTCATGCTTTTTGATACTATAAAGTGATTTGTTTCCATTCTCAGTTTGAAAAGAAAATAAGCAGAATAAGTTCCAAAAGATTACCAGCCTTTATAGAACCTGTTCCTGAAAATTTGTGATGTCATTATCGGAACGATCTCCATTTTGAATTGCCATTATTTATGAGGAAAGAAAATCGAGTGCTTTTCCCACTGCGTTATCGAAGAATTTGAAGTCAGAAGTCTCCATGATCGGTTACCAGCCAAGGCCAAAGAGCACAGTCTACGTTATTTAATCCATAGCTGGGAAACGAGGATTAAAGTTCTATTCATGCCATTCTCAAGGTCATTAGTGTGAAGTTAATGCAACATTGTAGTCCGAGAGGATCTTTGATTCAACTCGAATCAATTATAAGCTAATAAACAAGAGAGAACAGATCAAAAAACGGTTCACACAACGATTCCTCGCAAGCCCTCTATATCCGAAGTCTTTAAGATGAGGTCCATGAAATACGGGATGTTGAAAAATGAGTATGAATTCAAATCGTTTAAATTGTTATATCCAGTTACACATCGTTTATAATAATTTCTATTTCATCAGAGGTATCATATCACTTGAAATCTATGGATGTAGATATTTGTTCAAAATACCACTGGAAAGTCATTAGGACTCAGCGCATATCCTACAGTATGCAGGTTTACTTAATTAGTCTAGCACAAAAATAAATACGATAGGAGAGCCGTGAATAACTGAAGCAAAATAAATTAAAGCAAGGCTTCAAAACCAGTAGTAAAAACATTAGAAAAGAGAAGGCTAGTCGTGTGGTGATATTTTGGTCAAACTTGGCACATACATCGTACAATGTAAAGAAAAAGTTCTTAGCGTAAAAAATCGATAATTTTCAAAGAAATCAATAATCGATCAAGTCGATCAAAAATCGATGAATTCAACATTTTTCCTCCGATTTCGTTCGAACACGGTATGTATGTTACTTACATCATGACAAACTCAACGATACCTGATTTTTATTTCTACACCATTGCATTTAGCGACAAACCGCGAAAAACGAAAAATCAATTTGAACACAGATTTTAAACTAAAAACGCTCACAATTGTCAAGCAAACTAATACGAACTTCACTCAATTGTAGCCAATAGGTTGATTGTTTAACAGTCATTTCACTTGATAATTGAGTCAACCATAGAGTAAAAACCCGCGTAAATAGCGAAAAATGGCGATTTTTATTGGTTTCTTTCTTATTTTTCATTGATCATTCAACAAATTTTCATCAAACTTAACAATTGCTTTATAAATGTATCCTCTTTTACATTCCTGGTAGAACAGTGACAGATTAAATTCCAAAATAATTGTCATTTGAAGAGGGTTTTTTATGTTGCTAGTTTTTCCCATACATGTCATCGGCTAAATCCGATTGAATAAATAAAGACAACTTCTTTTATATTAGTAAGTGCGTTAATTCGAAATGTTTTTTCGTGAAAGTAATTTAATGTAATTGAAGAAGATAGACTCTATTACATCTAAATGTGATGATGTTTTTGCTCCATTCTAATTGAAGGCTTTTTCTGATCGACCAGCAAGGTATGACTGCTAGTCAGTAATAAATCTATTTAACATCGGTGTTTCTCGTGGGATCTCTTCTGTATGTGTTTAATAATTCCATTGACAACATGCAGCTTTATCCTATACCCATTTCTAACGTTTACGATTTTATTGTTCAATACAGGAGCAAAGTTGTGAAAACTGAAGCATTTCAGGTTCCCTTGTGGCACTTGATTTGTTTATTGTTAACCAATGATAAATACACGTTTTAAATTATTCATTATGCTCAGATACCATTAGATGTAAAGGAGCGGATAGATGAGATTTTTATGTTTTACATAAAGATCGGATATTTATGGTTGCGGCGTAAATTAGATTAAGATTAAAGAGAGAAATAGGAAGAAGAAAAGGACCGTGAAATCAATTAATCGACTTAACTCAACGCGTTGTTTTCATTTTAGTTATTTTCTTTGCTCTTATAATTATTTTCTCGTTTTTCGCAATAAACACGTGTAATCAGTTTAAGATAATTGTTCGAATTATTGAAATGAATTACCATGAATAAGAATTCATTGTTATAAATGATCTTCAATAGGTACATTTACACTGAGGATATATATATATATATATATATATATATATATATGTGTGTGTGTGTGTGTGTGTGTGTGTGTGTGTGTGTGTATGTGTGTGTGTATGTATGTATGTATTTATATAAACACTACAGTTCAAACGTTTTAAGCAACCACCAATATTTGCATTGGAGGAACTCATCCAATTCTAGAAGAGTGAAAAAAGTATGAAACAAATCTCTTAGATTAACTGAAAAATGAATGGAATGAATTATGAAAATTAAACTTTGAGAACCTTTTGCAACCAAGGACAATAATTTGTGCAGCAGTAGTCAAGGTTGAAGGAGGATATTTTGACCAGAGCAAAATTTAATCTTAAATGATTTTTTTTCCTTTTAGTCATAATAAAATTTCTGTTAAAAGATCATGTCCCACTTTTTAACCATGTACAGGGTGAGAGTGCTATTTGAGGTCGTTTTTAGCATGTTAAATAAACAGCAATATCTTAGCAAATAATATTTAATTTAAATTGACACAAATATACTTCATGATACTTCTTTATCTAATTATTCTATGAAACCACTTTTGGCTTCAATGACTGCTTCTCTTCGGGCTTGAAACCGTCCACAAGGTGCAATTAAGTGGTTTCCATTCATTTTGGACATCACCTGGGCCATAGCAGCCTTCAGTACAGCTATGGTATTATGAGGATGTCGATTACTCTCCCTTTCAACGACGCACCACACGTAATATTCCATAGGATTTAAATCTGGCGAGTAAGTGGGTCAAATGATCGTAAAAATTCTCTGATAACCAATCCTGGGTTACAGTGGCTATGCGAGAAGGTGCAGCGTCTTGTTGAACGACATATGGCCTTTCATTGCATGCTCTATTTACCCAGGGCTTAACAACCGTTTTAAGAAACTTAATATATCCAGCAGCATTAACCCTAAGACCCTAAGAAAATGTAAGTTGGCATGACATGACCTTCTCTGCTTACAACACCTAAAAACATCACAGTAGCTGGATATTTGGTGTGCATCACCCAGAGTGCTTTAGAAGGAGATGCACATAGCCACCAGTCATTTCGTCTGTTTATTTTCTGATCTTGGTCAAAGTTTTTTTCGTCAGAGAAAAAACAAAACATGCCATGTTCGTGGGGATTTTTCACTTTTTTCAGCAACCGTTTTGAACGCATGGGGCGGTTTTCCTGTGTCTTCGCCGATATGAATTGGCCTTTCCTCATTCCATGTGACTTATATCGAATGTCCTGATGTACCACGGTTCTGATAGTCCACTCTGATACCTGGAGTTCTTTGACGATGGACCTCATTGATCTTCCTGGGTTATCATCGATGATGTTTTGAGCATTCCGTATAAATTCTGGTGTTCTCACGGTATCAACGCGCTGTGAATGCTTTTTTTCTTTTTGCTACAGGGAAGCATTACCATCACATCTCTCTAGGTCCAACCGAACCTTATGATAAAAATGATCTGGCAACATGTAAAAAGTTAATGACTGTATGTCTTTTCATTTCTTGGGTAAACATCTTGCTCTGACTGGGTTAACTGAAATAAAAAAAATATATTATAAATGATTTGAGTGTGCAGTGAACTTAAAACAATATTTCCTCAAATAGCACACGCACAGTGTATAATAATCTTCTCTTATTTAAAGTAGAAAATAACTACATTTGGTGCCAATTTAAAAATAAATTAACAGAAAGGTTTCAAACTTATGAACTGTAGTACACACACACACACACACACACACACACACACACACACATATATATATATATATATATATACATACATATATATATATATATATATATATATATATATATATATATATATATATATATATATATATATATATATATATGAAGGACTTTCTCGTTCATTTCGACGTATGGATAAGGTTTCAACAAACTCAATCAATTTTTATGTTTGTGTCGGATGTGACGCTTCAGTCTTGATAGTAACCCGCACAGAAGTCCAGGTGCGGTGCACAAGGTTTTAGAAACTGTTTGGATCCTAGCCATGGGCAAATAGCGAAACTCAAAACAATGAAAATATTTTTTTTTGTATATATATATATATATATAGAGAGAGAGAGACAGAGACAGAGACAGAGAGAGAAAAGAGGGAGAGTGAGAAAGACAGTCACGGTATGTCTGATGTCTGTTTAATTTTCATTGTATTTATTTAAATTTTCGTTGCTAAGTTACTGAGCATTTTGCTCAAAATTGTTCATAAATAGACCGAACTTCCTTTTGTATCGTTGTTTCGACAGTCTGAGTTATTTTCAATAACCTCTATTGTTTTCTGTGTGATACACAGCATGTATTTGTCTATATCCTGGTATACTTCTGGAAAGTGCAAACTTAAAATAGTCACGGCTGCAATATATATATATATATATATATATATATATATATATATATATATATATATATATATATATATATATATATATATATATATATATATATATATATATATATATATATATATATATATATATATATATATATATATATATATATATATATATATATATATGAATTGAGTCACTGTCAGTCAGTGTGTTTATCTAAATCTAAAAAAATAAACACGCTAAAATTCACCTTCATCCCTGCCGTGAGCCGACGGCTTAGTGGTAGAAGTTCCAACTGACGCCAATTCAGTCGGGTTTCGATCCTAGCTAGAGGATGATCTGTGAAACATCGAATCAGTCTGTCTGCGGATGACAAATATATATGTATGCCTGTATAACGCTATTGCATTCAGTTGTTGGTTATGATTATTTTTTCATTAGAGTGAACAGGAAAGAATTACCGTCTTTCTAAATAAGGTAACCAAAGGTATAAATACAAACAAAAAAAGTTTGAAAATCGAATAATATATGGAAAGTTCCATTCAGACATTTTTCTGTGGAAGTTAAAGAAACGCCGTTCTATTGTCATTGATGTAATTATGCCAAATATGCATTTCATTTGTGAATTAATGGTTCCCTTCAAAGATTAATGAAATGTCATATACGAAAGTGCGAAAGATTAACTTGGATAACAAATGACATCACATTAACGGCAGTCTGTTCGTAGTTGTTCGTAAAGCAATATAAAATTGTGAAATCATTATTTAAAACTATCTGAGCGAAAATGTACATAAAATAATTCCATATGTAATTTTAAGCTGCAATTAAAATACTAGGGTCTCGGATTGTAAATCAGAAATCTGACATTTCGCACTCCTTGTGGGACATATAATTTTTATTAAACTTCATCGAAAAGAAATATTGATTTTCTTTTATGTGCTGTGTTCCTTCAAGTCTTGGGTATGTATAGATCTTTATTTTCTTTGTGTCTCTATTCAGCATTTGACGCTTCAGCATCGCTCTTTGTTTCTTCTTCACCAGATAGGTACTCTATCTCTCTCTCTCTTTGAAACTCTCGAACCGAGGATGTTTTTTTAATTAACACTTTTTTTATCAAAGGATTTTTTTTATTTCAGATGAATTTTGCTATCATATCTCAGGGAAAGATTTACTTTCCAATATTACAGTAGATAATTATACTTTAGACATGTTACTTGAAATTGATGTAGGAAGAATATGTTTCAGAATATTAGCTCTAAACACATGGAAAAAAACTATCAGATTAAAAATTATATTAAAATGAAAAAATGAAAATTTCAGTTTGAAATTTCATTAAATTAAACCCTGACCGGCAGACATCTGAAGAAGGCAGGAGGTTGCAACGGCCTAAACATTCTAATAATAACAAAAAAAGATAGCATTAGTTCTCTGAATTTATATACATTTAATGGTCTAAAAATCTGATTTTGTTTTCATACATAAGACAAGAGATCGACAATAGATCAAATTAAATAAATAAAAATTCCAGGCGACTTGTGTATAATATATAACCTCAAAAATTACAAAATTACTTAATTTTTGCTGTTATACTTTGGTTTGGTTGGTTCATTTTTTTTACGTCTTATCAACATCAATTGGTTATTTAACGCCGACAATATTTTTAGGATATGAATAAAATATGTATTGTTAAGAATTTAGTTTGTAGATCATGTTTCGTTGATGCATTTTTGTAAAAATAAGTGCTCTTTTCGAGAGTCAAATCTATTGCTGGAATTTTTTTTCTCCAAAAATGTATTGATGGTATTTTTACTATAAAATTTATTTTACACTTTCAGAGTGTTTTGAAACAAAAGACACTTTCAGAGTGTTTTTGGGAGTTAAATATTTGGCCATTTCTGCGTTTTATTCTCCCATTAGTAATCATCTGATGGTAGATTTATTGTAAAATTGCAGTCTTATTTAAAAACCAAAAGGAAAACCATTTCTTTAATAGTTACCCAAATCCCGATTCTGACCACGGTTTTAATAACTCATTCGAGTTGTAAAGATGGCAGGTGGCATCAGAAACAAGTACTATTTTGTTTTCTCTTTTAAAGGTCCATATTTCGTAGATCGATGTCTTAGTTCAGTCATACAGCTTTGTTTCAACCAGAAACAGACTGAAAACTATTGAACGCGGGGCTATAAAACTTCTTAATATATTCTATATTGATATCGGGAAAGTGATATCACTACACCAATTTTTGTTTGATTTATTTTGGTTAATGTCATAATAACCTCAATTTGGTTATTTAATACCGACAATATTTTTAGGATAGGTTCGTATAAATAGAATATGTATTCTTTGTAAGAATTTAGTTTGTAGGGGATGTAGTTTCATTTATGTATTTTTGAAGAGTGTTTTTGTCGAGTGTCACATGTATTGCTTCTAATCTTTTTTTTTCAAAAATGTATTGCTGGTATTTTTATTATAAACATCGATTTATATATTTCCATTATGTTTTGACCCTAGTTTGAGGGTTGACTATTTGCTAATAGCTGGGAACCTAACAGGTGCTATCACACCGGATCAAGGTGAACATGAAAAGTGAAGGTTCTTCGCCCCTCAAAACCTCCCGATCATAGGCGTTGCTGCAGGATGTAGTTTATCGTCTTACCCAGGCCGCTGATATAATTTGACTGGCATAGTAAATTTCTGGTTTATATATTAAAGTTCAAAAGATAAATAACCGATAATTTTTATAAATATAAATGACAATAGGAAAACTGTAATAGTTCCCGACGCGTTTCGTCTAATGTGGACTTTCGCAAGGCAAAAAACGAAATGAATTTATTTAAACAAATAATAAATTCATTTCGTTTTTGTTTTGTTTTTTTGCTTTGAGAAAGTCCACATTGGACGAAACGGGTCGGCAACTATCACAGATTTACTATTATAATGTATATTTATAAATATTGCCTTTTCTACAGGTTAACTCTGAGAAATTTTCATAACCGATAATATTAACCTGCTCTTTTGTAGGAATTATCGCTATACCTTTTCTGTGTGTGATTGTGAGTGAATATAATAATAATAATTATTATTTACACTTTACGCCAAGTCTTTTCTGGATTTTGAATACGTCAAATCATGTTGTGTTCTGTGTCACAAAACTATTGCATGGATGGTATAAATGCAATGAGATTTCTTTCTCTGATTCTTATTATTGAAGGAGAGGGACATTCGTGGCAGCTTGGATTCTAAAAGTAGCGGGATAAAATATTTCAAGAGAACGCATGCCGCCCGTTGACTTAGCCTGTGATCTTAGGCTAAATCAGATTCTAAGAGAAATCTATCTCTCGAACCTGGGTGTGTGAAGTGTCTCGGTTTCAAAATTCCTGCGGTCCTCTGTTGATTTCGCGTCGTTTTAGACTTATATCCAAAATCCAGACAAGGGCAATCCATCACCGCGAGTATACCACACCCACAAAACATTCTGATCAATCTCTGACCATCCTTACCCTGGCCTTCGCATTATGTAACAATGACTTCAAATCAACAAACCGAATTCAGTATCCTGGAATACACCAGCATTTCTATAATTCGGAAAATCACAATGGTTCCTCAAATTTTCCGATTACGCCCATTTTATTTTTACAAGGTGCAAAGTGATCTTTTCAAACATACAGCTGCTACGTAATTGGTTCATTTCAAGTCGAATTTCCCATATTTATGTTTTAACTCAGTTCAATTTCAAGTTGTTCACTGTTTACATAGAACTATCTACGAGCTTGTAAAATCATTTTCCTTGTACTTAACTGTCAGCTCTATTATCTACTTAACCATATAATTGCCAGCTCTTCTACTAACAGTAATACAAGGCCCAAGTGCCATTCAAATAGAGAATTCCTGATAGAGATTTTTGTATGGGCATAAGAAGAGGAAGTAAATGCATATTATGAAGATATGTAGGGAACATAACTGTTGACACAAGATCGAAGAGGGTAAGAGTATTGTGATCAGAGAAGTCTCATATCGGGAGTCTATTCCTCAAAGTAGCTATATTTGGGATGAATATGTCTGAGTTGGATATCTTTCATATAAACTCAATATGAAGGGAATAAGTGTGATGTGACCCTGTGGAGTGACGACTCCTACATGTAAACGTCTGAACTAGTTGAAATAAGGAATGCAGCTCTTCGTAATATTTGCCATTGAAATACCGAATTTTTCAGCGATATATTGTCAACTATTTGTCAGAGGGAAAGGCGATGTAACATTGAAAATAATTCATCGTATACAGCTCCAGGTAAAACTTTCAAAACTGTTATGGCTGGAAAGCGTGGAGTGGACAGATCCAGCCAGGATGAGTAATCAATATTCCATTTTGAGTCTAAGCTGAAGATAGAACCTGGAAGGATTTATCAGTTATTTTCTAGGACGAATATGGAACTGTTTTTTTTCAGCATAATTAGTGAAGGATCTCTATCTATAAAAGGCAGGATGTGTGTGTGTGTGTGTGTGTGTGTGTGTGTGTGTGTGTGTGTGTGTGTGTGTGTGTGTGTGTGTGTGTGTAACGAATGCACGGCCGCAATTGTCGACGGATTTGCACAAAGATTTACATGCACATGCTCCAAATTAAGAACAAGGCCAGGACCGACATTGCATTTCCCAACTTCCATCGATAGTCGAAATAATCGATTTTTTCATGCTTTTACGGCAGTTTTCATGTAGTTTGCGGTCATTTTCTACTGGCCAATGTGAGAGCCTATAGCTGGGTGCCACGAATAGACAGGAAGATTCTATTGGCCAGCGTGAGAGCCAACAGCTGACTGACACGAATTTTAACTAGCTTGCTAGCAAAATAAAAACGATAGCTGTATTCGTCACAAGTGGGAAAAATTTAAATCTGCATGGCACTTTATTCCATTTGGCTCATTCGCTTACTTAAACCCAAGGTTGATTCTGATTCCGCAGAACTGGGTTTGGATGTGAAAAATATTTGTTGTTAACATTCTTTTTTCATTCGGTTTTTCCAGTTACGAGTCCTTTTTTGAAGCTGATCGTTTTGTGTTCATTTTGTTTAGTTCTTTAGATTTAATGTTTAGTATAGAGCTTAGAAACAATTCGCAGTGTGAGATAGGCAAGAAGTAAGGCATTTAGCAACATCAGCACGGCAAAGGGCACTCCTTTAAAGGCAAGGAAGGACAAAAATATTTTAAGTCAAGTGATAGCAATTGCTGTATGAGTTGTACGATTTTTGAATCAAGCACGGGCAACGCCGGGCCATGCTGCTAGTTAGATATAAGAGTTCTTGAGATTTAGCGGGTACAATATTCACCTGCAAATATCAAGTAGAACTTAATTAAACCTTCTGGATACCAATGTTTGAGTACTTCGTCTTTATTTTTTATCTATACATTCATCAATGCATTTATTCTGAATGAAATATTGTTGAAAGAATTAGGCAACCGTTGAAGACATTTATCTTTAAAAAAAAAAACAGAAAAAACCGCGAAAACCTGAGCGTTGTAAATATTTATCCAAAATGTAAATTCTTATGACATATATTTCAATAAAAATGAAGTAGATATATTACAAGTCCGCTTCGAAATATTCAAATGAAAAGAAATCTCATAATGTAAAACTTTACATCGTTAAATATCAGTCCATGTGTGAGAAAGCTGAAATAACGTTTTGTAAAACAACCGAGTAATAAAGGTAAGACTAAACAAAAGCACAAATAAAGGTGTTGCTCCCTCCAATTAGATTGCGCAGGAAAATATTACCTGTTTGAATTTGTTTTCAAAGAGTAATTTCAATCATAAGTAGGTCAAGTGAAAGTAAGTGTCTGTTAAAAAGTTTCTCCGCATGATGCTGAACTAGAATATATATATTGTTTTACAAGCCTAACTGTATTTATTTTTCTTAAATCCCTATCACACATAAACACACACGAATAGACACACACACGAACACAGAAACACACACAAACGTACCTAAGTACAATTCCCGTATATTGGAGGAGACAGTTCTCTTTTCTGGGCCATATTAATATTTTAACATATTGTATGTCTCATCGAAGTGTACCATTTATCTACCATCTGAATGGGCGAAGAATAACTGAACGGAATCTAGAGATCGAGAAAAGAAAGCCTATTTGATTGTGTTTTCATTATTTTTGCATTCCTTAACACTGGTTCCCAAATGTATGTACGGCGGAAGAGGACAGCAGGTGAGGCGGCATGATTGAAAGACAATCAATGATTTAGAAACAGTTTTAAAAAAATGCATATCCAAAAATGCATATGTTTTCAACATTTAAAATATTATTCTGTATTACTTTTAATTGCATGCATGTATGCCAGCCTAAATAGTTATAAATAATTATTGACTGAGTTTATAATACGGTAGGGTAATGGATAGCGGCTCGGATTGAGGAATCGGAGAGCCGAGTTCGAATTTCATTACATTTACTTACGTGCTAATACCATTGGGAAAGGTATGCATCCTTTTCTTCTCCCACCAGTTATGGGTAAATAGCATGACAGACCGGGTTCTATAGTCTTGGATGGCAACTGGTCTCCCGCAGAAAGAAATGGCAACCTACTGCGGGAAAATAGATTTGCATCGAGAGTCATGTATTGAAAGATACACGATCGCCTGAGCGTGTATCAAGCATAGTACATAACTGACGGACTGATATATTTCCATTATATCAAGTATTAAGACTATAGCAACTAGGCTTCATGAACTGGAGGAAAGGGTCATCAATAATAATTTTCTGATTTCGAATCCCCCGTTACCTATTTTTAACCATCTCTCTGTTTTTGTTTTTTTTTAATTATTTTTTAATATACTTTTTAATCACATAAAATTTAATGAGGCGTGAGGTGATTTTACTTCCGAAAATGTTGCCCGGAGAAAGAAAAAATGCTAACCACTGCAAACATGGAATGTCATCTATAACAATTGCAATATCGAGAGACAAATCTCGATAGATTTAAATAAAAAAATTAAATTACAATGCCGAGAGCACAAACATCGACAAAGCCAAGCGTAACACCCCGAGCCGATCGTTGAATCCATTATCAACACTGCGGAATGCGTTATTATAAAAATAAATAGGTACTCAGTATTAATTACAGGTTTTAAATCATATCCGTTATAAACGATAGGTATATAAACAATCTGTATTATTTATGTTTCTAACTGCAACACATTGCTACCACCCTCCCCCCAAATAGTATTATTTTAGTTTTAGTTTAAATTTTAGTAAAATGTTAACAAATATCAAATATAGCAGGTATCTTCGAAGCTTTAAGAGAAAATACATTATTCTTCGAGTCTGTATTATGTACTCCTTGCCTAGCAACTAATAATCCCAGTACTCCTTGCCTAGCAACTAATAATCATCGCTTGTACGTTAATAATAACGTCTTTCGATAGCAACTTTAAGTGTCATGGTTACAGAGGAATAAAGACAAGCTTTTCGAAATTATTATCTCAAATAATATATCTGTTTGTTCTGGCACACTGCAATAGTACAGGCGCGTATGAGGATTCAGTTATAAACCTAATCAGCTCCTGTAATCTGGACCATAACGGTTGTATATTTAATTTTCTTCATCTGCTGCCACTAATAGCTCATTCTCCAGCGTTTAGTAAGTTTCCACGTCCTCGTGTTATTACAGGTACTCCTGAGTTTATAGTTCAAATGTGCTTTCGTTTTGATGTCCGGAATATCGACAGAACCGAAATGATCATAGAGGAAACTTTGCTAAATATTACTTTACAGAAGTGTCCCTTGCTATTTAACATTTCTTAGATTAGTTGAACGGTTCGGAAGGGGACATTGCGTACACAGATGTTGTAAATGTTGTCAGCGTAAATCTTTAGAAACGAAGAAAACAATATGCAGGATTTTATATAATTTCGAACTCTGAAACTGCGGAAAATACGATATTAACGCAAGTACGAGGTAAGCTGTTATTAAAATGAGATAAATGATAGATTTCATGAGAAACACACCAATTAAAATGTTTCAAATTCAGCACGTTCTGTTCTTATAAAGATTTAGGGACTGTTATTTTTTTTTCAATCGAAATTAACATGTATCGGTGAAGAGTAAGTGTGGAAATTGTATACAATATCTGTTGCGGACATCGTAAATAAAGTAGATAATGGAGTCGATATACAAGGAACACATTCGGATTTCACATAGAAATTGAATTTTGTTTTCCCCAGATAACTATAAACAGACAAGAGATAGCAGAGTGATGTTGAACAAGGTCGTTCAATATAATTCACTCAGCATACAAGATAGTATCTTTATCAAGAAAATGGAATTTGTGTTGCAGGTAAGAAGTTAGAACAATTCGAGACATGTCACTGGCTCCTTCATGGCAACTCATTTTGGGATGTCCTCATTTATCCGTTCTTAACTAATTAATGGCGACAGTCCCCAAAATGGGACGGTGGACATTAATCGGTTATAGATAGAACACTATAATTAATACTGTTTATATAAACTTATATTTATTAGCGAGTTTTTTAAACCTATAATACAATTTCTTTTAGAACGATTGCACTAGATCAGGTTTTTAATAATACTGTATATTATGGACGCAATCAAATAAATAATTGAATTTTAGTATCTGTCTATATTTCTGAGATGAGGTATTATGTACACTATATACATTGCTCAGACTATCATCCTAATCTTTGTTGCCATATTTATCAGAACGTTTCGGCCGTTGTACGCTCCGGTTGTCTTCAGGTGCTTGGAATGTTGAACTGAACCCTTTATTTCACTCACTGGGGACCTGTCACTGGATCTAACTAAAGCCATTATCCACTGTGCCATGTGTCTCATCGAGTGTGAGTTCAAACTGTAACCTTTATTTCGCTCACTGGGGTAGACTGTACTAGTTCCACTTGCCCTGCCTAATGGATGTCAGTAATCAGTTAGATTCTGTTAATTTATTTATTAAAACTGACTATACAGCCTTGCCTGGTACGGCGACACAGTGTATCACCTGTAATTTAGTTATGTGCCATGCGTGATACACGCTTAGGCGATCATGTATTTTTCGATACGTGACTGACGAGGCAGATTTTTTCCCTCAGTAGGTTGACATTTCTTTCTGCGGAAAATCAGTTTCCATCCAAGGCTATAGAACCCGGCGTGATCTGCTATTTACCTATAGCTGGGTAGAGAAGAAGAGGATTCATACCTTTCCCAATGGTATTAGCACGCAAGTGAATGTAATGGATTCTTATTAGACTTGTCCTAGCATGGCAGACAAATATAAGAGACTGATTCCCATAGACAATCGAACGTACTACAGCAATAGAATTTTACAGGGCGAGTTTATTTAATCATTGTTCTTTGTCGAGCCACCAATAATAATATTATTTAATAATCAGGCCTTATTTTGACACTAGACGACTAGTGAAGAAAAAGTTTGGACCAAGCTTAAACAATTCTGGAACAAGGCTACATCAATTAGACACTCACTAAAACGTTATTAAATTATTCCTTCAAATCTGATAGAATATGACACATCGACAATTTTGACTGTTGGAAAATCTGAAATTTTTACCCAAGAGGCCACCATATGATTAATTGTCCCATTTTCATAGCTGTTCATCCTTAAATATATACTTTTCAAGAAACACTATGAATATTATGACGGCTTGCACTGATCAAAATCATTAAACTTGCAATTCACAGAGAACAAACATCGAAGAATATAAGCGAATCAAATCCATCAGATCGCTGAACCTTAAAGTCCAAAGTAAAATCTGTTAATATAAAAAGTAAATAAAAACCTAGTATCACCGTATATACACGCGTATCATGCGACCTTTGAAGCCCTAATTTTGAAGCTAATCCTACTACAGTAAATGGATATATAGTTTGGCCAACGGTGCAGCAAGGGCCAGTAGGACATACGCTAATTTTATATCTCGTGTATAATGTGACTCCCTGAATATTAGGTCTTCAAAAGTCGCATGATACACAAGTTTATATTTAAAGATTTCTAAAAATGATTAAATATGAGTGGATGCGATTACACATTGCGTCCACGTTCTTAAAATGGTTCGCCATTCTTGGAAGATGTTAAGACAATGTGGCATATATAATAACAAAAATGATGGAAACAAAAACAAAAATAATCTAAATTAAATTGGCTAGATTATATACCCAAAACAAATTTTTTCGAAACTTAAAATTCCCATGTATAGTCGCATCAATGTTAACGAACCTTGTCTGATGAAGCTTTAAATGTCGAAACGTGCCACACGAAAACTTTTTCGACTTTGTCATAAATGTTTCCTCTAAAACTGTTCTTGGTATCTTTTTTCTTTTTATGTGCCTTGTCTTTTCAGGACGTAGGATATCATGGCTCTCTACCTCCCTCTATCCTTTGCAACTCTTATCAAGTTCCTTTCCTATGCCATCTCCCCCAGAACATGTTCTGACATCCACTTGCTCGAGCCCGCTAGGTACGTCATACGTTGTCTCTCGTTCCCTCTATTCAACCTGTGAGTATCAGATTCTCCAGGCTCTCCTTCCTCATTATGTGTCCCAGAAACTTCAGCTGACTCTTCCTGATGTTAAGTATAAGCCCCCTTTTTGGGTGCAACCACACTATGACTTCATCGTTGCTCACACGCTTGGTCCATGGTATACTTAGTATCTTTGGTAGAACCACATCACCGTCGTCCCGATCGCCCAACATTCGTTCTTGATATACAAAAGTTTATATATAGTTATCCTTTATATATATATATATATATATATATATATATAGAGAGAGAGAGAGAGAGAGATAGAGATATATAGATTTAGCACTGAGGAGCTGTGATACAGTACTGTCTGCGAATGACATATATATATATATATATATATATATATATATATATATATATATATATATATATAGAGAGAGAGAGAGAGAGAGAGAGAGAGAGCGAGAGATAGATAAATAGATAGATACGCATATATATATATAGAGAGAGACAGAGAGAGACAGAGAGAGACAGAGAGAGAAATAGAGAGAGAAGAGTAATGAAATCTTATATTACATATGATATAATTGAGTTTCAGAAATATTTATGACAAGAAATTATAATCTCTCTGTCTCAGTTCATTTTGTTGATGGGTATTTGTCTTTCTGAAAATTATCGTTAGCATCCTTCAGTAGAACTGCATCTCCGTCGTCTCGATCGTCCAACATTCGTTCTTGATATACAAAAGGTTATATATAGTTATCCCATATATATATATATATATATATATATATATAGATATATATATAGATATATAGATAGATTTAGCACTGAGGAGCTGTGATACAGTACTGTCTGCGAATGACAGATATATATATATATATATATATACAGTGTAACCCGGATATAAGAGACCCGGGTATAAGAGAGACCCGGATATAAGAGAGATTTTCTCTGGTCACAAATTAGATCCTGTGTTAATGTATATATAATAGACCAAACCCGGATATAAGAGAAACTCGGATATAAGAGTCTTCTTCTCCGGTCCCAACAACTCTCTTATATCCGGGTTACACTATATATATATATATATATATATATATATATATATATATATATATATATATATATATGTATAGATAGTTAGATAGATACATAGATAGATAGATAGATAGACACACACACACATATATATATAGAGAGAGAAAGAGTGAGGCAGGAATAATGAAAACCTATGTTACATATGATATAATTGAGTTTGAGAAATATTTATTTGAAAAAATTACAATCCCTCAGTTTGAAGAGTGTTCATTTATTGGTTGGTATTTGTCTTTCTGAAACGTAGGTTTTGTAAATAATACATAAATTTTGCAAATAATACATAAATGTTGTAAATAATACATAAATTTTGTAAATAATACATAAATGTTGTAAATAATACATAAATTTTGTAAATAATACATAAATGTTGTAAATAATACATAAATTTTGTAAATAATACATAAATGTTGTAAATAATACATAAATTTACTTCAGTCGTGTTCGTGGGATGTGAAGCACTTATTTATGTCTGAATCTCTCATTAGAAAAGGACATTTGAAACAATGTATCCTGTAAACGAAATACTCAAATCAGATAAAAAATGTTTTTTGCTTAGAACCAGACAAAATCAATTTCATGCGTTCAAAACACTTCAATCGATATCGATGGAAGTGCGTTGAAAAGGTTAAAAGAGATTGTACGAGATAACTCATAAAGTGACAAAGTTTTATTGGATTTAAATTTAAATCGATATATAACATTATATATAAATAATTCATATCAACGACATTACCTCTGTCTTCATAAATGGAATATATGTATCTTCATTCAAAGCCGGCATAAATATTTTTGTTTCATGTCCGAAATGCCAGGTGAGACCTCAAACATATACATGGTTCAGACCGGCTTGTACAGCCGTTATAACTTACAGGAATCACTTTTTCTAGCTATATCAACATTTC
>OZ038484.1:29407231-29424731 GCA_964036315.1 Acanthosepion esculentum | reverse complement strand
GTAAAACCTATATTATGGAATCTATATGAATAAATGGGAAATTTGAATGCAATTCTCCCATGAATTCTGATAATTAAAAAGCCTCAGTTCTACTTTATAATAATTTACACACGGTATTTACTCTGTCCCCACACTAAGACGAGATGCTATACATAGTCAGTTTTAAGGTGGGTACCGAGCGCGTACACCCGGGCTAGGAACTAAATTTCCCCGAGACCCCGCAACGGTCGGTTGCGCTGGCCTCGGTGCGAGCACCAATCCCTCTCTTTAGTGCAATGAGAGGGCGCTGCCTCGGGCAGTTTTTCTCCAGAGCTGGGCACCTATCAGTATACTTTTCCTCAGTTGCGACTCTGTCCTTTCACGGAGCCGCCCCTGAGCGCACTCTGCCCAAAGACAGAGAAACAACCGAGAGATGATAAATAGATATGTAACAAACTACTCAAGACAGCTGTGTGTGTGTGTACTTGACCCCCAACTGAGTCAGTTTGTGACACAAGGTCGTTTTTGTACGTGAGGACCCGTGTGTCTCAGGCCTCTTGTCTTACCTTGTCCAAGTTGGTCACAAACTACTCGATAGAGCAGTTTACACATGAAACTCAATATCTGTATTATATATATTCTACTTCTAGACAATATCATTCTTCAGTTTTAACTAATTTTCATATTGATTTTAAAAACGGTTTATTTCATTAAGTAACTGTCCTTCATATCAGTTCTTTTATTTGAGGATTATTTTGATTTTTATATAAAAAAAATAGTTCTGTTTAAGAATATCGTCTTATCTAATGCAGAAAAGTGTTTGAAATTTTACTTGGCATTCAGCAAGTTGGCATCTATTTGTAAAACTTTCCTTAATAATAACAAGCCAATTTATGAATGAAATGTTCATTTAAAATGTTTTACTTCGAAGATTTAAAGTAGTGAATATATCTTACTTAGCGAGGTTATAGTGAGCGGGTGAAGCCTGCTAGTCGTTTTATAAATTTTAAAGGATAGCAACAATAACAAATACTGTCAAATGTTTCCAGTTTTAGGTACCGATACACTTACTGAACTATTTTTGGGAGTGAGACGTGAAACGTGTAAGCTTGTAAGGTGAGGTTAGATAATTTTCACATGAGAAGTTTGAGAAATATTTTAAAAATGAAATGACAAAATAGGGTTGCGGATACAGAAGTGCTCAAAAGAGCTGGCATTCAGTCACTATATCCTATCCTGCGGTCTCGGCGTCTTAGATGTCTTGGGATCGTTGCACACATGGATAACCCCAGAATTCCCAAATGGATACTGTATGGGGATCTGTCTGGGGGATCGGATAACGTTGGACGGCCCAATCTTCGCCTTAAGAACCGGTGTTAAACGTCCATTATGGAATTTTCTGTCAATGTTGTGAACTGTGATGCGGTGTCCAATGATCGGGTGTGGCGGAGAGCTGTTGTCTTCGCGGGAGCAAAGACCTATGAAGAATATAGAGTCTGGCGCACCGTAGATGCTAGAAAAAGACGTACATGCCCCACAGTGGATGACCCCACCTTATTCTATTACTGTAGTCGTTGCCAAAAACCCGTGCCGAACGCGCATTGGGCGTTTTAGCCATGAACGGCGCCGGGTTTTAAGATGACTTTTTTCTCTGGTGCGGGAGTTAAATTGTGCTACTAGATTGGGATCTAGGTCCCATACTTTTACTATTGAATTAGGCAAAAGTAACCGCCATTTCTTTCTTTTTTTTCGCACTTCCAGACAGTGGAACTCCCTTTCGCTTCCTTGCTTCTCTGATAACTTCAATCTTCAAAAAAATTAATGCAAACTCAATCGACACATTTTGTCTTATTTAAACCCGTTCAGCTTTTAACGTTTCCTCGTCCCCAATACCCATTCTTTTTCCCCCACCGTCACACTCTGTAATCCCCTGCAAATTAATGGCATACCCGCCATGCTGGGGTAAGATGATTAAAAAAGACAATACACTTATTTTCCGTTGCCATCTATGAAAAAGGTCATTTATACTATATTTTAGGTTTATTTTGACTGTTTTTGATCAGTCAGCCACAGGGCCAATCATGGGAATTTAACAACGGAAAATGATGTTGTGTGCGATCTCTGACAGGACAGAGAAAGACGATTAAAATCCGCAATCAAACCCTTACTTTAATAATATTTTAAACGTTAAGTATCCTTGTTGAATAAACCTCAATATATTCCAGTCAACTGTATCTGAAAACATGAATAAAATAAACACTCATTTTAGCACATTTCCTATCTGTCTCGTTTTCGTCTTATCTCTCCGCCATTGTCTCCATTTGTCCTTTGGGAAAAGTATTAAAAGAATTCGCACACTGTTCTATTGCCTCTCATGTGCTGATTTTGTCATTGATAGACGTCGAAAGTAGATAGGAAAAAGTGACAGAGTCAATAAATAACAATACTGTCTACCATCTGAATAAAACAATTATGTAGCTAACAGCTCTAAGGATAGACTATCAATTGAAATCTTGAGACAGTAAGTCGTCATTGCTAGTGGATTTACTGTGTTATACAAGACACACACAAGAACACTCACACATATAGGCGGGAAAAAACCGATAAACTGATAGTCATAAAGATAGCTTCAAATGAACAGGTCTAGATTGATAGATACAAATGGATATAGAGAAAGATATGAACACAGATACATATCCATATATATACACACGCATATATATATATATATATATATATATATATATATATATATATATATATATATATATATATATAAGTATACGACTGGTGTATACGGAATAAATTTCACTAACTGAAAAATAATATTTTTAGAAGAGTGCTTAATACAGAGTAGACCAAATATAATTCGAAAATTATAACACAAATATGTTATAAAATCACTGCAAAAATAGCCATTTTGTTTCAAGACTTCTGGTGTCTTGTCAAGTAATGGTGTTGAACACCATCACGTGATAAGACACCAGGATAAGAAATGTTCTGAACTGCGTGTTTATTTTATTCAAATTTTCAGATAAAGTTGACTGAAATATGTTGAGGTTTATTCAACAAGGATATTTAACGTTTAAAATATTATTAAAGGAAGAAGTGTTGAAACAAAATGGTTATTTTGTAATGATTTTATAACATATTTATATTTATGTTATAATTTTCAAATAAATGATATATATATATATATATATATATATATATATATATATATATATAGGGTCCTTGAATTTCATGGAAAGTTTATTTCTGTAGGTTCCCAGGGTCATAGGATTATAGTCTACCTAAAATTCATAACCCGAATACTCCCCTTAAACCCATTTTTGTCCATGGTTGCTTTTTCCCAGCATCAGTGGGTAACGTAGTTTGTTGAAATTCTGAATCCTGTTCTGAAGTTTTATTCAGACCAATGTATTTCAGACCCCTTTCAATATTCAGTTTATTCAACCATGGAATATATTTTGCCATTTAATGTTTCTAGTCTGCTAATTAATGTATCCTTAGATGAAACAACTGACATTTGTGCTGAGGCCTCTTTAACCTTTTTTTCCATACCTGAGAATGTTTTTGGCTGAGCTGGTGGATTAACATTAAAAAGACTGTCTTGTTCAACTCCATTAATGCTATGTATCGACGGATTAATGGAGTATCGATGGGACCTCTTATGGCTAATATTTTCGTAGGGTTTCACGTGAAATAAATGTTTGATAAAGTTCCTAAATCATACAGTTACGTACGATATGTCGATGGTATGTTTCCGCCTTTTAATCCACATAGCGAGGCGAGATTTTTTCAACATTTTATCCCATCTTACAATTTACGATGGAAGGAGAAAATAATATGGTACATTTCTTAGACGTGTCAGTCGAGAAAACTTCTATATCTTTCGTCACTATCGTATAGAGAAAACCAACTTTTTCAGAGGTATATATTTTTTTTGGATTCGTTTGCCCCACATCTAGGAAGATTAACCTTATCAAAACTCTTATACACCGTGCACTAATGATATACTCCGAATTGGATGCTAAACTCAATCAAATCACCGACATTTTTCTTGTAAATGTCTACCCTGAAAGTGTTGTTTTGAGTCACATTAAACTTAAAATTTTAAAGTTCAATGATATTAAAGCATTTGATCCTCTTAAATGTCAGGTTTACATCAGACTACCATGGATTGGTTCTTGTAGTCGATTTTTTGCACTGTAAAGCACAGTTCTATTTCTAATAGAAGTGCGTTCCCATCTATCTGTGAAGACATTTTGGCTGTCCTCCAACAAGTTATTTATCGCTATAAATGTCAGGGCGATGTTGACTATGTAGACAAAATCATTCAGCGGCTAGCGGAAGGACTGCTCAAAATATGCCCGGTCATATTCGTAGGCATATTCCAATAGCATCATCCGGACTTTCAAAGGGAAACGAAACTGCCATTGGTGAACGCTTGTTAAATAAAAATGCTTGTAGAAGCAATTATTTAGAAATGTTTTTCTCTGGACTTCACAGGGCCCGATCAAAACAGCACCTGAATATTTTAGAAGCTGTGTAGACAGAAAGAGCTCAAACACAGATTTGGGTAGCCATTGACTCGATCTGAACGACAATAAGTATTTTTTTTTCGTTTTTTTAATTCACCCCTCTGGGAACATCTCCATTTTAAGAAAAAAAAAACACCCCTTCAGTAGTATTTTAACACCAAAGATTGAATTCTGACGAAGTGCCGGTCGAAAGGCACCAATGCAAAGATCAGGTGCTGACTGAAATTTAAATGAGTACCCGACGGTTGCATTCTGCTACCGGAAAATAACAATGTATAATTATTATTATAAATTATAGTTTTGTTATTATACATCGATATTAATGTGCGATATTTAATTCATATATATATATATATATATATATATATATATATATAACAGATAATCATATATATATACATATATATATACATATATATATATATATATATATGCAACAGATAAATATATATTTATATAACAGATAAATATATATACATATATATAAGATATATATATATAACTGACATACATATATATATATATATATATATATATATATATATATATATATATATATATACACACACACACACACACACAGATATATATATTTATACATATATATTACACAAAATTGTCTTAAAATGCTAAAGAGTAATTTTATTCAGTAAAATCGTTATTGGCTTCAACCACATCATCCAGATGAATAAGAAATCTCTTGCAACTCATCTGGACAGTCCCTTCCTTTAATTTGGTGAATGCTGCTATAATCCTTGCCTTCTGTTCATCTTCCGTTTAAAAAGCGTTTTGTTGCTCTCTAGCTCCACTGACTAGATATGATAATCAAGGTGGTTGCTTTTGGGGAGTTATGTGGTCGCAAAAATTATCTGACAGCCAATTTATAGGTTCTGGTAGCAGTCAACCTCTTAACCAAGAGCAGAACTACCGCTTCAAAGACCTTGATTAAGGCATACGTGTTAAGACTGAGGGCCCTGGGTTACCTGAATAGGGACATCACGTCGCCATCACTAGTGATCAATCCAGCTACCTTCGTAATAACCATTCTAGTCATCCCACTCTTTCCGAACCATCTGCACTGTCCTCAGAACCACACCCAATCACTCTGAAATGTTCGTGTTGGATCTTCAGGCGCTAAGACCGAGCAGCATGCTGTTTCCAAATTTCTAGCGGAGTGAATTTCTTTATGGTGCTCTTTCTCTAAGTGACGCTACCCAACCTGCTCTGCTTCACTGTGCAATCGACAAAATCAAAAACAAAACGCGCGCATGCGCGAAAATTAAAATATAAATGGCAACAATTTACCAATCGCACCCTGTCTATATATATATTGATTGATTTAAACGTTATTTTTTCGGATTGATAAATAAAAATCCATTAAATTTATATATATATATATATATATATATATATATATATATATATATATATATATATATATATATATATATATATATATATATATATATTCCACAAAAAGAGATGTAGTTCAAATCGCTACTGACATTTGACGATCAAGTTTACATTAAATTTTAGTATAGATTTGAACTGAGACATTTTTATGTGCGGTCTCTGTTTAGTGATTCGTTCTGTCTGACTTGATTTAGGAATTGAGCTCTTCCTATAATTGCATAGATAAGTGTCTATCCTTGTGTCTGTATTTTCTTTTATGCTAATGTTTTCTTTTCCATTTTTCTCGTTTTTTTCTGTGATTCCTTTGTTTATTGATTTTCTGGTTACATTTTTATTTTATTGTGTCGCTTTAAGTGCAATTGTTTGGTAGGTTTTGTGATGGTAGTATTATGGGGGTGGTTTCTACCAATATTTTTGTCCCACAAACACTCATATATATATATATATATATATATATATATATATATATATATATGCACACACACATATATATATATATATCGGTGTGTGTGTGTCTATAGTGATTTTCAAAGCGTAGCTTAGATGTAGTACAAGGTCGAATGTATGGAGCAAGCTGTGAGGATCGAACTCACTACTCAGACTAATTTCTCTATCAAGACAAGCTTGCAAACCATTACACCAACTCGAGGTACCCAAATGATTTTCTAAGCTTCGCTGAGATGTGGCACAAAGCCGAAGTATGTGCACCCAGTGAGGATCGAACTCACTACTCAGTCGTTATTGTTCAAGCGAGACAATTTTTCGAAGCATTGCACCACCTCGAGGTGCCAAAATGCTTTTCTAAGCGTTGCTTAGTTGTGGCAAAAGGCCGAATGTATGGGCACACAGTTAGGATCGAACTCGCTACTCAGACGTAACTGTTCTAGCGAGACAAACGTTCTAACCATTACCGCCTCGAGGTACCCCCATATATATATATATATATATATATATATATATATATATATATATATATATATATATATATATATATATATATATATATATATATATATAGAGAGAGAGAGAGAGAGAGAGAGAGAGAGAGAGAGAGAGAGTTGCGTCTATATATACATACTCTAGATATTTGAAAATAGTATATTATGTAGCAAACCTTCATTTAAATAGAATCGATAAAGACTATTCGTTTAAGGAATTCTGTGAGTTTATTACGTTCTCGAATTAACATTATTGTTTCAGGTTTAAATCTGGAAAGAAACTTACGAAATGGAAATTTAATGTGCGTGTACGTTTGACTTTTGTTAGTTGTTTTCAAGGTAAGCAAGATTTCAGTAAGTTCAGAAATATCTAGTATCGTGTTTGCATCATTGCCATTATAAACTTGAAAATGAAGCGGGGTTCACGTATTATGACGGTGAAATTGAATTTAGAATCACTTGAAAGTTTAAAAGCAAAGTTTTTCCTGTAAAGTAATATTTGCCACGCGACGCTAAATTCCATTACAGAGTTACAAGAAATGAAACTACATTCATATGACACTGACAACAATACTAACGCCATACTGTCTATTTCTGATCTTTCACTCTTACTTCCATTGAAATCAACTAATCATGACCCAAACGACTTGTATATTAACTTTAAATTTCGGCAATTCATATATATATATATATATATATATATATATATATATATATATATATATATATATTATGAAATGGACAAATGCCGACAAGACATTTTTATATTTATACATTCTTTTTTATAGATACAAATATTTAAGTAAATGCTCTGTGTTAACGACATTTACCGGCCTGAATGTCCGAGAAATTTTCATAGGAAATATGCGTAGGATACAGGTTCGATTCCTGTCGGAGGACGCATATTTACTATGAAAATTTCTCTGACATTCACGCCGGTAAATGTCGTTAATACTGTTTATTATAAACAGAATTTTCTTATATATTGGTATCTATAAACAAAAGAATGTATAAACATAAACATGTTTTAATATATATATATATATATATATATATATATATATATATATATATATATATATATATATATATATATACACCCCAAGGAAGTCGGGAGTGCCACTCGCATGCAAGAGGTTACAGAGAGTGATAGTATCTATTATTAACATTATCATTAATAATGAATATCACAGCTATTATCACTACATGCATTTTCACAACCGTCAACAGCACACAAGCAGTTAGCGTTGAAAATAAAACATCATCATGACCATGGCCACAAAACAAAGTGGTGAAAAGGCCCAGACCAATAACAGTGTATGTGCACGTCTACATGTGTGTGTGTGTGTGTGTGTGTGTGTGTGTGTGTGTGTGTGTGTGTGTGTGTGTGTGTGTGTGTGTGTGTGTGTGTGTCTGTCTGTCTGTCTGTCTGAGGAAGTGTAACTTTCTCTGAGGGTCCATGCGGTAGATCTGAAAAGCGTCAAGAACACCCCTGCCCGCTCAATGTTGAAACGAACATCGCTAAACTTAAAAAGTTATGGTGTCGACACCAAAATAGAATTACAATTGCGTATGTATGTATGCCCGAACGCACAGATATGTATCTGCGCCTAGCCTCAAATTGATTATATGGATGTGTTGGTGTGTAATAAAATGCGTACACATATATGTATGTGCCTCTGGGTATGGTAGTGCCACTCAAAACAAAAACAGAGGTAGATTCCCTATCCCGCCATCAAACACAGTCAAACAAGCATAAATAGATCCAATTTTAAAAAATAAACCAGTTTGTCCAATGATCGCAAAAGCGTGACAACAAGTGTCACAAACTCATATGAATACAATTTATTCTGTTAGCTCTATCACTGATATTGAGAGCTTTCCACTAAGTACCTATAAAATTATATATATATATATATATATATATATATATATATATATATATATATATATTAGACATAATCTTCAGGTAATGTTCAAGACTGAATATTTTATTGAAGCATGAACGAGACGGTGAGTGTTGACAATGATATCCACTTTGATATTTAGACACGCTCTATCCCAAATATTGCTCACTTTAAGCCATAGGTATCGCATACCTGAAAACTATATGTTATAATATGAGTGTATATAAAAATTATCTACACTTTTGTCCTAACATATCTTTAGACTTGTTACACTGCCTTCTGCTCATGCGTCCTTATAATTGGTACTATTATGGTCACGTGATCGAAGTTTAAGCTCGATCGCGCCTGTTTTATTACTGCTGCTACAGTTTAAACATGTCCGCTCCGATAGCAGTTTGCACGAAGGTGGAACAATGAGTAGTGATCTGAATCTGCAGATATCATGCAACCTCAACATTACCATCTCTGGAGTTTGCTGAATCTTCTCGCCAATGATTGAGGGTTTACGGTCGTCGTTCTCCCTTTTCGTATGTCACTCTTGTTCGGTCATTTTTAAACTTCTCAATTCAGTTATATAAACATCCACGCGTTAGTGCACAGTCGCCGTATGGTGTTAAAAGCATCCGATGATTTTCAATTCCTGACATACTTCTCGACCAGCGAAATTTGATCTTTGATCTCTCCTTGGTGAACACTGCTATCGGGGTAGCCATGTGTAAACTGTAACATCAGCAAGAAAATTGGCGCGATGAATCATTGGTTCCGATCACGTTCCACAATAGTACCAACTATAAACATGTGTTGTGATCTCGCAATCACGAGAGGTAGAAAAGCGTGTTGTCATCTCACAATCAAGAGAAATTTAGAAAATCATTCCCATGATTCTCTGGTAAAAAAAAGGAAACTGCCCTATTGGCGGGAAATTTAGAATATCGCCACATTTCAACAAACCTCTCACCATGTAAGTACGCGAAAATGGGAATGAAGATTAAAGAAAAGTTTTACCTGAATATTACTTTCTCATGCTGAATATGAATTTAATGACAGACATCACAAACAAATTAATTCATTCATTCGCCAAGACACACAGATATCAGAATATTTGACAATCACATTATCAGAACTTTCATATACAGTCAATGACGAAATTATTCATACCCCGATCAATTTAGAGTATTTTTATCTATTTCTTAGAATCTAATACCCGTATGATGCCAGATTTTTTTATATGATAATAAGTTCATTAAAGGCATATAAAACTAAATTTCCAGAACAATAGGTTAAATGCAACAAATTTGACAGGCGAATTATGCAAAATAGGAAAAGACAAAATTATTCGTACAGTATAAAAATAGAAAAATATGAACAATTTTCATAATATCGATAGTCAGTAGCATGGCCTCTCATCTTTATAACTTGCTGCAAACGTTTTCGAAAGTTTCTGATGAGATTTGAACAAGTTTTGTTTTTCTGGGATTTCCTTCATTCTTCAATGGTTACACGTTCTAATACCTGAAGGGATTTGGTGAGCGATAATAAATCCTTCTCTATGCGTATAGTGTCTCAGTTTGTTGTTACGATGTATATCTGTATATTTTACTAACCCCAAAACAGGAGTCATACAAGGCCGATCATAAAACATGCAAAAACGACACTCTATGACCTGAAGATATATTATGTTTAAAGTTAAACTATTATAAAAAAATTGTTTTAAGTTATGCTACATTTATAGGTATAAGTGCTCAATATAAGAGATATCACGTTTGTAAATAGAAAAGAGGCACTGAGGTCAATTGTTTCAGCCTCGAACGTAATGTTCAGGCCATGCGTGTTGTGTTTGGGCTCGGCTATTTATATATGCTGCTCAATGGTGCATTATCGGTAGTAAGGTTTATCGTATTATCGTATTTATGCTGTCGGTGTTTGGGTAGACGGAAACAGATATCTTTCAAATTCCTCTATTGGCTATTCAGTAGTAATAATTGCGGATCCGAATGTCGTAAATTGTAGCTATGTTAAAGTGTTACGTTTGTTAAGTTTAACGAGAAAAAATAGATCAAATAAAATAAAATCGCATAAATAAACAAATTAGGTTAAATAAAAAAAATAAAGAATATAAGGTTAAATTACAACTTAAAGACTATTTACTCGTTATAAATTAAGAATCCTACAGTAAGAAAGTTACTGTAGAAAGGCAATATGCAGCATGGTATTTTAGTTAAAATAGCTATCAATAAAAAGATGTTGAATAAGAAGAAAAACGAGACAAAGTAATATCTGCGATGGCATAATGAAAGATGGGTGAGTATTATATACCGATTAAAACAAAAGTTAATTCTAATACGAGAGTTTAGGTTAGAAGAGTATTTGGTACAAGGAACCTTTCATGCTTTCCCAGACTTTGTAACAAGAGTAGATACTTCCTGTTTAGGATTGGGTTTCCGGTTCCTTCTAAAGTCTTTTTGATTCTGTTTCACTCCTACTGGAAGCATGCTTCTTCGTGGCATTATCACCTTGTTTGGGGTGAATTGATAAATGATCTATCCAAAATATAAAAGAAAACAGTAAACATTTGTGGACAATTTTAATAGTTTCAGTCTATATAAAAAGAAGTGCAACAGAAAGTAGACAAAAATCGAATGGAATAAGACATAGAAAAAATATGTTCATTTTAACCGGTTTTTACCACTTCCATAAACAAAGGTTTAGGAAGAAGACTCGAATCACTCCAAGAAAGAGGGTTGAAGTTTAAGGGAGATGGAAGGTCTGATTTTCTGAAAAATGCTTTAAGAAAATATATTTTACATACTTCAGTCGACACTAACGCCGAAATGTTTTGCATGGAAACGGATAATTTCACCATTACAATTTAAGTTAAGATATATTCGATCTTGACATTTTTTTCTCAAGAATATTTTCAATATTACTGAAACTAGGCAAAATCATATTCCATTGCACCACAAAGTTATCATCGTTTCATTTTGTCTTTAGATTTGCCTAGTCGAATTATAGGAATCGTATATAGTCTTTTAAATAATGTTCCATAATTCGTGAATTAGCCATTGTTGAGTCAAATGCTTTTTCAGTATTTGCAAGTAACAAAGTAATGTGTTTGGTCACTTAATGTCGTATTTGTTTTATTTCAGGGTCTATTGTTTTGGGGCTACGAAATTTTAAGAAAACACTGTAAAGACCAATTGTTTCTCGTGTTATTCTGTCACTATGTACTTTTGCGAATAGTTACATGTTTCATAGGAAAGTGATAAGGAGGTAGTTATTAAGAGCTCTATTATTTCCAGTTGTATAAAGCCAAATTACTATTCTTAGATTACAATTATTATATAGTTTCTCCGATCAATCCACTGGGTATATATGTGATAATTCATTGTGACATTGTATTTTATCTTTCAAAGTTTATTTCTATGGCAATTTCGATTGGTCTGTCTCCGCATTTAACATTTCGAATCATAGAGAGTCTTTTTTAGTAGTTGCTCCTAAAATAGAATTTCTATAGCAATATTTTCCCCATGTCAGTTATAGCTTGAATTGGTATTTGAGCATCTACGGTCGTTGTTCCACAGTAGACCGAACGGGTGCTGTCTATGTTTATACATTAGTTAAATCACCCGTCTTTTCTCGGGAGAATTTGTTCTTATAGTAATACATAGGACATCGCATATAGTTTGTATTTGCAAATTTTATTATTCCTCAAGATTTGATTTTTACCGAGAGAATATATCAGAACGAGAATTTTGCAAACTATTGTGTTCGCTACCAAGCGAAAAATTCTCGCCAAAGAATTTTAGCGGAAGAAACTCCTTTTAAGCTAGGAAATCTCAACATCTGTCTATATTTCTGAGAGGAGGTATAATAACTATTTACTCTATTTGCATCGTCGTCCTCCTCTTTATTGGCATATTCACGGCGTTTCGGCCGTTGTTCTCGCCGACCTTCTTCATATTTGAATTTCGAACCGAAATCTTTATTTAATCCATGGAGGTAGATTATTCTAATTCCGCATGCCACGCTTATTTTTGTCGATATCTCAGTTTCAGTTGATTCCATTTTTAATTCAGCTTTCAAAGTTTTACTTCCCGTGAATTATTGAACTCACAATTCTTTGGGTCATGTCACACTTTAGATTTCTCAACCAGCATCTTTTATCCACTGGGCCATAAAGATGAGGAGAGTAGTCCGAACGATGTGAAAAGCGTAAACAGGAAATCTCACGTTCTCGCTACTTACTGACGCGTCAAGACACGAGACATAGAAAAGGCACGGCCATTTCCTGTTTTTTGTTTCGTTTTCTTGTGAACTTACAAAAATTAACTGTCCCTGATAAATATATCATATTTCAAAATTACTATTTAATTCCAACAGCCTGTATCTACTAATTAGTTATTTCTTCTTCTTAATCTTTAATCTTAATGCTACAAAATCTGGATCGTAGGTGCGCTTCACTTAAATCCGCTTCCGGATTGATTTTCAATGAACACCATACTGGGCACAGAATACATAAAACAAAGGACATAAAAATTTCATAGAAAATCTACTTCGTAAAATCAGCATGTTAATGATGACAACACTAGTATAAACATTTTTGCAAATTGGTTTAGCCGAGAACTTTTCAGCTTCTCCTGTTTAATTAACCTGTCATTGTTACAGAAGAAGGGAAAAAAAGGGCCAGAAGAGTCAGCGATTGGCCGGAGTGGCTCGTGGCGGGTGCATTCTGACAGTGATGGATTTCCCTTGTCTGGGTTTTGAATATGAGTATAAAACTGCACCAATTCAACAGAGGGTCTCAAGAATTCTGAAGCCTCATTATGCTTCCTAAACCCATGTTTGCGATTGGCTAATAACACCGGCGGAGGGACGCTGAGCCGGCCAGCGACATATGTTCTTGTCACGTCAGTCCACTTACTGACCTTTAGCATTCAACCTGCCGTTCTTAATAAAACGAATACCAAACGTAAATGATCATTTTCGTTGATACCGTTTGTATTAGTTGCGTAGGGATCACGTGACGACACATAAGGCAGCATCAGTTTATTATGATACAAGTCTGAGTAAATATAACAGATCTTTTCTGCAAAGATTGTAATGAACTCATTTTTTTTTATGTACAAGGGAGCATATACCAGGGTGTAATAATAACCTTTATGGTTCAGAGATTTCTACGATACTTCCGGATATTTTCATAATTATGGCCAACTGTGTAAATCTCCAGCCCTCAGGTTGCCAAATAATTTCAAGCTTTGCGTTGAATGCCATGCGTAATCTAAAAACATCTACGAGTCGAAAAGTAAGATTCATCCTTATGAATGAATGTTTATTATGCATAGATGTAGATAGCTAGAACGAACTGTTGATATATTTATACATAAATAGTTAATGGTTCTCAAGTATAAGCTAATTATTACATTGATATAGTGTATATTTTAGAATCGAATTTAATGAAAACTGCTACCATAGCTATCAAATTTCAAACGGCATTGAGCATATCCATAATTAGAGTGCGACGAACAGTGATTAATGACAGGTTTCCGTGAACCTTCCCCCTAGCTTCATTCCGCAAAGATTACCCGAGTAATTTACTGAGGGTACCTGAACACAAATGCAAAAGAAGCGGTGAGAAATGAACGCACAAGAATACACTTAAAGTCCAATACACGCTTCGCTAACAACGACACGTTGATTTATATTCACTAAACCTGACATCCTCGAAGAGAATTGATTCAAAATATAAAGCCAGCTTCCTAGCCCGAAAATATTTATTAAATAAAATATACTATATTTATTAAGCACACACACACACACACACACACATACATACATATATACACATATATATATATATATATATATATATATATATATATATATATATATATATATATATATATATATATATATACATATATATATATATATATATATATATATATATATATATATATATCACAGCAATAAACGTATGAAGCTTGATATTACTAGACATATTAAAAACGGGCGAAGCAACCAGTTCCGCTCCCGCTCATCAGGCTTACAACGGGAGATTTAATTTAAATTAAAAAATACAGAAAATGTACAATGAAAAGGAAATGTGGAGGAGCTAGAGGCAAATGACAGCGAGCCCCAACAGACACTCACTTTTTTGCACAAGGAAGGCTTGCGGGACCCGATGTAAAGTGGCTCCAGCACCATATATGAGCACTTATTAAAGAGCAGATTTTGTGCAGCTAATTTTAGTGTTGACCGGTTCACCGTATATATATATATATATATATATATATATATATATATATATATATATATATATATATATATATATATATATATATATATATAAAGTGATAGAAATTAGGAGGATTTGAGATAATTATAATTAAGTAATTCATCGAGTATAGAAGAAACCTCAACAGAATGCAGAATGCATTGGACGGACGTTTCGTCCTATATTTGTGACTCATCAGCCGTGCGCATTCACGACTAAGCGAATATTATTTTTACAAATGGAATCATCTTCAAGAAGACTTTTGGCCAATCATGAGAAAGTAGTCAGTCTTCGTAATTTGAACATATTCAAATTCTTTCTTGACGCTATATTCACGACAATATTTTACACCCGGGAGATTAGCAAAGTTTTTGGATTGAATAGAAAACGTTCGGAAAATTTGTTGCACATTTAAAATTAATTTTAATCTCATGAATATTTCTGGATGATTTGCAACCATCAATATTGATATTAAAGTTGCATTCATTTGTTTGCAAACATATTCTTTCTTCTCATAAAGGATATTTTACCTTCTCGTACAACAGTCGTATAATTTTAAATTCCAATCAATGTTTCTTTAATAGTGCCGTAACATAACGATGGCTTCACTGAATTATACTGGTTTCATAAAAATCTATCAACGCAATATATATATATATATATATATATATATATATATATATATATATATATATATATATATATATATATAATATAGAAAAAACAACTGAAAAGTTGCAAATTAAAATAAAATTGAATGTTTTTTTTTGTGAAAGTATTTATTTATATTTATATATATATATAAGTATTATTTGATATTTCAGATCGGCCCCGATGTTTCTTCAGAATTTTAATTTGCAACTTTTCAGTTGTTTTTTCTATATTGTATACATATTAAGAAGGTATATGTGGCTTCTCATTATGCTATATATATATATATATATATATATATATATATATATATATATATATATATATATATATATATATATAGATTGATAGATAGATAGATAGATAGATATGATGATAAGATATGCTATATTTATAGAGACAAGAGTTCAATATTCGGGATAGAGCGTATCCGTGGCCATAGACTTGTGTTCTGGAAATAAAATCATGTCGAGTCCTCAGCAACTCACTATTTACAAAAGGATAGCAAAAATCCATGTAAATGTCTAATAATTTAATTGAACATTCTCATAACTAAAACATATTTGTAAAGTTTGTCCATAAATTATGTCCGAAAAAGAAATCAGTTTTCTGAACACAAGAAAAGCAGAATAAAGGATAAATATGAATACATTGTCGGGCATTTTTAATGAAGAATATATTAGTGAATGTATTACCGCCGAAGAAAACAACCATATATACACACACACACACACACACACACACACACACACACACACACACACACACACACACACACACACACATATGTATGTATGTATGTATATATATATATATTTTTTTTATATTTAAATATGTATTGAATGTTAAAGACAACATAGTCTTGCATATTTTCTCTTGAATTTTCTCGTATTCTCTAATGAGACTTTTTATTTGAAAATGATTTCGAAATAAGTATTGTCCATACGATGACCTAGCGCTTTCGAACATCATTGTTCATCTTCAGGGTCAATATTTTTAGACAAAATTTTTTTAACAAACATTTGGCAATTATCTTGTAGCGTAATCATGTTGCTACTTTTTTACAAATTAAATAAACTTTAAAAATATTGACCCTGAAGATGAACAATGATGTTCGAAAGCGCTAGGTCATCGTATTGACAATACTTATTTCGAAATCATTTTCAAATAAAAAGTCTCATTAGAGAATACGAGAAAATTCAAGAGAAAATATGCAAGACTATGTTGTCTTTAACATTCAATACATGTTTAAATATAAAAATATATATATATATATATATATATATATATATATATATATATATATATATATACATACATATATATATATGTATATATTGCTGCCAAATTACACACACACACACACACACACACACACACACACATATATATATATATATATATATATATATATATATATATATATATATGGGAAAAGTTTATAATTGTTCCAACAAGAGAAAAATGGATATTTTAAAAGAAGAGAAAACGTTTTTGATTATAAAGTGAATTTGTTTTTTGTATATTATATTCTTATATATATCCTCCTAATTTCTATCTCATTTATATCATTGCTTGAACCGGCTTCTAATGCTCTGGACTGAACGTCTTGTGGATGGTAGCTCGTGGAGAAACAGTCCTATGGTTAAAGACTCGGATGAGTTCCTCCATGGAATATGCAATCGAGTGGCGCTATATCGAGTCTGATTCGCTACCTCTTCAGCTACCGAGGCCCGTTGGAACAGTTGGTATTGACGTTTGCCTGATTACATAACTGTCCGGGTTTCAATTTTG
>OZ038484.1:29387231-29399731 GCA_964036315.1 Acanthosepion esculentum | reverse complement strand
CTGTTAATTGGTATTGATGGGATCTTCCTTCCTGAACTTTTATTTGAAGTAGTGTCGGTCGTCAAATTATGGATTACGTCATTATATTTTCTACTCCTGTTACATGTGCCATCTATTGTATTTTTTACTGCTATAGAAAGTCGTCATGTGATTTGTTCTTTGTTAGAATACTTTGCGATTCTGTAGCGTCAGTCCATGAGATTCGAATAAAGGTGATCCCTCTTAAAACCTACAAGCTTCATTCGCCCGAATCAATTTTTATCACTGATGTGAGAAACCAGTTGTAGACAGTTGACAGTTTAGATATATCTGAAGTTTTTTTTTTTTTTTTTTGCATGCATAACACCCGTATCAAAGTGTCGCTTTGACGTGGCTATTTAAGCATATAACAACATCCGATTTTCCATTGATGACATCTAGTGCACCCTTACAACTGCAAGTAAGCCAAATCATTATAATTTTTACATGTCTAACTGTTGTTGTGTTTATATCTTTAGGCCACATTAAGTTTCCTTTTTACAGATGTCATTTGAATTATTTGCAACCACATTTGATTTTAGTTTCATCAGACCACATTTCCCCAATAATAATCAGATGACGGTAGGCAGGTTGACCATGCCTGGTCCTTTGCAGAGACGTTTTTATAGGGGTCCAACCGGTGTTCGATTTATTTCATTTAATGGAAAGATGTTAACTTATGTTACATGACGCTCTTACTAATTGTAACGGCATTCTGTTGAATATGTCAGCATTTTCAAAATAAATGAACTCAAAACAGAACTGGATTAGATATATATTTATATGCAGAACTATTGGTAATATATTTACATTATTTATATCGTTCACACACTTATCCTCATCTTCATTGCAATAGTCACGACGTTTCGAACGTTGTACACTCCGTACTTCTTCAGATGGTATATGTTGGAATTTCGAACCGAACTCTTTTTTTAGTCCATAGGGGTAGATTTTTCTAATCCAGCGTGCCAACTAAGATTTATATCGCAGACCGATAGATGTAATAAACACTGTATAAAATTGGAACATGATATATAGGCATTTACATATCAAGATAAATTTTTCACGAAATCAATAAAATTTGGAAAACATTTTTTAGTGTAACGCGTTCGCGTTATATCAGGAGTTGGTTGAGCTCACCAAAAAATGTCGAATGCTATAGGAAAGATTTTAAATCCTCTCCTTGGAACAACCAGGCCATTAGATGTGAAAAAGTCAGGCAACCCGGTTGAGAAAAACTAAAGTAATAAATGATACAGACATATGGCATGTTTAGATATTAAAACCATTTACACCATAGTTCCTGTGAACAAATGCTTAAATATTTAAAAAAGCATCTAATACAATAACAAAAATAACCCTGTTCCTACTAATAGTTAAATTAATACAATTCTCATCGGTGTCTCTTCATCAGTCAATGGTATTTCTCGTTAACAATAATTTTTATAAACAGAAATATGAATTACCAAAGGCTAAGTGTAGTTTTCGGCTGTTTTTAAAAATCTACTGAATCTTGTCCTTCTCAAAATATTTTACATATACAACATATTACCGATATATTGAAGATGCTTTATTAATATACCGCCACAAAACTACTTTACTTACCATTGTAGTTAAACTAAACAAAGTTGGTCATAGAATAGAATTCACTTATTAAATGGAAACAAACAGTACTTTACTTTTCATAGACAGCATGTTAAACCGTAGTGAGAATATTCTAAAGCCTGGTGCCCATTGGAAATCAACTATTTTCGTCAAAAAGACAACATACATTCTGGAATAATAATCGGGTTCTATTTAAGCGCTCTCAGAACCTGAAGCCCTTAATATTTACAAGAGGAGTAGAAATATATTGAAAATAATTTTAAGATTCTCCAATACTCAACTTATTTCATATTAAGTGCTAAGCAAACGGCTTGTAAATATTCCAAAATAGAATAGCCGACCTTTCTGACAAACCCACCGAATATGTTGTTCGACACACCAAATCTGTCACAATTTCAACTAGAAAAGAGTTTAACATAAAATTTGATACAACGACCCCTAAAACATTCCTCTTTTATGTGCCGTAACCCTTCAGGACATAGGCGATATAGCCCTTCATATTTTCCTGACCCATTTAACCCTTAATAAGTTATGTCTTTTTGTTATTTCTTGCAAACCTGGTTCTACCATGTATTGGCTAAAGGTCATCAAGTATGTTACGAGCTGCTTTCGTCTGTCCCACTTTTCCTCAAATTGTCCTGTGAGTATCAGGTTTCCCAAGCCCTACTTCGTCATCATGTGCCCCAGAAATGTTAATTGCCCATTCCTGATGTTAATTATAGGTTTCCTTTTTGTTTCCATTTTCTCCAAACCCTCGTTGATGATAACATGTTCGGTCCATGGCATTTCTAGTGTCTATAAATCAAGGCGGAGAAGGCAAAGGGGAACCACTCCATTATCAACCCCAAGAAATATCATGGCATTTATCTATAACAATAAAAGACTTAATGATACAAAACAAAATAATAATAATAAGCTAAAGATTAAAGGAGGCATTTACTCTATCACTTGTCATAATTGCAACGCGAAATAGATCGGCGAAACCTCGAGGAGTTTAAATAAAAATTGTATAAATTAAAAGGAATGTTTTTTTTTAAAAAAAGAAAGCTAAATTCAATAATTCCTCACCGTAATAAGTTTAACAAAATTTTCGATTTAAAAATTCTACTCTAATTAAGTGGGGGGACGGTAGAGTATAGCGGCTCAGATTAAGAAATGCCACTCGAATCCATGATATTCAATTACATGCTAATACCCTTGGTAAAGGTATGAATCCTCTTCTTCATCGCCAGCTATGGTTAAATAGCAGGACAGACAGGGTTCTATAGCCTTAGTGGCAACTAGTCTACCGCAGAAATAAATGGCAATCTGCTAGTCATGTCTCGTCAGTTATGTATCGAAAGATACATGATCGTCTAAGCGTGTACCCCAATGGCACATAACTGAATGACTCTAATTAAAGGAGGAAACAATTTACTAAGATGAAAATGTATAAGAAGTGCTGTAATCGCTAGATAATTCAGTAAATTTATCTCCAGGTTTTTACAAATATTGCACATGTCTTGGCAGTTAATACTATCACAATGCGGATTATTTAATAATTAAAGTATTAAAACATAAACAAAAACTACAATAATCTAAATCAAACCAACTCCACTATATACCCAAAATATATCTGATAAAAAAATTAGCTTAAAAATATGTAGTCGCATCAACGTAAACATCTTTAGCGTTACAGGTCAAACCAGATACCATGTTCCTTCGCATAGCGTATCTTTCTTCATTCGAACGCTTGTGGCTTAATACAAGAAAAATATTTTGAGGCGTCGAATCATTACACAAGGAAAAAGGCATGAAACGAAATTGTAGCAGTCAGAAATTGTAAGTGCTAACTGCTAGCGAGAGAGGAAAAGTGAGTGGGTAAAGGATCTAAATGGCGTGGGCCTTCCTTTCGCGTGGCCGTATAGCGGCCCTCTGGATAAGGTTGCTAGGGACTATTGTCTTATAATGTACAAACTTTCTTTGATCTTTCGGCGTTCGTCATTCATCAAAACAGAGGGTATGCTTCCTCTTAGCTGTTCTCTTTGGTTGACTTGGGCCATTGGATGTCCGCTCCATTCTGCTGACCTTCTTTGTGAAGACGACAATTATCAAAACGATTTCTGTAACATTCTGCAGATGTATCCTTAACAATACATCTGCTGACACTTGATAACGCTAAAGAACGTGAAAGGGAAAGGTGTCGCATGAAAACCAATACCACTTTGTCATAGATTTCCCTATAACTGTTTAAAATAAAACCAAGTCAACTGAATCATGTTTACCCTCGAAAGATGACGTTTATAATAATAATAATAATAATAATAATAATAATAATAATAATAATAATAATAATAATAAAGATAATAATAATAGTTGTATTTACATATATATATATATATATATATATATATATATATATATATATATATAGATAGATAGAGAGAGAAAGATTGAGATAAATCAGTGACAATTTCGTTAATAGTTTTTTTGTAAATGCAGTTTCTGAGAGGTAACATGTTCACAATAGTTGTGCATCCAGTGTAAATTGAAAGTTTCTAGAAGTGGTTTTCTATCTATCTATCTATCTATCTATCTAATTGAATTGGCTAGATGAAACCGCAGGTTCTTTGTTAAGAATTTCCTCACTTGCACGACTTGCTTGTGACATTTCGGTTTGCATATCATTTAACATTTATATTCAAACATATAAACATTATCGTTAGCTTCTCTCTTCGTAATTCCGGTTCTGTTGTCTTTCTCTCTTCTTAAAGTTTGTGAAATGATAGAAAAAGTTTAGATTATCAATGAATGTTCTAATATCTTTCTAGAATATATTATTTTTCATTTTATGTTACATTAAGTTTCGCTCTGTACAAGGCTTGAGGGCTACTCAAGGTAGAGGGTTATAATAAGGGTAGTTTATATGGATAGGAGGGAAAGATAACGGCTGAACAGGTTATTGGAGTAACATCCTCTAGGGAGTCTGTTCTATAGGGCAGTTTCTCTGGGGAAGAAGCTGTTTCAGTGGAGCATAATTCTCGCCAATGGTACCCATGGGGAGAAATGTGGGTGTTTTGCTACTATGTTAGTGGCATTGCGGGTTGTATCCGTGAAGGTCAGACCTGGTGGAACCAGGAGATGCAGTTATTCATAGCACTTTACGTGGCAGCGAGCGACTCGGCACAACCCGCGTAGGCGAGGGAGGTTGGATTGTGGAAAATAAATCTTCTCCCACATAGATTCGGAGACACTTTTGAACTCTATCCAGACTGGAAAGTTAGGTCTGGGAAGCTCCCACCCAAATATTGCAACAGTTCTCCATTTTCCGTCTGATATGGCTCTTTTAAAGTTAGAGGATAACATGAAGAGTCAGGTACTTACTTGGGCGGAGCAGGGAGCTGATCATTTTATCTGTATCTTCCGAGATGGATCGTCTATAAGAATTCCATTTGAGATCGGATGGGATTTTGAGGTCCAATATCCTCTCGAGGCACGGGTCTCCTCGATGGGACATGAGTTTAACGGGACTAGCGGTACTTCGGGGTCTGATTGGCGGTGATGGAATGTAACGAGTTTGGTTTAGTGACATTGAATGTAACCAGCCAGTTTTCCCCACTGAGAAGTTAGTGGTAGATATGAAGAGAGGTCAGCTCTCAATCCCTGATCGTCAAGACTCCATTTCCTTTTAATGTAACGTTGCAAGGCAGCTTATTTGCATCGATACAATTTTGCAGCCAACAATGTAGAAACTTTGTTGCAACGACATTTTTTTTATCTGGGATGCTTATTCTGATTACTACCCAGTGACGTACTATTTCTTTCTGATTTTCAATGAAAAATTGAAAGATTAATGTATAGTTTAATGATACTGATTCATTCTTCACTATGTTATGATCGCTTACTATTTTTCTGCGAGATCAACACCCATAAAATATTTTACAATTTTATCCCTGTATGAGGCACGAGGATTTCAGAACTAGTTCTAATTCAGTCTTTACCCACGCCACTTTGTTAGGGTTAAAGAGAGATTGAAGTGAGTCAACCCCGCAGTTATGCATTGAAGACGTAAAAATTCACAATCTGGTTAATTCCATCGTGGTTCTCATTTGTTTTAAAGTCGAAAGAGATAATACTGCAATTTGCGGGACTTCGAGCCGTAAGTTATTCAAAGGGAGAAATATGGCACCGAGTCCCTCGCCGTAGTGCTGTAACAAAGCAGGGAAGTGTCCACCGCAGCCTGAAGACTTACTAACTTTGATATATTGAATTATCTGATGAGAAGAAGAGATACCTGTTAAAAGAAAAAAATTATTGAATTTGTATAATATTTTATATTTCATTCATGCACAATAACCCCTCAATTACCACTAGATTATTTTATGAATGAATCGTAATGTCTAAAATGCATCAGAGTATCTGTAAACAGTACTTATGGCTCAAAGTGACTCTTCCTAAATTTGGATCTTAGGCACGTGTTGTTCATATCTGCTCTCCTATCTATCAAAATATAATTATCCAACGTTCTGCAACTGATGGTCGCTTGCATATACTATGTAGGCTTGGCTAGCTTCCAGAATGCAGATTTCCAGCAGAAATATGTCAAAGCCTGGGATTATGGTTTGAGCTAATATGAACATCTGTGCCTATCACCTTTGGTGCTAACGTAGAGTCAAGTACATCCAAAACATTTTTAAGTAGTCTTGCAGCCATTCCTCCCACAGTCACGTTATGCATTTTCCCCAACTGCGTAATTACTGCCATATGGTGCCCGTGTTAATCAAAATTATTTTCAAGATGTCGAACAACATTCTTAGACGGCACAAACTCCTATTAAACATATACGGTATATGATGTGACAATGTCTTACTTGTTAACCACGCCAACTTATAACTCTTCATGTATTGCGGCCATAGGACTGCGTCAAAGGAATATATGCAGTTCATTAATATGGGAAACGATTACTAATGATATAGAACTTATTTGTTTTAATTGTGTACGTGATGATTTGTATATGTGATTATTTAATGTGATCTTGCGATATTATATACATACATTTAATCTTCAGTAAATTGAAAAACATATTTAGGATTTCGCAAGTTAATTTTCCGTTCGTAGATATTAAATCTGATCAAAACTGAAATATTACTATCAGCGTTTTATGCATAATTATATATTTAATTCATTAGATTACATTTGTGTGTACCAATATACTGAAATTATTAGTGTATAATTGTGTGCGCTGTTATATTTAATTTATTGGAGTAAATTTATGTATTCATTTTATTTAAATTATTAGAGTATATTTTTGTGTGTACCAATATACTTGATTTACTATTTATATATATTTTTTTTATATACTTACCAATATACTTAATTTATTGGTGTACCTTTATGTGTCCACCTAAGTATTTAATTTATTAAAGTACATGGCCATGTGTATATATAAATAATTTAATATAGTACATTTTTGTGTGTGCCTATATATTTTATTTATTAGTATAAATGTGTGTAGCTATATATGTAACATATTAGAGTACATTTGTGCGTGACTATATACTTAATTTATTAGAGCTCTTTTGTGAGCTTAAATATATATTTACTCTATTAGTGTTTATTTGTGTTTGTACTTATACATTTAATTTATTAGAGCACGCGTCTGTGACTAATTTGTGTGCCAAATTTAATAGTGTTTTTTAGAGCAAACATTTATCAAGAAAATCTTAATAATAAAGCAAGTATTAAAATAACGTGGTTGCAAAAGACATTTGGCGCAACATTATCTTAATACTTTCTATCCATCCGTGTTTAACAATGTGTTACATTATGCCAAGCTAAAATATCAAGACGCCGATTAAGTGTATCGATGGCTGGACTAAATCTTTTGTCAATTAGAAGTTACTAAGGAGTCAGTTTTTACAGAAGGATAGTGAAGATTTTATAAGATGCTGCGAGTACGTAATAAGGAAGTCTTTTTTTTCTTAGAATCAGGAAAAATACAGTCGAAATTTCTTCGAAATATAATGAGAGAGAAGTGCTTGGAATACTTAACCCTCACAAGACATATTGATGACTGCGAGCCACATGCCTCACTAAGTTTGTGTTAGGGGATAGCGGGAGGGAGCCGGGAGCTTTTAAAAAGGAAGAAGATTGCTTAGTAACACAAATGATATGAAGTTATGGAGAGCCATGAGCGCCTAAGTCCTGAAGATACGCAGCCCATAGAAATAGTGTGATTATGAATATTTTAAGGAAATCTTTTAACCTTAATGATCATTATCCTTACAGACAAGCCGAGCGGAATGTCTCGTGTTTAAAAAGTAAGATAAAATAAGTCAGGCTAAAGAAAACTTTTAGAAAAATGGATCTTGGCAACACTTCAGTTTACATTAAAAATAAGTTAATTTGTTACCTGTTTCCTTTAGGATTTTATTGGTTCATAAAAATACATTTTGACGCTTGTTTTTGTTTTTTTGAAGTGTGAACGAAGCACCAGCAATGTCACCTGTTTTGCTGTCTGTGTTTTTTCGTCAATAAAACGTGGGTCCCATGCCTAGTGGCTGAGGTTTTATGTTCGTATAAGCACAAACGTTCGATGTTTTAAAACACGTAAAATGCTAATATTACAAGCAGAAGGAAATTTGAAGATATTTTCCTAAGCTATCCCGGGTTAATAACTCTACACATTTATTAAATTCCCTTTGAATAAATGAATCTAAAAGTCTTTGTCGAAAGTGAAATAACATTGGTTGGTTACAAGCAGACATTTTTTTATGATTTCATTCAATTGGTCGAGAAAGATTAACTTCGGAAATTACTTCATGTTTTTAAGAGATTCACGTATTTATTAACATATGTTTTCATGTATATGGATTTGACATCTAAACTAGCCATGGCATATTTCTAACCCTTAGGCTTTGACCAGGTTGCTGGAATTTCTATACCTGAATATCCGGTTGTCCCCGAAAAGTGGAGCTTGCGACCACCTCACGTTGAAACGCCGGTTCCTGAAGGATCTCCAAAGTTAAGCAACGTCGAGCCTTGTCTGTACCTAGATGGGTGACCGCTTGGGAATACCAGGAGCTGTAAGCTTGGATGTGCGGGTGGTGTAATGGATGGTGATTTGGTTTTGTTAATCGGAGAGTCAAGTTCCAATTCCAGTTGAATTCGTTACATTCACTTATGTGCAAATACCCTTGGAAAATGTACGAATCCACCAGTTCTACTCCTGCTATAGGTTAATTAGTAAAACTTGCTTATAAAAATTATTATTAGCTTCAAAAACATAAAATAAAATTGCGTACAGAATATTTCGATTTAGACATTAAATAACGCACAGAGTTGTTGATATAACGCTAAACAAAATCAACCCTCCCAGAAAAAATTGGTTTTAAATTTTTCATACCTAGTCTATGGAGTTTTGCTCGCCATAAATTAGCGAAAGCCATAAAAAAATGTAATGACTTAACACCAATTCTGAGATGCGGACTTATTACAAACATTATTTACAATAGGACTAATGTTTTAAGTTTTGTTATTAATAGCACAGAGTTTTGGTACATTTACCCTCTGATTTCGGGTTGCTGTCGATCTGATTAACTTTCAGGGAATTTCGAATTAAACACTTTATTTAATCTACAGGGGTAGATTATTTTTGTTCGACTGTACATGTCGAGAAATATCACGTCTCGTTGAATTTTAATACGGTTCAGTTTTCTATCTATTCTTTAGAAATCAACCCAGGGTTTGATCTCACGCTTGGTGTACAACCAAATTTCTCTAGGCTAGATATATGGACGTTGCTGGAAATTGGAGCATTAAAACCAGTTCTCTAATTAACTCCTTGCTGCATATGTCTTGTTCCTTGCATATGCTTCATTTAATCTAACACAAACGAGTACAATTACGGGGTATCCAGTGAAATTCATAAGAGACTGATTTCTTCTGTGGCAGAAATCCACAACACGTGTGAAATTTAAAGAGAATTAATTGGACTTAGACAAATAAATAAATAAATAAATAAATAAACCGTCTCTCCTGAACGAAAAACGTTAACAGGAAAAGGCGACAAAATGTCCGTATTTAATATCCACATATAATTTATGTCTAACACCTTTGTACGTCACCAGATAAAGTAACCACAAACTGCTGCATACAAAACACATCCGGTGGAATATCATAAATAGAATTTTCTCTTAATAAAAATCTAGGTTATAACATAAATAATATTTAAATCGAAGCTTACTTTTAAATCGCAGATAAATAGATAGGAAATGTCAATGTACGTACAAACCATCATAAATATGAATATTGACTTCTATTATATATAGCAAGAGCATCTATGTACCTCTTAGCTACATGAAAACACCTATTCTCATGAATCCTGTGTTTTTCTTACGTAGCCAGACATTTCATTTCATAGACTGTTTCTACTTACGTATGTGCTGAGATTTAAAGACAACATTTTCCATTTACTGGATATCGATCTATAAGTAGATAATAGCTTCATTAAGTCTGAGAACGTTGCTAATGGGGAAAGAGCAAATCTCAGCTACATATATGAAACATATTCGCCAATTACAAAAGACCCTGTGGCATTTCAATAACATACTTTAATATTTTACATGAAAAATAAATGAATGGAAAGTTAGAACATTGTTGATGTGATTTCGTGTAAAGTGTAATTATATCAAATGTGGATCAATTTATCTTTGGCGTTCTGTTCTTCAGGCGAATGAATCTCACACATACAGGAGCGTATTCAAGTGACTGACTCATGACAAATATATGTAATGCTAAAATAAAACTTGCTTTGAAAATAGAAATACTTGTTGAATTCAATTCAAGCACCGTGGTTATTAGAATATATTTGAGTGTGTACCTATATATTTAATTTATTAGATTTCATTTGTAGACTTAAATTTATATATCTGTCTATATTTCTTAGGTGAGTTATTATGTATACTATTTACATTATTCGGACTATTTTACTAATCTTTATCACCATATTTATTACAACGTTTTGGCCATTGTACGCTCCGGCCTTCTTCAGGTGGTTGGAATGTCGAACTGAACCCTTTATTTCGCTCACTAGGTTAGACTGTTCTAGTTCCACGTGCCATGTTTAATGAATGTCAGTTATCAGTTATCTCCTGGTAATTCCCCTCTCCAAGTTCTCCACTGCATTAACCGGGTATTGAACTCACACTCTTTGGGTCCTGTCACTGGATCTAACCAATGCCTTAATCTACTGTGTCCTGTGTCCTTTATATGTGTTTGAGTAGAGTACATTTGTGTGTGTATACCTATATATTTAATTTACTAGAGTATACAGGTGTGTACTATTTCATTTTGTGCCAGATTTAAGAGAGGTCGTGTAGACCAAGCATTTATCAAGAAAATCTTAATAATAAAATGGAATATGACTAAGTTTAAAAAACGGCGGTTGCAAAAGTAACAGCAATATTATTACAAAACGATAGAAGAAAAAAGTAATAATTTACACACTTTCATACATGATGGTGGTTCAGAAATGGAGTCTGTTCAAGCGTCATTGGGCAATAAGCAATACATTGCCCTGTTTCGATTTCCTTCCCCCTATTCATGTACCCCAACAAAAATGGATTATTCCCGCAGAATAATGCATCATATCATCAAGCCCAAGTTGCACAGATTAGGTTCGTAACCTGCTGAATGGTAGATATTAATTAATAAAACCCAACACTATCATCAGTAACAACATCTCGCCGGCAAAATCAAAACTATATGAGAAGAATTTTTATGAATTCGAGTGACCAATATAGAACTGGGTTTCCAGTGAAAACAATTTCATAGATAATTATGACGGATTTCCCATCATTCGATGATGTTAAATCTTTAACCATTGAATTTTGTGGGTAGTAGTAATCATGTGAATCGATCTTGGATTGAGCGAAAAATGTTCCTTTGCTCGAGGGATAATAAAGCAATTAACTTTGGTCAGAGAAATGCAAAGGAAGGAGGATGGCTTTGTTCTTATCTCTTTATGGCCTCAGGTTTTTTTCATTCAATTTATTCAATAAAATTGCTATTGGTTTCAAGCATGGCGGTCCGGCGACTTCGGAATATCCAGTATCTCTTCTGAACGGCCTCCTTGATGAAGATCGTGAATGTTACCATAATCGTTGCCTTAATTTATTTTTGTTGTTACAAGGAGATTTGTTGGTATTTCGCTGACCTCCGCTCCACGCATAATAATCAAGAGGTTTCCTGTCTGGGGAGATAGGTAGCCAGATGTAGGGGGTGATATGGTCGTAGAAATTGTCTGACGGTCATGATTATGTTTCCTGCTTGCATGGTATTGTGCAGAGTCCTGCTGCCAGACATAGGGTCTTCCAGCAGCCACAATATTGACCCAGGGCAGCACTATCTCCTCCAGGCACTTGATGTAGGCATTCGTGTTGATTCTGAAGACGTCACCAACAGATTCGGGAGTTCTTTTATTATCACAAAGATCAGAGTGATTTTTCCGAGCTGCCGTACATTCGCAATCGCCATTAGACCAATCCAACTCTCTGCACGGTCCTGAGATTACGATGTGAACACTCTAGAATGTTCGTATTGGAGCTTCCAGCGCAAATGCCAACCAGTACAGCATGCTGTTTCTAAACTTATGTCTGTGTGAATTGAATAATTATGTTCTTTTCTCACATACGTTGACCAACTGACACTACAATACTGTGCAGTCGACAAAATCAAAAATATATACCGCGCATGCGCGAAATTAAAAAAATAAAATGAAATGGCGACAATTTACCCATCGCATCATGCGCGCGCGCACACACACACACACACACACACACACACACACATATATATATATCTGTATGTATGTATGTATCTATGTATGTATATTTAAA
>OZ038484.1:29327231-29382231 GCA_964036315.1 Acanthosepion esculentum | reverse complement strand
CGATTCCGGGTTTTTTTACCCGAAAAGAAAAAAGAAAGGTTATATTAAACTTTTTCTCTTCCTGAATATTCAGCTGCACATGAAATGTTGAGTCATCTATTCAAAAGAAAATGTGTTGTTGCTACATCAGGTTTGTACCGTGGATTTAGAAGATCCTCCAGTTCATGGTCGTGCCATGGTCCACTTCCGTCCTGAGTAAGACGATAAACTACATCCGACAGTAAGGCGTTATCCTGGCATCAGCAATTAGTTAGAGATTCGTCTCCAGCTGAGCTGGTCGAACTCTCTGACTTCGGGTAAAGAGGAACCCAGAGGAGGCTATGCCGAAGGGCAGAGGCTCGTCTGGGGTGCTAGACAGCTACACGACCCTATTTTTACGGGGTCTACGGGGAATTTTTGCTCGAGCCCACGGGTTCGGTTTTTTACCCCACATTAAAAACGGCCTTATGCCACATCCTGCCTGGCAGTGAGGTGAAGTAAATGTCCTTGCTTCGGCAATTAGTTGGAGATTCGGCTCCAACTAAGCTAGTCGAATTTCTGCCTCCAGGCACAGAGGAAGCCAGATGTGGCTATGCCGAATGGCAGAGTCTCGTCTAGGGTGGCACACAGCTACACGAACCCTATTTTTTTACGCGGTCTCCGGGGAATTTTTGCTCTAGCCTACAGGCTCGGACACCCACGTTAAATTGGGCCTTGTGCCACATCTAACCGCCTGGCGCGATGGGCAAATATCCTTGCTTCGACAATTAGAGATTCGTCTCCTGTTGAGCTGGCCTAACTCTCTACCTTCGGGCGGAGAGAAATCCAGACGAGGCAATGCGGAAGGGTAGAGTCACGCATTAAAAACGGCCTTGTTCCACATTCTGCCTCGCGGGGAGGTAATGTAAATAACCTTGCTTCGGCAATTAGTTGGAGATTTGTCTCCAGCTGAGCTGGTCAAACTCTCTGCCTTCGGGCGGAGAGGAACCCAGACGAGGTTATGCCGAAGGGCGGAGTCTCGTCTAGGGTGGTAGACAGCTACCCGATCCCGTTTTTACGGGGTTTACGGGGAATATTTGCCGAGGCTACGGGCTCGGTTTTACCCCGCATTAAAAAAAAACCTTGTGAAACATCCTGCATCGCGGGGTGGTAAATAAATTAATCTTGCTTCAGCAATTAGATGGAGATTCGTCTCTCGCTGAGCTAGTCGAACTCTCTGCCTTTGGGAGGAGAGGAAGGGCAGAGCCTCGTCTGGGGTGTTAAACAGATACCCGACTCCTTGTTTTTAACGCGGTCTACGGGGAATTTTTGCACAAACCTCCGGGCTCGTATACCCAAAGTTAAATTTGGCCTTGTACCATATCTAACCGCGTAGGGCGGTTGGCAAATATCCTTGCTTCGGCAATTAGTTGGAGATTCGTCTCCAGCTGAGCTGGCCGAATTCTGCCTTCGGGTGGAGAGAAACCCAGGCGAGGCAATGCCGAAGGGCAGAGTAAAGTCTGGGGTGGTACACAACTACCCGACACCGTGTATACGGGTTCTACGGGGAATTCTTTGCCCCAGACTATGAGCTCGGGTTTTTCCCCGCTTTAAAAATGGCCTTGTGCTGCATCCTGCCTTGCTGGGACGTAAAGTAAATAAACATGCTTCAGCAATTTGTTGGAGATGAGTTTCCAGCTCAGCTGTGCGAACTCTCTGCCTGTGGACGGAGAGCAACCCAGACGAAGTTATGCCGAAGGGCAGAGACTCGTCTGGGGTGGTAAACAGCTACCCGACCCCGTAATTACGGTGTCTACGGGGAATTTTTGCCCGAGAATTGTGTAATATCCTGCCTCGCGGGGAGGTGAAGTAAATCCCTTCGGCAACTAGTTAGAGATTCGTCTCCAGCTGGGCTGTCCGAACTCCCTGCCTTTGGGCGGAGAGGAACCCAGACGAGGCAATGCCGAAGGGCAGAGTCTCTTCTAAAGGGGTAGACAACTACCCGACAACGTTTTTACGGGATCTACGGGGAATTTTTGCCTGAGCCTACGGACTCGGATACCGCGCCTTAAAATCGTCCTTGTGCCACATCTGACCGCATGGGGCTGTTGACAAATATACTTGCTTCGGCAAATTTCTCATTTCTCATTGCATGTTTTCTCGTTTAAAACTGGACCTTTCATCTACGTTAGAAGAGATTATACACTAATACGAGATGCAGTTCCCGATCTTTCAACCTTGTCTCTGCCTCAGTAGGTCGAATCATAATCCATAATCGTGAAATATGAATTTTCCTTGCCAAAAGCCTTATATTTTTTAGTGCATTGAAAAGAACTAATCAATATACCCTTTCATAGTGTTACTCCTATATCGACTTTAACTATAATATTGTTTGATACCTTGTAATTTTCTAATCAAAACTTAAAAAATATTCGAAATATTTATAAACCTATCGTCTTACTAAGACATCGGATTTTTTCTGATTTCAAAATAGCCGCAAACTATAGATTTACCCTAACAAGCATACTATTGGAGAAAATGCCGGCCACTCTTGATTCGAAAGGGTGGAATTACTATCTACCGGCTCTTACGGGTGATTCATTGAAAACCGAAACGGTAGTTTTGCTGTAATAGGCAATCAAGTAGAAAAAATCACATTTTGTCTCTGTAGAAACTATTGTATTATTCTGCCCGCAACGATTGTCTCGCAGAGAATACGTGGTATGTTTTCATGAATAGTAAACAGTTATTCATCAAAAAAACAAACAAAAAAAAAAACAAAGTAGCAAATGAAATTAAAGTGGTTTATCACATCAGTGAAAATTTCTGAAAATATTTCTACAGATTAAAGAAAACAATTGAACTGCAAGGACGAAGAAATTTTATTTCTCCTTGGTATATTTTAACTTATTTAGTTCTAATTTACAAGTAGGAATATTTGTATGAAATAGGTAATTGTCAGTTAAGATAATAAAAAAATGTGTTTTACTAATGCCTTCCTACACATTCTATCAACAAAACGTAACGTTTTTGCGTTAGAGCCATCGACTGTGTGTTTGATCATTATATGCAAATCAGTCAAATGAAATAATTATTGAACTAATGGAAAACAATTTTCAATCTAGCCTCTTTATGCAAACTAGGATATTTCCTAATATAATATACAATTGCAATTAAACGCTAATACGCGACATCGTTATGTAAAATATGACAATTTATATGCAATCATATTGAACGATTTCGTTTCCGTTGAGGATAAGAGAAAAAAAAAGTATCTGAACATCCAAAAATGCAATAAGAATTCACTGAAACATCGAGAAGGAAATCGATGCGAAGAACAAGATGGCATTAAAAAATGACGTTGATAATTTTAACCGATAATGATCCAGTTCCTGTTTGCGATTACAACCATTAATTGCTTTTCTAATTTAAGGCCGAATATATGGCATCTTCGCTGGAGCTGAAGCCTATCAACATTCGAAACACGGACTGAGGGGACTCAAGCCTGATTGTAGGACCCGCGCAGTGCTTTGTGCCCCTGGCTAACATTTGCATTTTTCTAACTTTTTTTCATTTTTTTAATAATCAGTAGTGCTTAGTTAAATTTGTAACGTATAAAAATTAAGGTAGAAAAATGCAAATGTTAGCCATGGGCACAAAGCACCAAAAAAAATAAAATTAAAAAACAGAATGAAAAAAAAAAAAGAATGACGTCAGAATTTTTGAACATTTTTCATTTTTTTAATAATCAGTTGTGCTTAGTTTAATTTGTAACGTATAAAAATTATGTTCGCAAATTTTGACGTCATTCTGCCTTTTTTTTTATATCCATGACATTTGCTCTCGAAAAAAGCACTATATAAAATTCACTACTTTTTATACATAAAGTGTTGAAATTATTCAACTTCTTAACAATAAAACATTCAATTTGATGTTAAAAATTGCCTCAAGATAATTTTGATTTATTTCAGAAGATATACATCTAAATTTGTATTTAGATACATTGTACGAGGGTCATTCAATAAATAAGGTAAATCTTTTGGTATAAGGACTTCTAATACAGATAGAATCTTACTTTTTTTATTTTTCAATGTAGTCTCCCAGCACTGTCACACACGTTTCCAATCTGTGCACAAGCTTCCGTATACCCTCAGCGTAAAAATCTTTGGATTGATGTCTCAGCCAGTCGCTCACAATACTTTTGATTTCATCGTCACTTTAAAACTTCGTGCCTCTCGTGAACGCTTTCAAGGGACCAAACAGGTGAAAGTCTGAAGGGGCAAGGTCTGGCCTGTAAGGGAGATGAGGGAGTAGTTCCCAGCCCAGCTCGTTGATGGTCTGCACCGTTTGGGCTGCTGTATGAGGCCTTGCGTTGTCATGATGCAAGATGACCCCTTCTGAGTGATGACCCCTGCGTTTTTACTTTATGTCTTTCAAAGTCCTTGCAATGTCATCCACTGTCACCCCTCTGTCAGACGGAATGAGGTCATTGACTGATTCAATCACCTCAGGAGACCTCACTTCTGTAGGCTTGCCAGGCCTGTCTTCATCCGCAACAATGCTCCGTCCTTCTTTAAACAATTTAGCCCACTTGCAGACATTTGTTGGCTGAAACATATGGCACCATACACAGTTGACATTCTCCTATGAATTTCAACTGGTTTGCACGCTTCAGCAACCAAAAACGTGATAACTGGCCGCTGTTCAATCCTGTAGCATGCTTCGTGGTCAGCCATCTTTGTTAATCGCCAAAACTCTGAAAGTGTTTTTTTTAATCTGCAAAAGAAATTAAATCCATGTGAAAAAGAAGTAAAACAAAGACAAATAAAAAAGTAAGCTTCTATCTGTATTAGAAGTCCTTATAGCGAAAAATTCACCGTATTTATTGAATGACCCTCGTATTTATTTTCAATATTCCAGTTGAATTGTTCACCTTAATTGCATATGATACATTTTTTGTACATAACTAGGTTACAATAAAAGTCATACTTTATATGAATAGAACCTTATGAAAATTGAGATACAGTAGAGTTGGGAGCGTTTCATATATTGGGAATGGTATCAGATATTCGCGGAGCGGGTAGGTAAGATTCTTGCACCGGCCCTGGTAATCATTACACACTTTCATTCAAGAAATAGAAGGGTAATCTCAACTATTTTTAAATCCATCATTCCAGAGTTAATTCTAAATTCATCCCCTTCAGCAGTCTGCATGACGTTTATAGAGAAAAAAAGGAATTATATCAAAAAATTATATTGGTTTCGGCACTTTCATTTGATTGGAATTCTCATTAGAACAAGCTTCTCGGGCAACTGTCTGGATGGAGGAAAATGGGCGTAGAAGTTATCCACATATCTTTATTTGTGAAAAAAAGCTATAGTAATAAAGAGCAACATTTATACGCGGAACATTAATCCTAATGGTGTTATTAACTAAATTGGGATATAATATATTATGTGATTAAATGAGTCAGTCTGAATACATTTATAATGAATGAAAGTAGGTACATTTTTAAAATTAAATTCTCTTATCATTTATCATTAGGTTACAAGTAATGCTCTATATTTGCAACAGAAGTGGGGGTGTTCGACTGAGAAAGCTTCAATCAAAGAGATGCTGGTTTATGGAAACAAGCTCCTACGTGGACGTTCCCTTGAAAACTACAAATGTAACAACTTCAAATCAATTAGCAATCGTTATATATACTCATAACTAGATTCCTAATGTATATTATACATACAGATGTAGTAAAATGCAGTCATTAATAATGTTTCTCTCGACAAACGCATATATACACACAAATATATATATATATACACATATATATATATATATATATATATATATATATAGATATAGATATATATAGATAGATAAAGATATGTATATATATATATATCTGTTCATACGTTACTTTTTATAGATACATATATTTAAGTAAATCCTCTGTTTATAATGAACAGTATTACGTATATTTATCGGCCTGAATGTCAGAAAAATTTCAGAGAAAATATCTATCCACCGACAGGAATCGAACCTGTATCTTATACATATTTTCTAAAGAATTTCACTCAGTCTGGTAACTATAGTTAATGCTGTCCATTATAAACAGATCATTTACTTTAATATTTAGATGTAGAAAAATTATGTATAACCGGAAATATATTCAAATGACGGACTTAGTCCATTTGATTATATATATATATATATATATATATATATATATATATATATATATATATATATATATATATATATATATATATATATATATATATATATATATATATATATATATGTGTGTGTGTGTGTGTGTGTGTATTAAATATAACATACAATGAATGCCTGTTATTCTTTTTTATCAAGAATCGTTCTAAAGTTCTTATGGTTGCTTTAATTGCTTTAATTTCAGGTGAATATAAAGACAAAATCCCTCCAACATTTGGAAATTTTTTATTAAACTGGTCCTTAATCTAAGCTTTCGACTCACCAGAGCCATCTTCAGAGTGGTTATACGGACAGTTAAACAAAGTTATTCACCGTCAACTATGATATTCTGTTGTGTTGACGTATAATCACTCTGAAGATGGATCATGGGGGCCGAAAGCTTATATTAAGGACCAGCTTAATAAAAAAAAATTCCAGTGAACATTGAAGTCAACACTCAGAGGCGGCAAGCTGTTTCATGCTCGGTGCAATCGTCACCCTGACGATTATGCCTAGCATGAAACAGCCTGTTGCCTCTGAGTGTTGACTTCAATGTTCATTTTTATATTTTTATATTCATACGATCTATCTCTGATATTAAGCAGTTTATCACATAAATACAGCCCCACCTTAAAACTATATTTCTTCATATATATATATATATATATATATATATATATATCAATATGAAAAAATGATTATGTGTACATATATATATATATATATATATATATATATATATATATATATATATATATATATATATATATATATATATATATAATCAATTTTTTATAAAAACAGGTATATCATGTTTGGGAAACGGTTATACTTTTGAAAAAGTGCTCAATACTTACTTCAAAAATTTAAAGTGTAGAATTATTTAATATTTAAAATAGTCTGGAGAGCAACCTTTCCTCCGACAGCAGTTTCCACCGATAAATATTTCTTAAAACAGTGAAAAGGGTAATTGTTTTGCTATTACAGTTTTTATACACTGACTTTGTTACTGAGAAATTTAATGGGAGGAAAAACGTAAAGTCACCCAGGTTCACATTTTTCTAGTAGATACATTTAGCGTGTTGCAAGATGCTATTATTTCAGATCTCTCATTTAACATTTCGATCTGAGCAAAAATAATGGCCAGGTTCTATTCCTGATATAATCTGCACCTGACATTTCCAATGCTATATGGGTTGGCTTTTATAAAAATGCTCCAATAAATATTAGGTCTTTTTCCATTTTTTTTCTTTTAGCTGCAACACGTGGCTAGCCAGTTTTGAACAATATTTGTAACTTTTTAGCTTAAATGATGATAGATGTTTGTACCATATTTTCTTAAAGCTGTCTTCTGTGTAGCAAAAGATATATTTTATTTTGGCCTTTTTCATCTTCCACCTAGATTATAACTTCTGTTTCACTTACTCCGTTTAGTGAAAACTATATTTTGTGTCTACAATTGCACATGTGTTTAGTTATATCATTATTAAGCACGCTATCTTCATATTCTTGTTCTGTATCAAATAGAACGTTATAAACTATTCTACTGGAAGCAGGAGCGAAAAGTACAATCACAATGATTTTTTGCAAACAAGGGAGACGGTTAAGTGATAATTATTAACTATTTTTCCCTGTAGATGGGAATTATTTAATATAGGTTTAATTATTAATATGTAGATTTTTATGTAGATGGAAATAATAAATTTAATCATTATATATATTCATTTTTATACTGTACCGATTTTCTAAAATATTGTATATTTTTCTTATTCTTCAATTGCAAATTATTGCTCTATCATATAAATGGATTTCCCTTAAGCTGATTTTCTCACATTCTTACCTGCCTCTGATTACCAGTATCACTTATATAAAGATGTCATTTATTATCCCTTTTTCACGTCTTTTTTACCTGTGACTGGTTTGAACAATCTTTGTAATCATTTTAAAAGGTCTATATATATACATACTTATATATATATATATATATATATATATATATATATATATATATATATATATATATATATATATATATATATATATATGTATATGAACACATTATAAGATATATATTATTTTTATATTATGCATAATACTATATGTTATATATATATATTATTTTTATATATTAGATATATGTTATAAATATAAAAATACATAATATAATATATATCATATATATACACACATATATATATATATAAATATACATATATATATTTTATATTATATATATTAATAATATATATTATACATATAAATATATGTTATATATATATTATTTATAAGACATATATATGTTATATAGATATATATCCTTTCTATATATATATATATGTATATAAAATATTTGTCTACAATGTATTATATATATTATTTATATATATATGTGTTATATAATGCTTATATGTATATATTATATGATATATATATATATATATATATATATATATATATATATATATATATAGGCTGAAAGAGAAGAGATTCATCACGAGGAAAGTAGATAGCCAGTGATACTGCATTTAATTTTTGTAATATTAAAGTTGACTCAAACGCATAGAGGTGGAAGCGACTTTTGCAGTCGAGAATTGAATTGCGAGTAAAAGCACTGTTATCATAGACATTATGACTATGTCTATCTAGCACAACTGTAAAATGTTGAGATCTCGACGACAGTCTAGCACTCTTCTTTAGTTCACACAGACTAGGTACGATAGTGAAGGGCCCTCTCAAACAACTGCCATGAAATCTTTTATGAAAACGTCGCCGATAGTCAGCCTTACGCGGAGGATAAGCGACTGAAGCTGAATCGCGAGGTCAGGAAGAATCATATTGCTGATTCTTCTTTGGATCTTATCAAGGAGCTCACGGTAAATATCAGGGGCACCAGACCATATGTGGCAACAATATTCAAGGCAAGGCTATATATATATATATATATATATATATATATATTTTTAGAATTGGACATAGCCCGACAATTTATTTAAAGACATTTATATTATGTTTAACGTTCTTTTTATAGATACATGTATTTAAGCATTTGCTTAAATACATGTATCTATAAAAAGAACGTTAAACATAATATAAATGTCTTTAAATATAAATATATATATATATATATATATATATATATATATATATATATATATATATATATATATTCATGCTATGGGCATTTACCGGTCTGGTGTAAAAATAATTTCCATGCGTGAAGATTACTGAATGTACAGTCGAAAGTACTAGCGTATTTAAGAAAGACCTTATACGGCTTATAATAAATAAATAAATAAATAATTAAAAAACAAGTATCATACCATTCATCCAGTAATTGGGAGGTTAGTACATCTTTTAAATTTTGTTAGCGAAGGGATTTCACAATTTTATATCATTAACTTTACTAATTTTCTTTTTTATGAATGATTCATCGTAATATAAATTGAACTGCACGATTAAAATCTTCAGACACACTGGGTTGTATATTAATATTCTTTCGTATTTTTATTAATTCATTCCTCGACTAGTTCCGACCAACATGGCCATCAACAGGAGAAACAAATTCTGCTTGCTAGTAGCAGTGATCTACAAAGATGAATATCTTGATGGAGAAAATGAACTTTTGTCAGTAGTTTTCTTTTTTTTTTTAATTTTAACATTAATTTTGGTCAGACCTTGTGTTGGTCAGTCTATTTTAAGTTGCTATTTAAGATAATAGCTGGATGAATTCATGCTGCTCTGAATTTCTTTTGTCATTTTAACACTTGTATTGGTTTATGGAAAGGGGGGTGTCTCTGTTAAGTGTGTGTGTGTGTTATTTGTTTCGTAGGGAGCGAGTGAGTATGATGTGCGTAAGTGTGTATATTACTATGGGTGTGTGTATAAGTGTGAGGCCTCTAGCCCCGCAAGCATGTCTGTCTCGTGTGGATGAGAAATGTGGGTAGGTCCTGATTTGGGGGTTATATATTAATACTATGTATATTGTTAAATTTGTGATTAAGCCGGTCTGGATAGTGCGTTTTTAAACGTCGGATTCACTTATTTTCATCTCACTCTAAAATCTTTCTAATGTTATCTGCTCTGAACGTTTCTATTCTCTCAATTATAGTCAATTTGGCATGGGTTTTACATCGTGTTTTTGTAGGCGGAAATGTTGTTCTACAGGTAATAATCTTTCATGAGGTGTCGACTTAATGCGATTGCGATAATTATCAATTCAGTTGTGTAAGGGCCATTCAAATTTATACATACATACATACATATATATATATATATATATATATATATATTTATATATATATATATATATATATATATATATATATATATATATATATATATATATATATATATATATATATATAAGTGTGTGTGTGTGTGTGCGTGTGTGTGTGTGTGTGTGTGTGCAGGTATGCAGAAAAATAAGAAAGAACACGTTAGGCAAATAATCCAGAGTTCTTTAGTATTTTTATTTTATTTTAAAAAAGACAGTGCTCCACCAAAACATATAAAAAATCCCATAATAGCAATATAAATACAGTTGACAGTATCGACAGTACTAGCAAAATAATTACTGAAAAATTAAAAATATGTGATAGAGTTGGCAAACTGGCTGAAAAGGAAGGCTACATCACTCTTAAAGACCACAAACAAGATGTTGAGGAAAACCCCACTACCAGAACGATAAACCCAACTAGACCCGACACAGAAAAGAAAAGCAAAAAAAAATCCTAGAAAGGATCACTAGCCAAATCAAAAGACGCCTCGGATTAACACTCTGGATTAATACCAATGAAGTCATCAAATGGTTTACCAACATCGAAAATAAGTCTGATTGCACCCTTATTCAGTTAGATATTGTGCATTATTACAGGTCAATATCAAAAGACCTCTTCACGACTGCCCTGGAGTTTGCTACTGTATATTCTGTCTTGACTAAAGAAGAAATAAACATAATTCTTAGTGCAAAAAAATCTGTCCTCATACATAATGGTGACCAGTGGATTAAAAAACTAATGACAATTTTGACATCACCATGGGATCTCTAGACTCTGCAGAATCTTCCGACCTATTTATACTGTACAATCTAACCGCGCACCGTGGATTAGACATAAAGGACATCGGGATATACAGGGATGACGGGCTCATGGTAGTGAGGAGCCGCACAAATTTTAAAACAGATAAAATTAGAAAGATAATTTATAGTGAATTCGGAAACCTAAATTTAAAAACTATAGTCAACACTAAATTCAAAAGGGTAAACTTCCTCGACGTAACTCTAGACTTAATTAACAACATTTACCTGCCTTACAGAAAACCTAACACTAATCCCTTGTATGTACACCCTAAGTCAAACCACCCTCCATCTATAATTAGGCATATACCCACATCAATAGAGAAAAGAATAAGCATGAACTCTGCAAATAATGCAATATTCCGACAACACAGTAATTTTTATAACACAGCCGTGAAAAATAGCGGATACAATAACGCTGACATTAGTTATAAAAACAATAGTACCAATAGTAAGAAAAACAGGAAAAGAAAGATCATATGGTATACCCCTCCGTTCAACCAAATTGTCAGTACTAAACTAGGACATAAGTTCCTAGCTTTAATTGAAAAACACTTTCCCACTAATAGCAAACTTAGCCAGATCTTTAATAAAAACTCCTTAAAATTAAGTTACTGCTGCACTGAAAAGCAAGAAAGAATCATAAAAAAACATAATAATCAAATCCTGGATGAACATGCATGCCAAAATTGTATTAACAAAAATCCTAAACTTAAATTAGACAAAAATAATGAAAACTTATGTGATTGTAGAATCCCTAATGACTGCCCGTTAGAAAAAAAATGCCTAAAAAAATCCGTGGTATACCAATGCACTATCTCAACCATTGAGAGTCCTAACTGATAGGATATACATTGGGTCAACGAAGAATAAATATAAAATTATATGGAGACAACACAAGACCTCCTTCAACAATATTCAAACTAGTAATCAGACATATCTATCCCAATATTTTTGGCATTTAAAAGAAACGAATAAAACTCCGAAAGTAAAATGGAAAATAATAAATAGAACAAGAACTTGTAAAACCATGCTCTCTATGCCTACATCAAAAACTACACATCATTAAGTTTCTAAATAATGAAAAGTTATTAAATCAGGAGTAACGGTTTTTTCCGACATCAACAAATTTTCGCATTAAATAATTAGCATAAAAAAATAGATAAATAAATAAATTCCATACTTTAATAAAAAGCTTAAAAGCTTAGCCCAATCATTAAATAGAAAAACTCTTTGTGAAGTCGTCAAAAAAAAAAATTGTAGTTCAGTCCAACGCGTTTATATGAAACAGCCATTTGAATAAGCAAATAAATAAGATTAATAGATAGATAATATAATATAAAATAAAACAAAATCCTCTCGAAACTTAACGACTTGCCGTCGCGCCACGAACTATCTTTCGCTTTAAACTGACGAAACGGTGACCGACACTATCAGCTTTGGAATAGATACCCCCCCTTGCCACGGCATAACTTTTCCGAAGGTGACTCATCTGTAGATAAGAATTAACTGTTCGACAACCTAACCAAAATGGCCGGCCCAGCCGTTTCCATAGTAATTAATGTTGCAAAGGACCATACTTATAAACACGCGCAACCCACAAGATAGCTTGTTCCTAAATTTTCGCTTGAGGATGAAACGGGACTCGATACCTTAATTCAACTTAATTTTAATAATTATATTGAGTGTTCCGGCTTTCGTTTTTGAAAGATGAGAACTCCTATGTAGCAAAGGAATCATATTTTAAAAAAAAATTATATATATATATATATATATATATATATATATATATATATATATATTAACTCATATAAAATATATTTTTCGCTACACAATAATAACCATGTTTCAAAAATTGAAGCTAAAAACTTTAAAAAATTTAATTTTATAATTAAATCAAAAGCATTACTTCCATTTCATGTTCAAGGGACTATTGGAATAACTTATTTTAAAATTTACTAAGTTTTAAACGCAGACATAAATTCATAATTCGCTGTTACCTAGGATGAAGGGAAATCTAATCATTCAGACAAGGGGCGGTAGCGTGTTCATTTATATTAACTATTTTTGTATCAATTGCGAGTTACGTTCGAGTAAGAGGTTAAGTTTAGGGAGGGTAGGGGTGTATTTTTCAACGAATTCTGACACCCGTTAAATGCATGTCGTTTGTTTGTTTTTATTATAAACGGCAAAAAATTTTTCGGCATTTTTTTCCTACTTGTGTACTCAAAGTTTTTTTTGTGGATGTTTAGGTTAGCATACGTTTTATTCAACTACAATTTTAAAATATTTCATTATTATTATTTTTACTTATAAATCTTACTGTTCTTCCTTTTATTTATACACAAACACACACACACACACATACACACACACACACACACACACACACACACACACACACACACACACACACACACACATATATATATATATATATATATATATATGGATTTTCATATCATAATGAATTTATCCCATTCATGTATTGATTGATGAAGATTTCATTTCGGACTATTGTTTTTTTTTCTGTTATTGTTACTTTGGTTCTTCCTCCGTTGCTTGTCAACCCACTTAACAAAGGTCAAACTGAACAGTTTATTTAATCTATTGTGGTAAATTGTTCTAATCCAGGGGTCCATTTTTATGCATCGAACGTCTTGCGCTTCTAAACACTGCTCAGTTATTACTCGTCCTGTTTCTAGTGAATCAAAGTTTGCAGTAACTGGCCAATGTTTAGAACTTATAATTGCTATGGCACCCCATTCACGGACTAACAATTTAATCCAATAGATTCTAAAACCGAGATTTCCTATTGCATTTTCTTGAACATAATCACACATTTGTTTTCGTTCTAATTCTGCTTTTTGTATTCATTTATATCGTAAATAATAATTTAACATTATCATTAATCATGGTGATTATCCAATGCAAATGAAATATGTTGGCTCCTGTTCATCTTTTATTCTTTAGATGCATTTATATCTGTTGAGGCTTTCTGTAAAGTCAGTTGGCGATTATTATGCAAATGCATAAAATTCAGTAATTCGAATTTTATTTGTTAAAATTTTATCAAATTTTAAATAATCAATTTAAACGTTAAAAGACAGCCTAGATTAAATTTTGAGGTAGTTTCAAAAGGTTTAATTGTATGCATTTGATATGTAATAGAAACGTCGGTCTAAAGTTATTATGCAATAACAGAGAATATATCTTGATTTAAATAACAAGGGAATAAAATCATCTACGATTCATCAAAAGCTATAATAAAGCAAATAACACACATATTAGTATTTGAAGAATTTACATATAAATGTTTTGTATCTTCTTCCCATTCATGGTAAGCAATCTATTACCCTATAATTTCTTTATGTCCTCTACGTCAGGAGGCGCAGATTTGGATATTCTTCTCATAATTGCTACTTAGATGTGACCTTTAATCATATATTGCTTTCCGCCTTCATATAATTTAATATTCACAATTGACTAATTATTTCAGTCGGATTCAGATCGGGACTTGATAGAGGTCATTCAGTTATTTTATCACCTGTAAAATTTTACGCTCAAAACCTCAGTTTTAAACTTAGAGAAGTAACGCTGACGTGTATAAAGTCACGCTTCCCGTTGAAAATACGAGTGTGCAACTTGTACCATTCAAATAAAACCCTGTCTTTGAAATCGCAACTGTATTGTTCAGTTTCATTTATTCACCGACTAAGAGACAAATAATTGCTTGGTCGACAATTCCCACCAAAACGCCGCCTCCTTGCGTCCTTTATTTTCGACACAATCCCACCTGCATTGGATAAAATCCATCTTTTCCCCCAGCTATCAGGAGCATTGAGTATCATCTGAAATTCCTCTTCGAAAATTACGTTGGAAAAGTAAATTTGCATGTATTCCCTCAATTCTCGTCAGTTCAAATAATTTAGTGCTATTTAAATGTGTTTGTTTCACTAGAATTCGCTTTAATTTACGTTCTTCCCCAGGAGAAAAGTTATTAAAAACTATTCCTTTACTTAAATTTCTCAATTTAGTCATATTTTCAAAATCTTTCTACATTTAATGGCCTGTGCAAAGTTGCTTCGATGTTTCCAACGTTAACTTTTTCTCATTTAATTTTCTTTTCATCATTTCTTTCCATTACGCCTGTTCTAATAAATATTTTCTAGAGGATGATTAAATAAATTAAAATTGAGTATTTTCTGTTCAGATGCGTTATACTGATATTACGTAAATCTGCATAATAACGTCAGACTGTTCATTTTCGTGAATTTTAGATATATCCAATAATATCCGTTGAAAGAGGCTAAACAGGGGTGGCAAAGACTAGTTTGTATTTGGTAAAGTTTAGTTCAGTTATTTCAAAGTTATTGATATGCTTTTAATCATTCACTCCATTCAGGGGTGTAAAGCCACTGAGACACAAAGTGTTACTGATTGTGAAAGAATACAAAAAAAACATTATTAAAGAACACGAACAATAGAAGACAGTAGATAACGATTGACATTAAAGAGGGAGATATCTGTGATTTGCATAATGAATGAACGAACGCGTTTAGCCTTCCTTCAGCATTGCACCTTCTCGCAATGATATTTTCCACTGTTATGAAGTCGAAGATTATATTGAATCAATTGCTAGAAAATTTGATTGACTGACTTGTGTTGGAGAATTTTTCTCGCCAGAATCTATCTCATATATTTATAAATCTACCAATCGTTCCTACTTTGAGTATTGCTGCCACATCTCGATTGGGGATCTAGGTTATATATTGTTATGGACGACCGATAGCAAAAAGTTTTTTGTTTGTTTGTTTGTTTGTTTTAGATTCTCCGCGTAGAATTCGTTACTTCAATATCCTCGTCGCCACTGTTATGGTCCAGGTTAGGACCATGGAAGAACAACACGAACACAAGAGTAGAAATAAGGAAGATATATTACATGGAATATTAATACAAGATGTTGAAGGTGTTAGTATGACTGTCAGTCTGGTTTGGAGTGAACTACTATCGGCTCGACTCGATTCGTCTCTCTCTCTCTCTTGAGAGGCGTAGTATACATAGTGTTAGGAAGAGTTCATTCTGTAGTTATAGGTAAGGAGCCATAACATATATATAGAGAGAGATTATTGATAAAATCCAAAGAAGAATCTGCAGTGTCATTGATCCTGACCTGGAATCTCGTCTTCGGTCACTTTCCCACCGCAGTAGCGTAACTTTTCTTTGCCTTTTCTATAAATAATTTCATGGTAAGTTTTCTTGTGAGCTTTTCTCTTCGGCACCTACACTTTAAGACCTTAGGCGCGGTACTACATTATCAGTAATGTCTCAGTGTCTTACAGTTGAAATGGTTTGATGCAATCTTAAGTTCCATAGTCTCTTCTATCAGACTTCTCACTTATGGAGCTCACTTCCATCTTCTTGCTTCACTGTCAACTATCATCCTCAAAAATTAAATGCTATGTTAATCGTTATCTTCTTCCTTCTTAAATCATGTTCTCTTTAACAGTATCTTTTTCATATTACCCAACATTCAGTAATTCCTTGCTTCGTAGTGGCTTTATTGCCTTGCCTGCGGTCAAATGATTACAAAAAGACTTCAGAAAGGCTGTATTTGAAAGCTGATTTATATTTCGTTATTTTATCTGTAACGTTATCTCAGCAAAAATTGTATAATAATTTCAGAATACCTATTTGAATATTGTTCGATACTGTTCCTGTTTTCCTCTTCATCTGATCCAGTGTTGAGTGAGCAAACTATTTTAATATTACGTGTGTTTTCTTATGTATTACACAGGTGTTTCTTTTCTCAATTGTCATATAACAAGCGTTCCTTCGCAGTAATATCTTATTTTTTGTTTATCATTGTTTCAGGTGTACACTTTGTACATCCTTCTGAACAGCACGTTTTCTATTCGGTTATTTTTCAATATTTGTATGAATGTCTGCTATGTCCGTATTCAGCAGTCTCGTTTTCATTTCAGCCCATTTTTCGATGAAGCTGATTTTTTTCTAATATTTATTTATCATTTATTCTATGGAAATGAATCACCCCAAAATTCGCCCACCTTCTTTCTTTTTCTCACTCATTATCTATCTATCTATCTACAAAAGCCTTTTTCTTATCAATGTATTTATGTATCTACACATCTATCTAGCAGATGTTTCTTATCTATCTTTCTGTCTATCTATCAATCAGTCTTTTTTATCTATATATCTATCTATCTATCTATGTAACAGTTATTTCTGAAACTATCTATCTAGCTAGCTAACAGTCTTTTTCTCATGTATCTATCTATCTATCTATCTATCTATCTATCTATCTATCTATCTATCTATGTATCTATCTATCTATTGGTGTCTTTTTTCTTATCTATCTATCTATCTATCAGATTATTCTCATCTATCTATCTATCTATCTATCTATCTATCTATCTATCTATCTATCTAGTAAAGCCTTTTTCTTATCAATCGATATATCTATCTACACATCTATCTAGCAGATGTTTCTTTTTTATCTTTCTGTCTGTCTATCTATCTATCTATCTATCAATCAGTCATTTCTTATCTATCTATCTATCTATCTATCTATCTATCTATCTATCTAGATAAGCCTTTTCCTTACAAATCTATTTATCTATCTAGACATCTATCTAGCAAATGTTTCTTATCTATCTGTCTGTCTATCTATCTATCAAGCAGTCTCTTTTTCTATCTATCTATCTATCTAGCTAGCTAGCTAGCTAGCAGTCTTCTTATCTATCCATCTATCTATCTATCTATCTATCTATGTATCAATCTATCTATCTATGTATCTATGTATCTATCTATCTATCTATCTATCTATCTATTAGAGTCTTTTTTCTCATCTATCTATCTATCTATCTATCTATCTGTCCATCAATCTATCTAGAAAACACTTTTTCTTTTCAATCTATTTATCTATTTGCACATCTATCTAGCAGATGTTTCTTATCCATCTGTTTATCTATCTATCTATCAATCAGTAGTTTCTCTGATCTATCTATCTATCTATGTCAGTTTTTTTCTTTATCTATCTGTCTATCTAGCTAGCTAGCAGTCTTTTTTTTCTTATCTATCTATCTATCTAGCTAGCTCGCTAGCTGTCTATCTATCTATCTATCTATCTATCTATCTATCTATTAAAATAGTTTTGTCGATTTCACCCTGAATATTTTTCTTCTGAGTGCGGAAGGCTCTGAATAGCTTCCTCTACTGATATTTGATTAATAAAATCCTTATTTCTTGTGATTCTTTATGGACAAAGATTTTAACAAGGGTAAGAAATTATGTTGATTTTCAACCATTCTGGTTTCAAATCCTAAGCAATTTTTCACAGATTAATTTAATTCTTTTCTTTTCGCTATCCTTATGATTTTCGTTATCGCTATATATCATTTGTCGAATTATTTATCATTTTCATTGATTTTTACTGCGACAATCTTTTTTTCCTGGAAGTCAGCAGTCTAAGATTTGTATTGTTACTTGAATTTTCAATGCACGCATCTCACTTAACTTGGATGCAAATAATGTGAATTTCTTTTCTTAAACAATTTTACTAAAAACAAAACTTACGTTGCTTAAAACGCGGCAATCTCAAAAGAAAAAAAATGTAACATTTCAGCCTATATCGTATTGGTTAAAAAATTATAAAACTAAATGTTAGATAAAAACAATACATGTAACTTTTAAACATATTATTTATAATGGAGATATCGTTCAGGGTTTTTATCTGAAGTAGTGCTGAGAACAAAAAGATTCAGAGATGGCGAAGTTCATTTTTACATTTTGTTCCAGACTTTTGCTCTTTTTTATTGCGAGATTTAGAGTTGTTTTTCGCCGCTTTGACTTACCCAACAGTACAAAATTTAGAAGCCTCACCAAGAATTATCATGGGATGAATTGACAGAAGAGTGAAAAAAAGACAATGTAAAAATCTTTTAGAGTCATTGAAAAAAAGAGTGGAATTACTTATTAAACTTATACTTTGAGAAACCTATTCAATTATTGCCAAAGATTTCTGCTGCAATAATCATGGCTAAAGGAGGATTTTTTCGAGAGAGCAAAATTCAATAATTGATGTAATGGAATAAAATGTCACCACCATAAGTGTCTACACTATAGGTAGTAACTGCCTATAAATGTCTGTAAGTCAACGGACTACAGTGTCTATCTAGGATCTGCAACAGTGTAGACGGCGACGTCTTCTCTGTTGGACGGTCGAACTCTCTGACTCTGGGCAGAGAGGAACACGGACGAGGCTCCGCCGAAGGGCAGAGTCTCGTCCAGGGAGGTTGACCAACCCGATCCCGTTTATACGGGATCTACGGGCATTTTTTGGCCGAGCCTATGGGCTCGGGAATACCCCACTTTAAACCCGGCCTTTTGCCACATCTATCCCTCGGGGTGGGGAACTGTAATACTGTCTATCTAGGATCTGTTACTCATATCCTAGCTGTTGTAGAACTCTCTGCCTTCGGGTAGAGAATAACTCCGAAGAACAGAGCCTCGTCTGGGGAGGTAGACAGACCCGAACCTGTTTTTGCCGGGTTTACGGAGAATTTTTGGCCGAACCTACGGGATTGGAAGACCCACGTTATAATCGTCCTTGTATCACATTTACCCTCGTGGGGGGTAGTGAATATTGTCTAACTGGGATCTGTTACTCAGCTTCTAACTATTGTCGAACACTCTGCTTTCGGGCATAGAGGAACCCGGACGACGTTCTGCCCTTCGGCATAGCCTCGTATCTGGAGGTAGACAGACCAGGACCCGTTTTTGTGGGATTTACGAGGAACTTTTGGCCGAGCCTACGGGCTAGGATTGCCCCACATTAAAGTCGGCCTTGTGCCATATCCTACCGTGTGAGGAGGCTGGTAAATATTTCTAACTGGGCTCTGTTGAGTACGACTCAAACTTACGCGAGAGCTACCGACCTTCCAATAATAACACTCACTACTGGATTGACTTTCGATGACCTTGTGCATAACTTACCTTATTTTAATTGTACTGGTATTTTACAAATAAACTTTTTACTTATTTTATTCACCGTGTTTTTTCAGTGTATATTCCTATTAGCACGGAAGATAACAATAATATATTTTTTCTCTTTTTATCTTAATGAAATTTTTAATACAAAAAATCAGGTCTCACTTTTTTTAACGAAGTATAATAATTTTCTATTATTTAAAGTATAAAACGACTTCTTTCTGGACCAATTTAAAAAATTACCAGGGATGGCCTCAAACCTTTGAACTATATATCAACTAACCAAGTTAGAAAACAGATTGAATTGTAAGAAACTATATCTAGAATTATTTTATTATATATTCTATTCGACAGTTTATATTTTATAATGTAAGTGATGGGGGACAATAAATTTATAAAGCAACATATTCGACTTTGCCTTCTGTCTAAATTCTGAAAGTGTATTGACAGAGAGGTATTGAAAATTGTGCATTTTATACAGATGCAGTGAAGTCTCGGAGATGTCAGCTATAGCTTAAAATACGATTGTGACATATCCGAAAAGCCTCGCACTCTTAAATGAGACTATTGAAATGGATTCAGTTCAAATCACTATAGATTTGGCACAAAAGCTTAATGTATCTCATTCAACTGTCAGGGAACATTTCAAGCGAACTAGGAAAACTTGCGAAGATGGAATATTGCTTCCTCGAAAGCTTTCGTCTTAGAATCGAACACAACCTTCCACCGTCCGCGGCAGTCTTTTAAACAGGAATGCCAAATTTTCATTTCAAATCGCATTGTTACAGGTTATAAGAAATTGGTTTCGCATGTCAACAGACAACGAAAAGGAGAATAGTTATCTGAAAATGAGAAACCAGTGCCAACAACAGAACGAGGACTCAATGCAAAAAAATACACTTGCTTTGCGTCTGTTGGAATATAAAATGTTTAGACAATTACGAAGTACTATAAAGATCATTAATTACGAAGTACTGGAAAGATCATTAATTACGAAGTACTAGAAAGATCAATTATTATTTAATAACGAACAGATCATTAATTACTCAGTGCTAGAAAGATCATCGATTGCGAAGTGTTGGAAAAATCACTAATTACGAAGTATTGAAATAAATCATCATTTGTGAAGTACTAGAAAGATCATAATTTATGAAGTAGTGAACGATAATAGGTTACAAAGGACAACAGATGCAGAATAGAAAATTAAGATGTAATTGAAACACCATCAACTAGGAAGTACTAGAAAGATCCTAAATGATATAGTACTGAAAAGAATCAATTACGAAGTATTACTAGATTCCGAAGTAATGGAAAGGTTATCAATAACAAAGTACTGAAAGATCATAAATTATATAATACTGGAAAGATCATCAATTACGAAGTACTGGAAAGAACATTACGACAGACAGTTATTGCTTGAAAAGTAAGTGGATCGGGTAAACAGAACATTACGTTAAAACCGACTTATTTTGGTTAACAAAAACGGTGCTATTCTCCAAGATGGAAATTCAAAAGTAAATTCTGCAAAAACAAAACCAAAAAGAATAAGGTTGTTTGACAGGAGGTTTTTTTTTTACTTCCCCTATTCTTACCAGATTTGGTACCAGTAGATTTTTATTTTTTTCGATCAAAAGAATATTTTCTAGATTATGCGCAAAGTTTCATCATTTTACAGTTGAGATGATTTGATGTAAGCGTGAGATACATGCTAACAATTTCTTCTCTCGCACTTGGGGAAATCTTTCCTGCGTTTTGCTTTCCTGTCAGCTTTGATCTTCAAATATTTAAATGCGATATCAAATTAGCTAAAATCCTGTCCTTTTAATGTTTCCTCTCCTTAATACTGTTTTCTTCTTCTCATATTCTTTCCCATTCAGTAACCTCTAGCGTCTTTGGGGCTATATTGTATTCCTTGTGTCAAATGATTTAAAATATAGGGACCAAAATTACAGAAAACAAAAAAGAAAACGAAAATGGTATTTCTTTATTTCGGTTAAAGACCATTTTCTTTAAATGGAGGAACAAAAAAGTGCGTTCGCGCTAGGGTCGTATTCCTTGCTATTGATAAATAATAATTTAAAAAAAAATTGTTTATATTTATTATTTAACTCTCATTTATGAAAAACATAATCACTTTCCGAACACTCTAATGCACATTTAATGAGATTAACTTCCTTAAACATATAAGTAAAGAGGTTCTATTGCAGCAATGAATATAAAAATATCCTATTTATTTTTTACCTGGATTTTAGCATATTTATGTACGAAATTAATTAAACATTCTGGTTTTCACTTCACACGATGTATACACTGCATGATAAATATTTATTAGTAACTTTTGGAAAAACATTTCAAAATATGTTAAATTGAGTAGAATGAGCATTCTCAAATTCATGATTCATATACTCTTGAGTACTTAATGCAAGTTAACCCTCCTCCCAGAAGAAACCAGAATATAGTTTCGTTATATCAAGGATAAATTCCCGTGTATCATTGTGGATTGCCTATTTTACACATCCGGCTATAGCATAGCTGAAACTAAATTATATTACTAGTGAAGGTTATACCCTTTTTTAATGTTAGTATCCGAAATTATATTTCTTGATAATAATTTTACGAACGGGGAACGGTGCTTAATTATTTTAATTCTACTGAAACAACGGTTCATAACCTAACGACAAGAGAGTAAATGATTCTTAGTTTATCGTTGATGAGAACGGAGAAGACCTAAAATAACTCATTAAAAACAGGATAAAAATAAACCGGTGTAGGAAATCAGATTCAATGAGCAGTTGAAAACATCCCTGACAACATCGACCCTGATAGTTGGGAAACCATTGCTGCAAAATCGGCCCTCCGAGGTGTGAACCAAGACTTTCGGCGTGCTGTTACGATGGTCCGAGTCGCCCAGCCGCGTCAATCACCCACACATCTCTGTGATTCCTTCTGACGACTATTCTAGAGTAGACTGAGTCTTCAGTCATTTTCGTCCCTGCCACCAGAGAAAGGGAACAAGGAGAGAGAATGACGATGCCGATGTCCGGAGGTGAGCCTGTACTGACTACATCTACGAATATATGCAATGTAGATTTTTCTCGTTCCACTCTTCATGTCTACGGACATCATGTCTTTCCGTTTTATCATTATTGATCGCCCTATTTTCAGGGTCTGCACTATTCGCCTCAAAAACTGCATCTATACATACTATATCCTCTCCAAGACAAACTGTGGGACTATCTAGGAGGTAGTACTTTTCCTTTACAGAAGCTATTACCTATTTTCAGGGTCTGTACTAATCGTCTCAAAAACTGCACGCATAAATACTATATACTCACCAAGACAAAGGTGTGGGACTATCTTGGAGGTAGTACTTTTCCTTTACAGAAACTGCATCATGAAGTATTGTTTACACAGTTGAATGCTTACTATTGTAAGAAAGGAATTTATTTATATGAAAGAATTTGCTAAACGTCTACAGACACTTAATTAATATAGCTATGAACTTTATTACTAATTAAAAATCACTGTTTGTGTTCTTTAAAATGCTTCATGCATCAATTCTCATATAATAATTGTTTTCGGAATATCCAGAGACACAAAGAAATATATCAAACGCTTCATTCGTCATCTTTTGCTCGTGTGTCTTATAAGACAATGGAAAGATATGAAAAGAAAAAAGGATTTTCACAAGAAACGAAAATGAATCTGGATTTATATACTTATATTCCCCCTCTTGTTCGACATAGAAAAATTAATTTTACAAAAATTTATACGCTAGCCCATAGAATAAAGAAACAAAAAATATCGTATCTAACTCTAGGACAGTGTTCAAAATCACGAATAAAGCCATTTCTCTTAAGAGAATATTTGCTGTGCTTGCAATGTAATATTATAGCTGGATGATAGTTTCTGAACTTGTTTGTCTACTAAATTGGTTAGCTAATCTATGTTGCATATTCCTTCTCAGTCATATTTATGTTCCTCCTAAACCAACTTGCAGTTTCTACTGCAATCTCGCTAAGTTAGCCTTCATTACGTTTTTAGCATATCCTTGTATAATCTCAAGTTTGAACAACGACAATACCCTTAAACTTTTATTCACATTGACCATCAACTGGTGCCGAACAGTAACGTCTAACCAATGTCAAAAACCTCTACCAGTGTCAACAACAAGGCACAGGCAAGCTATGGTTTCACGCCCCTCCTATCTGTATCGCACCCTGGAACGTCTACCTAGGCCGATATTTCCACGAAGTTACCTGCTTGACAAATGGTGAGATTCGAACCAGTGTCTTATGGTTGGAAAGAGAACGTTGTAAGGCCTCGTCCACTGACACAAATCTGGTTTTACGAAGCTTTCAAAGGAAGTTGTATCAAATTGTTTGGATTCTGAACAAGCGCCAATGTTGAAGGATACATTAGCAGAGTAGGGTCATTTTATCTGGTCAAAGAACTGGGCCAGTGATGTTGTTCTAATGCAACGCCCGACCGAACGCCCGCCCAACCTAATATGAATGTCGCGAGGCTGGAAGCAATCATTAAGGTGAAATGGAAAGTTGTTCCATCTGCGACGTATTCTCTAAACATGTCACATTCAAAATGTCACTTGTTTGGCTTCATGCAATACTTCTTCTATTTTCGGCAGTTTCACCAATCCAAAGAAGTGGAATATAGATTTCTCGACGAATTCTAATATAACCTGGGATCAATCTTTGATGATGGAACCCAAAATTTAAGTAAGAGTTTAAGAGAATTATAGAAGGGCACAGAATGAATGAATAATAATTCTCAAGATTACAAGTCATGTTTTTCAAAAAAATCAGAAAATATAAGTGCCTAATAATATGTTGGGTGATATTTCTTGAGAGATTTCTTGATGGTAATAGTAATATTAACTGTTTTCTAATAAGGAAACTATCGAAATTTATTGGCTGAACAAGCACTTCTACTGTCGCTTGAAATTATATTATAATTCTATTAAAAAACGTTTTCATGAAAAGAGTTTTCTCAACTCCAGTAACTTTTATTGCTTTTTGTACTATTGATGAGGGCTTCATCAGGTTTTGTTTGGAACCGTGTGGACCATCAACATCCTAATTGTTATTACTTTCTCTTCCAGTTACATGTAATACCCGTCTTAGTTTTTGCTGCCGTTGAAAGTCCTCAACGTATACATTCTATTAAATGCTAGATGACTTTATAATTCAATAGCCCTATTCAACGATGTTCTCAGAAGAATATATATATATATATGTGTGTGTGTGTGTGTGTGTGTGTGTACATATATATATATACATATATATACATACATACATACCTATATATATATATATATATATATATATGAGATTAAACTACAAAACATTTATATATATATATATATATATAGAATTGAGTCACTCTCAGTCACTGTGTGTTTATCCGAATCTAAAAATAAACACGCTAAAATTCACCACCATCCCGCACCGCACGCTGATGGCTTAACGGGTAGAGATTCCGACTGACGAAAAATCAGTCGGGTTTCGATCGTAGCTGGAGGCAACCGGACGTCTAGCCACACTGATGAGCTGTGAAACAGCGAAACAGTCTGTCTGTGGATGACAAAAATATATATATATATATATATATATGAGAGTAAACTACAAACATTTTTAATATATTCCATCTTACCGTAGGGATTTTATCAACTTCTTTTAAGTTCCAAAATAATTTAGAAATGGACGTCCTATTTGTGTACGCGTTATTGCTGAAAGATAATATATGTTGGTACCACCTAGTTTTAAAGGTCTTCTTGGTACGCCCGATATAGTTCTTATATTATATGCTAATGGTACTGCACTTATATTCAAAAAGTCTAGGCACCATGACGAAGAGTTCATACCGAAGAAATACCATGAAAGTATTTATAGAAAAAACATAGAAACAAAAACTTCTATTTCAATGATTCCTAAAAATTTAGTGTCTTCAGATCGAACAGCTGTCTCATCATCAGTTGAACGAAAAAAAAATTCCATATAATACACACTTACATACATACGTGTATGCAAACGATATATAGACTATGTAGATATAAATGTGTGTGTGTGTGCGTGTGTTTCTATATCTTATACGTGTGTGCTATTTGTCATTTCTCCCTATAAATATATTCTATATTAGCATGTACATATTTCCAGAAAAAATTAGATTATTATGTTTTTGTTTATATTTGAAAGTTAACGTCTATAGAAGCTTCTGAAAAGATTATAAAAAAGAACTGAACTCCATATTATTTCGCTGTGATTCCATTAGCATATAATATACAGCTATCAAGTATTAGCTCCAAAAATAAGCGAAATACGTAATTTAGGATAATGAATTCCGAAAAATTAATGTATAAAATCAATATAATCCCATTTAGTCAGACATATTTTGAAGATATTTACTTTTTGAACATACCATTTTGAATAAAAACTATCTGGTATATACATATATGAGGTGTTTTTTTAAGAAATCTAATCATAATATTCGGAACGCAATATGTCACTTCAATAGGAATCAAAAAGTGTATAATAAATTAAAATCTGTTAGCTTTACATTAAAGATCAGAGGACAAAAGTCTTCCATCCTGGTGTTCAAAGTTTTTTCCACGTATTTCGAAGTGAAAATAACAAGTGCAAAATATTATTATATTAAAAAACAAAAAACGAAATTCAGTGTGCTTTTAGCATCTACCTACAAAAGAAAATGGGTAACATTTTTTTTAAGCTAGAAAATGAACTTTGCTGATTTAATATTTGCTCATATACAATTTCATACGTTGCATTTCAAAGTGACATCAAGGTCTGTCTATGTCTCAATCTCGCATTCTCTATCTCTCATATATATATATATATATATATATATATATATATATATATATATATATATATAGAGAGAGAGAGAGAGAGAGAGAGAGAGAGAGAGAGAGACAGACAGACAGACAGAGATGGATAGATATAAAGAGCGAGATGGGTGAGAGAGAGAGAGAGAGATGTGTGGGTTGTGCATGTGTATGTGCAACAATTCAGATATAACTAAAAATATCTCTATACAAAGTCAACATGAAGAAAGAAAAATAGAAAACGTATCTAAGACGACACTTCGTCCTCTCGTGGGATTTAAATAATGTAACGGTATTGCATTGCAAAATATAATCATTATATTTGCCTTCCAAATGTAACTCAGAATACAAAACGTGTAGGTTTTCCTTTTGTTTTTATTCATTTTTATCTATCTATCTATCTATCTATCTATCTATCTATCTATCTATCTATCTATCAGTCTATATTTCTGAGATGAGGTATTATGTACATTATTTACACGATTCTGACTATTTTCCTCATCTTTGTCGCCACAAAGATGAGGACAATAGTTCGAACAATACAAATATATGTCTATCTATATCTCTCTCTCTCTCTCTCTCTCTCTCTCGCTATATATATATATATATATATATATATATAGAGAGAGAGAGATAAACATATATTTGTATTATATATATATATATATATATATATATATATATATATATATATATATATATATATATATATATATATATATTGTTGTGTATTCCGGGAATGGAATCCTGCACAAATAAATAAACGCCAGTAATTGAGATAGAAAAATAAGTGTATTAAACGTAAGAATACAGACTTGAAGTGAAGATTAGTACTCTCTCGCTCTCTCTCTCGTTCTCTCTCTCTCTCGTTCTCTCTCTCTCTCTCTCTCTCTCTCTCTCTCTCTCTGTACTCCTCTGTTCCCAATTTCCTGAGTAATAAACGTAGCTTCTTAGCTTCCGTCCAATTTTGGCAATCAATGTTGAAAATGTCTTCATGACGCCTGTAATAGACCCCGAAATTTTTATCATCTTCTAGAGAGTATTTAAATGTTTCTATTGTGTTCCAAACTGCGTCTTGAGAAAAAGTCGCCTCTTTTTCGATATTCTTTTGCTGTGTGTTAACCGTTTAATTTTAATATTAATTCCTTGAGTTGCATTTGTCTTTCTTCACTTCTTCTTATAAACTCAAGCATTGCTTTTTGAAAATCTTCCATTTTTTAGGGAGTGACGAAATCTTTCTTTCTATCTCTTATGTACGTTCTTTTATGTTTGTCGTTAATTTGTAGTTCTCAGTCTGAGTTCCTTCGAGTCTTGTCGCCAAGTTGTTGTGGGCGACGTGACTCTCAAATTTCCGTCGCCAGTTATTGTGTTGGCGAGCGAAAAAATTTTCTTTCTTTTTTTCTTTTTTTTTCGTACGTGTCCGTACTTTTCGTCGTCAAGTTGTTGTGTTGTCGAGAGAGATTGTTTTTTTCATGTGGGTCCGAAATACTCGTCGCCAAGTTGTGGATTCCGGGAATGGAATCCTGCACAAATAAATAAACAACGCCAGTAATTGAGATAGAAAATAAGTGTATTAAACGTAAGAATACAGACTTGAAGTGAAGATTAGTAGTCCAGGAATGCAGGTTAGTAGAAAGTATATGTACAAGTCTCTGTAAGTGAAGCCGTAATTCTCTCTCTCTCTCTCTCTCTCTCTCTCTCTCTCTCTCTCTCTCTCTCTCTCTCTCTCTCTCTCTCCCTCTCTGGACTCTCGTATAACTGTCTGTGAACACCCTGTCTACTGTCTCCGTATCTTTCACCCTGACTCAACGTATCTCCAACTTGACTCAACGTATCTCAACCTACAGGTATTCTCACTGTCAGTATAAGTATACTTTGGACGAGTCCATCTTGTGTAAAATGGGTCTGCCCCACAGCATGCATATATATATATATATATATATATATATATATATATATATATATATATATATATATATATACATTCATATATATGTGTGTGTGGGTGTATGTGTGTGTGTATTAGCAGTTGTAGTGGTTCTGATTAGCATACATGATAACTACTAGTACAAATATATATATATATATATATATATATATATATATATATATATATATATATATATATATATATATATATAAAGAGAGAGAGAGGAGAGCGTTTGAGTAGACGCTCCGTTCCAGTATTAAACAGTATATTTATTTTCACCTACTGTCCCGAATATTCCAAAAATCTTATTAAAAAACAGTATGCGCACTCTGTTAGGATACAAAGCTGGGTCTCGTGGGGCAGAAGGATCCGTCATTAGATCTGTAGTTCTTTAACCCACTCAGCTCGGAAGAAATTTTGTAGTTCACGAAAGGTTGAATAATGCCTTTAAGCCTGAATAACAAATAAAAATCCATTACTTTAGAAATTGTTTTAAATATAAAATTTGGATTTATTCAACACACACAGAGCTAACCTAGGGTTTATACTGCAACTGTAAATAAGGTATTAGGTACACTTGGTTGTTGTTTGTTTTGTTTTATGGCATATCAATCTCAGTGGATCATTTAATGCCAACAAAATTTTAGAAATAGATTCATAGTGATAGTTTGGTAAAAAAGCTGTCTATGTATACATATATATTTGAACCATTTTTCAGTTACTCATATTTTTGAGTACAATCACATGTATTGCAGGTATGTTTTTTTTTCAAAAACGTATTGCTGTTTTTTTTTTCTTAAAATATTAATTTCTGGAAATAATTTTTTACAAAGTATTTTTGGTATTAAAATCTAATTTTTACACGTTATAATGCGGGGTTAACTATTTGCCCATAGCTGGGACCCTAACAGGTGCTACCACCCCCGGTCAGGGTGGACCTGGGAACACCAGCAATTAAGAGATGGTTCCACGCTTCTCAATACCGCCATATCAGAGGCCTTGCTGTTGGACATAGTTTATCGTCTTACCCTGGACGCGGATGTAGTTTATCGTCATACACATGACGCGGATGTATTTTATCGTCATACCCAGGACGCGGATGTAGTCTCCGTTTCGGGGTTAACTGGGACCCTAACAGGTCCTACCACTCCGTGTCAGGGTGGACCTGGGAACACCAGCAATTAAAAGGTGGTTCCACGCTCCTCAAAACCTCCTGATCAGAGGCCTTCCAGTTGAACATAGTTTATCGTCTTACCCTGGACGCGGATGTAGTAAATCGTCATACACAGGACGCTAGACACATTTCGTGGAGAGATCACATTATAGAGCGGTATCAACAATTTGAACAAGGCCAGTACGCTCAGTAATCCTCACTTATAATTTCGACAAATATATAGTCAATTTCACTCGCAATCTTTATACCAAACCGTGGTAATATTTTCAAACACATTCCAAATTTCTCTCCAGGCAGATATGAAGTATTCAATTGTGTGATTCGAACTCCTTCCCTTGATCGCAAAACGAACTTTATTTTCATTGGGCCACGCATGCATATCGCGTCTATATACAGATTCACGTGTACATAATAATACCTGGCCACTCGTAATCGAAGACTATTGCAGAATCTCGCTCAGGCATGTTTGCTTTTATTCAACACCCACAGAGCCCACCTGTGGTTTATACTCCAACTATGCTGAGCAAACTTTTCTTACAGTTTCTGGGAGATAGCGTGTTATCTAGCGTGGTCAACTATTTGAACAAGGCGAGCACGCACAAGCTATCGACGTCTACACCAATTTCACACTCACAAGGCATGGGTTAATTTCCAGGCTCTTTCCACACGCTGGGATCGACCTCCATCCAATCCGATAATATAAGGAACTCTTCTTCCTGCCAAATCGACCATAGTAACATTCGAACCCGGGTCTCATGGTCAGAATACGAACGTTCTAACCACCTGGCTACGCACCCATAAATCACACATACATTCTTACATACATACATACATACATACATATACACATATACATATTCATACATATACGTATGCACACTTCTACATATTCATAATTACGCACATATATTATAGATATATATGCATATATATACATGTGTATAGATAGATAGATAGATAGATAGATAAAGATATATATATATATATATACAATTATATTTACATATATATATATATATATATATATAGATATAGAGAGAGAGCGAGAGAGAGAGCGAGAGAGAGAGTGAGTGAGTGAGAGTGAGAGAAAGTGATAGAGGGGCAGTTACTAATACAATACCTCACTTATGTAAATACAATCTTATTTTCATTCACTCGTCAGAATATTATTATTAGACAGCAGTTTCAAGTTCATGGCCGATTGCTTGAAGACCCAGAAAAAATCTTCCTTCATTAATTTTATATATTAAGTTTTATAATGTTCGGACAATTTTTTCGCTTTCAGTGGAAATATGAAAAGAAATTGGCCCATACCAATTTCCAAATAGGACACCGTACAACTAACTGACGCGTGAAAACGCGATACTTATAAAAATCAGAACTGATACCTACCAAAATTTGAAGATAGTATAATTGAAAATAAAAACACACACATGACATTCACCAACTCGTGAAGTCGCCGTACTTGACAAATATTAAATAAAACAAAACGCTTATAAAAAATGTTTATTAGGCTGTGTCACATATGATGTCATTTTTTTTTCTATCGAATTTATTCTTTGATAAATTTAGAAGATAATTTAGAATCATATCTTATTCAATTATATATTCACTGTTAATTCCACTGACATCATTTTACTGATCAGGCAGCTATTCGATATACTTCGAGTAAAATACCGCAAGTGATCTTAGCCAGGTTATCTTACATGTAACACACATCAGCTACAACGTCTGCAGTTCTTGTGGTACACTAATTTTGTACCCTAGGGGGTTATTGGACTCCAGATGGGACTTGAATGTTTTAGTATTATCTTTTTTACCCTGCTGCTGCTGATAGATGTCAATGGCTTATGGTAAAGGAAGATAAAACAAAATTCAGGAAACAGTGAGTAAATAAATTAATTTGTGGGGAGCTTTGGCAAAACAAATGCAAAGAATGGTAAATAGACAAAAATGTGAAGAGCCATGATCTTCCACACTATGAAAGGATTAAACAGATAAAATTAGAATGAAAAAAATATTTATTTAGAAATCGAAAGAGGCGTTATTACTCATGAAAATCTGCATTCGCTCGTTTCCATACAAAGAGAATCTCCGTAATATACCCAGAAATAATGTAAAAGTATTTCCGAGATATATTAAACGTTGTCTCCCAGCTGTGGTACGAGTACTTGTGTCACCATCGTTACGTAAGTTTAGACAATTAGCCGGTTTAAAACTAATTAAAATAAAGAATGACGCGAAAGCCGCGATAACATTTCGTAATTCTATGCCTGTCATGATATGGGAATTCGACCAGCTGTCATGGAATAATTAGGAAATACAGCGCTTATTTAGAGGCGCGTCACCTCCACATGTAAGCCGCCATGTTGCTTAAATTAGTCCAATAGCTTATAATTCTTGGTTTAGTATTATTTGATTCGGTTGAAAGCAAATTCATTTGTTTTGCAAGTCTGTTCACGCCGTTCGGTCTGAAAACAGTGGATGCAAAAATGGCTGATCAATGGAATATATTTAAAGAATAAATTATACGAGTGTGTTTTTTTTTTACCTTATTCACATTGTTCGTACTTTTGCCTTCAACGTTATTGCCATCTTCACGGCATGGCCCAGTGGATAAAACCGTTCTTTGGATTCAGTGACTTGGCCCAAAGTGTTTGACTCCAATACCTCTCTACTGCAGTGGTGAACAAAAACTTGGAGAGTTGAGTTAAAGGGAGATAACCGAGAAAAACAGAAGAGACATGTCATGTGGAACTAGAACAATCTACCCCGGTGGACGAAATAAAGGGTTCAGTTCGAAATTCCACTCTTGAAATTCTTTCTTGAAAAAGGACGGAGCGTATAACGGCCGAAACGTCGTATATATATATATATATATATATATATTATATATATATATGAAAATAAAGATGAAGACAACAGTCCAAATAATGTAAATAATTACAATACTTTATCTCAGAAATATAGTGGTATTTTTTTATTAATTAATATTTTATTATCGATCATGAAGAGTTTGCGTTAAAATAAATTTCAAGCAAGAAAAAAAAATCCTCTTTGTATGATTATATTATTGTATACTTTAAATAGGAGGAATTAATTTAAATTTTCAAAATATTTTACACGTGAGTCTTTATGGGAAATAAAGTTTTTATATAGACGGACGTTTATTTATTATGAATTATTGCTCACATCAAATCGATATTGTAAGAAAAAATAATTTGAGGATGTTAACGATTGATGTCTAGTGAAAATATTGTCTGGAATAAAAGCGTTCTTTTCGTTTAAAGTTTATGAGACTAATTTCATATTGGCGAGTATCGAGATTGGTAAATAAGCAAAAATGTGGAGAGCCACGATTGTCCACACTATGAATGGATTAAGCAGATAAGAGAAGAATGAAAAAAAAATGTTTCTTTAGAAATCGAATGAAACGTTATTACTAATGAAAATCTGCTTTCGCTTGTTTTCATACAAAGAGAATGTCCTTAATATCCCGAAAAAAAATAATGTAAAAGTATTTTCGAGATATATTAAACATTGTCTCCCATCTCAGGTACCAGTACTCGTGTCACCATCGGGACTAAGTTTAGACAATGAGCCGGTTTTAAACTCATCATATTCAAGAAAGACCCGAAATGCCGTTAACATTTCATAATTTTATGTCTGTCCTGATATGGGAATTCGATCAGCTGTCATAGAATAATTGGAGTAGATAACACTTATTTGATGCACGTGTCATGTAAGCTGCCATGTTGCCCGGACTGGTCCAGTAACGTATACCTCTTGTTTAGTATTATTTGATTCGGTTGAGAACAAATTAATTTTTGCATATATGGAGAAATATTAAAGTTTATGAGTTCTCCGTGTTATACTTTGTGATCTAGAGATAGCTTTATGACCGGAGTGTACAGTTCGATTTTAAATGAAGGCGGCTTGTAGAGAATTCAAATCATAACGAGTTTACTCACGCCGTCAAATGTAATTAGATAAGTCATCATGTTCGAACGATCTACCGTTACGATAAGCCATAGTTATCTATCATCATCAGCAGCAACAGCACAAGGTAGATAATCCTAACAGATTCAAATCACCTCAGGAGTCCTGTAACATATTAGGGTACTACACTAGGGTATCACACGCACTGCAGTTATTGTAGTTGGATTATGTTTAATGTAAGATAGCCTGGTCAAGATCATGTAGCTTCAGGCTGGATTGAATCCAGAATTTTTCATAACATTCCATCTGTTTTTAACTAAGGCTTTTTGTTAATTTTAACTACATTCTATTAATCATTTTGAAGAACCATTTTAACTTCATCAACATCGCTGATACTAATCTTCGGAAGAGCAACTCTCGGCGCTTTTTTGTCACACGTTTTCAAATGACATAAAGTGAAATGTTTATCTCGAATCAATTGCTAAGTTCACTAATTTACTCTTTTTCTCCCCAGAGTCTATCTTGCATATTTTGTAGCATTCGCCGATGCAATGGATATTACTGCGACGTCTGTTTTCTGATTTCTGTTTTATATCTAGCAATTCCTGACAAAATTCAAAGAAATATATACAACGTTATCGGTTGTCGCCTGGCATACTGGCTTTAGTCATTATACGTTCGCCATAACGTAACTCCCTTTCTTTTTTCTATAAATAGTTTCATGGCGATAGCACTGATAAACTATGCACGTTTGTACGTCGAAACCTCAATTTTAAGCGCAGTACTAGATTGGAAGATAGGTCCCATAATTTCAATGTCGAAACAGCTAGATATAACCGTAATTCTATGCTAATAGTTAATTCTTCCGTAATTCTCTCTGACAGAAATCTCTTCCCGATTCTTGCTTTCTTGTCAATGACGATCTTCAAAACTGTAAATGCATTATCAATTGTCATCTTCTGCCACCTTAAACTCTGTACTTTTATTGTCCTCTCCCAATCTCTTTCATACTACACAGTTGAATCCTAGCGGCTTTTCTTGACTTGCATGGGGGAAAGGTTTAAAAATATGAAACTAGAATGGGTGTCATAGCAAGTTCAGTCAGGCTGGCAATTTTTAATCAAAGATAGACAAAGATAGATTCCTTATGTATATTAGCGTAATGTGATTGAAACAGAATCGAACGGAAAGTGAACTCAGCAATTTACTACAGCAGGAATAGTTAAATCTTCCTAATTCACAGTACAGTACAAGTATTGCAATTCCAGTACAGTAAAAAAAGGTTACAAATTACAAATTTATATTTATTAAAAACGAAAAATAACTTGTGCATTGTCAAATTTACCTAATTTGAAACAGAAAAATTGAGATTGTTAAATACACTATTTGCAATCTTCTGGCAGTTATTCATTCATCCACGGTATAATTGTCTTTTATATATATATATATATATATATATATATATATATATATATATATATATATATATATATATATATATATATATATATATATATATATATATACACACACACACACACACACACACACACACACACACACACACACACACACACACAGAGGTTGATTGAAAAAAAAGCTACTCATTAAAAATTACCAGGCAAGCTAATCAATGATGGAAGGATACACTCAGTCAGTTAGGTGCCATATGCTTAGGCGATCATGTATCTTTCGATACATAACTGACGAGGCAGATTTTTCCTGCAATAGGTTGACATTATTTTCTCCAGTCGAAGGCTATGGAACCCGGTCTGGCCTGCTATTTACCCATAGCTGAGGAGGGAGAGAAGAAGAGGGTATTAGCACGTAAGCGAATGCAATAGATTCGATCGGAATTCGAACTCGGCTCTCAGATTCCTCAATCCGAGCCGCTATCCATTACTCCACTCCTACAAGTGAGTGTTCTATAAGATTAACAATAAAATAAATATGTATTTATAAAATATGACATCAAGAACTTCTATCAATCAATTTCCGAAAAAGGTCTACTGGAGGCTTTGCATTTCGCTAAAGGCTTTGTAGAAATAATATCTGACTAAACGAAAATAATTGTATATTACCGCAAATTCATTTTATTCCATAGACCTGGATTAAAAAAAAAATAAAAACGACTGATTTGACCTACCAAAAGTTTCTAATATATCTGCGTATTTCATATGAAATCAACAAGATCGTCCATATAAACAATCACCGTCTATATGGGGGTGAAAGCCTGCTGATAGCGCCAAAAAAACAAAAGAAATAATGACACTATTCGAAAAGTGCTTTTTAAGCTCTTTAAAAGCCTCGGATTTGAGATAAAAGGCGCTATAAATAAAAAAATATATATATATCGTTAACTCTCTGGGCGTTGAAGTGAACCTTCTTACTGGCAGTGTCTCCCCTTACATGAAATCTAACGTAAAGTTAAGAGATGTAAATATTAGATCCAACCACCTACAGAATATAATTAAACATAACCCCAATGGAATAGAGTCTAGGTTATCCAGAAACTCTTCTTGGAGGAAATATTTTGAGAAAAAAAAGAAAGAATATGAGAAAAATTTAAAGGTAAAGTGCCACAAACGGAATCTAAAATTTTGACCTCAACAAAATTAAACCCCATACGATGGTCATTTTATGGGGAAAAAATTATTTCGTTTAACCCCAGTCCTTTTAACATTTCCGCTGCTAACTACGAAGAACTTCGTTTTTCTTATCTTGCTCCAGCAGGCTAAGTACGGAAACCTACGTTTTTTGCATACCGCTGGTATGAGTGTCCCGTTGTGCCATCTATCGTAAAATACGGAAAATTCTAACAGTTCTATCATGCAAATTATTAGTCAGCCTCGATTTTTCTCTACGTCATGGTAGTTTCGTATCTAATTGCACTGGGAAAATGAGTAGCAGTGAAAGTGTTAACTTAGAGGTAAAATATAATATAGGTAAATTATTTTTCAAGTTGCTTTCTAAACACTTGCCCCAAAATTCAGAATTACACAAGATATTCTATAAAAATACAATCAAATTAAGCTACAGTTGCACTAGTAATTTACATACAATAATAAAAAGACAAAATATCAGAAACCTCAACACTAACATGCAGCAGAATAACACTATTAATATTTGCAACTGCATAAATAAATTTAGATATTAATTAAATGTAACTTGTAAAACGGAATCTATAATTTATAAAGCAGAAGTAACCAATATTTATGATCACAAAATTAAAACGTATATAGGTTGTACTGAAGTTATTTCAAGCTCAGATGGTATAATCATCTACCATCTTGTAAGCTACCAAACCTTAGATACTGGACCAAACTTGCCAGAAACATGGGGAATTTAAAAGAAAAAATAACAGTGATCTAATCGTAATGTGGAAAATTTTAAAAACTTAAAATCATATATAAGAATTATACCCGAATTTGCAAACTATGCAAATATGAGAAATTAGCGATTATGACATTTCCGGATCCCCAAAATATTTTAAACCAAAAATCCGAAATCTTTATTAAGTGAATATGAGGCCGGATAAAAAAATCTAATTGAAACCCCCTCTGTTATTTTTAATACGCTCGCCTCCCTATCTTCCCTTACATTTAAGTTATATATTTGCTAATCTTCTTAACTGTAAACATTTACAATACACTTGAATTCCTGTTTCTTTCTTTCCTTCACCCTTCTTTTTTCTTTTATTTTTGTTCTTTTTTCTTCTCCATACCACTTTTCTTGCTATTACATATTTTTCGATCGTCATGCGCCCGTTAATTATTTTTTGAAAAATAAACTGTAGTGTTTTTTGATAAAAAGCGTTAAGGTGTCATTTTTTAAAAAATATCGTCCGAAGTGACCATCAATTTGAAACCAAGATCGAGTACATATATATATATATATATATATATATATATATATATATATATATATATATATATATATATATATGTATATATATATGTTTGTATATTTAGGCAGCAATCCTTCTTTCATGCACATTTCATTAAAAACGACTGACAAGTTGCTTTTATTTCGTTTTTTACATAATTTCTTGTGCGATCTAATGTTTTTTTTTTCAGATGATAAATTATATAAAAACTGTCCGAATAAAAATAATGGAAGCTTTATTAATAAAAACAAACAAACCAACACTTAATAATATTAACTTTGAACATGGACATAATATCTTGACCGTGTTTTGAAACAAAAAAATGAAACATTTTATTAAACATACATATAACAAACTATTTCTAATTCTAACAGTTAATATATAATCCTTGAAAATGGCTAAATGTATAGCCGAAAGCGCTCGGATAAAAAGAACATTCGGACAGTTTTTATATAAGTTACAATACGAATATTTCAGAGTGTTCGGTGTCAATCCCAGGACAATGCAGAATATTCTGAAAGAGTTAGATGAGTCTAATGGTGATTACAAACGTACGACAGCCCGGAAAACTCACTCTGATCATTCTGATAAGAAAAGATCTCCCGAATTTTTAATGAGGGCGTCAGACTCAACACGGAGTTTTATATCGTGTCTTGAAAAGGTAGTGGTGTCCTGAGTCAAGAGGGCGCCTGCTTGAAGGTCCTATGCCTGGGAAATGATCCTGCCCGATGCCACACAAGCAGGATAAGCAAGTCATGGCTGTCAGACAATTTCTACGACCGTCCCTTACATCTGGCCACCTAAATTCCCAGACTGCAATCCCCTTAATTATTATGTGCGGGGCGCAGTTGAACGAGCAACTAACAAATCTCCTTGGAACACCAAAAATGAACTGAAGGCAATGATTATGGCAGCATTCAAGAACTTAAACAAGGTGACCGCCCAGAAGAGATGCAGGAGATTCCGAAGTCGTCAGGAGGACGTAGTTGGAGTCAATGGCGATTTTATTGAATATATTAACATTTTAGTATTTCAAGATAATTTTGTGCAATTTTGGTAAATATATTTTTTAAAAATGAGATTCATTCAGACGACAATTTATCTATCGCACCCTGTGCACACACTTGTAATTTTTAAAAAAAGGGGGAATTTAAATACAACTCCTTTATTTACACATGTGCCTCACGTTTTAAAGCGCTCTACACACTCATTCATCTTCTCTTGATTCATCGTGCAGTAGCCATAGTTCTTCCACTGCCGGTCATGTATTTCGACAGGTTTGACTCTCTCACACTTTTTATCTCTCTTCCCCTCTTTCTCTCCCTACCCAGAAAAAGTGGTCTATGGCACATTGTGTCCTTGATGGTGCAATCGCTCTGTGGAAAGTGTTTGACCTCCTTGCTCCCTGTCAAACGATTGTAAAATGGAGCATTACGCCGCTTACCTACACGTCATTCCATGAGCATGCCTGTGGCCACGCATGTAGTATTTACCACGAAACTTAATTATTGGCTTTGCTTTAAGATTAACTCTCGTACAGATATATATATATATATATATATATATATATATATATATATATATATATATATATATATATATATATATATATATATTGAGGGGCTGTTTACTCCTCCTATATAGGAGATTGTGTGAATTAACTAAAGAAAGAAAAATAGATTATCTGAACAAGAAACTTATTCCAAGTTATGTTACCTATATATATATATATATATATATATATATATATATATATATATATATATATATATATATATATATATATATATGGTGAGGAGAGGTTGAATACCTATGTTAGTAATTACAACAAACACGTTGGGAAAAATCTTTAGAAACTTTGCATTGTGCAACCGAAAGCCGGTCCAATGAACTATAGAATGTCAAATGATTGGTGACAACCTGCTTGCCATAATTGAAAGGCACTCAATTCAAGATATTTTTGAGCAAGATCTGCAGGGAAAGCGACATGGAGTTCAACATGTCGCCCGTATAACAAAACAAAAAAAATTGTTTCTCAGAGGGGACGAGAGAGAAGTATGGATGTTTGTAGGTAACATAACTTGGAATAAGTTTCTTGTTCAGATAATCTATTTTTCTTTCTTTAGTTAATTCGCACAATCTCCTATATATATATATATATATATATATATATATATATATATATATATGAAGAAATATAGTCTTAATGTGCGCTATATTTATCGCATAAAGTGCTCAATATCAGAGATAGAGCGTGTGTAAATATAAAAGTGAACATTGAAGTCAACACTTAGAGGCGACACTCTGTTTCACGCTAGACGCAATCATTTATATATATATATATATATATATATATATATATATATATATATATATATATATATATATATAGCGCATCAAGCACTTTTAAAAACTTTGGGAGCGGTTCCTCACACAAAAGCAGGACAAAAGTTGAGTTATTAACTTTACGGTAGGTGATACTGTGTTTCCATTGGGACTGGGTTACATTTGTCTTTCTTGTACATTTGTGGCTCGTCTGTCTTTAACGATTAATGTGTGTAGTAGAGAGTTAACTGATAAATGTTCCGTTTAGCAATGGCAAGATATTCATATCGTGAGCAGGCAGATATTAACTATACACACACACCCGTGAGTTGTAATTGACGTGTGGCTAAGCGGCTCTATCAGATTGCATTTCCAGCACGAAGGTAGCAAATTCATCCAAATGTTTCGGCTGTCTATCGTCGCGTTGCTAAGACAGGATTCGTGCCACTACAAACTATGGAACTAGGAACACTGAGGTCCGCTCGCATGCCTGACCACGTAGAAAACATCTGTTTGCGTGTGTGTGCGGGTTTGTGTGTGTGCACGCACGAGAGCATTACTTACTCTCGTTCGCCGATTGAGCGCTATTCAGAAAGGGAATATTTTAAAACAGTCACTTATCTTGGTATTAAGGCATCACACTTCAGTTATGAATTAAACGGTCTGGCTGCTGATTTAGCGTTTATATACATCACGTACATAATACGTGAAAAGATTACCTTTCTCTGTCGTTGGCCGATAGTTTGTCTCTATTTGATACCAAACCGTGCGAGTTTCGATCCTGACTTGAAGCAGTCGGACATCTAGCCACTCTGATACAAAAGAAGACCGATGGTTAAAGTTTTATTCATTTCAAAATATGTTTCTAACAAAACAATAGAAATAAGTTTTATTGTGTACGCTTTATGCAGAATTTATTTCTCTTTTGAATGATGTAAAAATTGTATATTTTTCTACAACTTGAAAACTTTAATGCTGGATTAATTTAAATTATCTAAATTTACCGGCAAAATAAGTTTAAGACCGCATGGGTATTATTATATTTAAAGCAAAAAAAAATATAGTAAAAATGAGCAAAAATAAATATACAGGGTGTCCATAAAGTTCGTGTTCACTTTAAAAAATGTATAAGTTTATTTGCATTTGCGATAGAAATAAGCTGTAAAAAATGTTATAAAGTTTAATGTATCTAGTTTTAAGTATAGCTAAAATAACTAATGTGATTTCAGGCATTACTGTAAATCAGTTGGCAAATGTTTTCCGTGAACTGCAAAATCGTATTACCCTTTGTATTGCTAATGATGGAAGACACGTGGAAACTTAAATAAATTCCAATAAAACCTTAGAAAATATAGATTTACTTCTTTCTAATATTTTTACAAATTATTTCTATCGCAAATACAAATAAAGTTATAACTTTTTTTAAAGTGCACACAAACTTTATGGACACCTTGTATTTATCAATAATTTGTGCCGAAACCTTTATTATTAATTATAGTTTCACATCGCCTGATAATATTCGTGGTGTGTAATAATAATAACTACTATTTTAACTTATTTTTGTGGTAAATATCCGGAATAATTTTCCCCATTAATTAATGTTTATGTATCAATAATTAAAAGAAATTTTTCTTCTGCAATATATGAACTTGTATACTTTCGCATTTAGAGTGGATGTAGAACAATGGTTTGGTTTGGATTAGTTTGGTTTGGTTTGGTTTGATTTGGTTTGGTTTGGTTTGGTTTGATTTGGTTTGGTTTGGTTTGGTTTGATTTGGTTTGGTTTGGTTTGGTTTGGTTTGGTTTGATTTGGTTTGGTTTGGTTTGGTTTGGTTTACGGCACATCAACCACAATGTATGATTTAATGTCAACAATTTTTATTGGTGATAATATTTTTTTCCAAAAATATATTACTGGTAATATTTTTCCTTCAAAAGTCTGTTTCTGGTAATATTTTTTCTTCAAAATGTATCACTGGTAATATTTTTTCTGAAAATGTATTTTGTTTTATTTAGTTTTATTGATTTACTAACTCAATTGATTATTTAATTCTGAAAAGATTTTTATTGTAGATAATATTTATTTCTCCACAATGTATAGCTGGTAATTTTTTTTTAATATATAACTGATTTTTTCTTCAGAAATATGTTGCTGGTAATAATTTTTATTCAAAAATTTACTGCTGGTAATAACATTTTTCAAAGTATTTCTAGTATTAAAAACTATATTTACAATCTCATAGTGTTTTTACCACAGTTTGGCGGTTAACTATTTACCCATAGCTTGGACTCTAACAGATGCTATTACTCCGGGTCAGGGTGTAGCTGGAAACAACAGCAATTAAGATGTTGTTCCACGCTCTTCGAAACCTCTTGATCAGAGGCCTTGCTGTTGGACGTAGTTTATCTTCTTATCCAGGACGCGGATTTTGTTTATGGTCTCAGAACAATAACTTACCGGTCTGTCTACTAAAGACAGCAGAGTGCTTTCATTAAAGTTTTGTTACAGACACACATACTTGGAAATAACAACAAGATTTATTTGATATTCCGTCGGTTACTTAAACGTGATATCGACCATTCTTAAGTTAATAGCGGAGAAAATAATAAATGTATTTACCCTTTATCAGTATGGCTGATGTCAACCTCTAGGGGAACAAGTCACTGCACCTTCCCGGTCTTTCATTTTCCACTGACATAAAGGGGAACTATTATATAGAATTAATTGCTAGGTCTACAGCTCGGAAAAGTGCTTTACTGTGTTATGCCCGATGATTTTTCTCGTCAGAAATCGGTTTTCAAATTTAGAAACCTAACATTCACCTCTGTATTTAATATTTCTGTCACATCCGGTCTGTTGATCGTTCTCTAGATCTCGAGATACTTGACAAAATTTAAAGCGTAATCTGCAAAATTATCCGTCCTAACCTTTCATCGCGGCTTTTCATTCGTTTTAGCGTAGCTATCCTGTAACAATTTTTATAAATATTTTCATAGCAATTGTTGTGATGAATTTTTTCTCTTTGGTACATAGATTTCATGAATTTAAACACGGTTTGGCAGTTCGGTCTCATTAATTTAATTTTGAAATATCTAGATGGATCCGTTGCCTCTATTCTAACAGTTTTTCTCACATGTGGAACTCTCTTCCAGCTTGGCATCGCGATTTAAAAAAAAAGATATCTAGAAAGGGGTACGTTTTTCAGTAGAAGAAAAACTTTAGATATATATTCGGTTTATATCCGAGACTGCATCCATCTATTACAATAATTTATTCCTCTACACTTCTCGACTGTTGAACTATACTTTTGAAAAATACAAATGCATCGTCACTCATCATCTATCTCCTTGAATCCCGTTCTTTTATTGTTCTTTATACTCTGTGACCTTTTTTTCAGTTTCTTTCACTCGCGGAAACCTATTGCGTCTTAGTGGCTTTATCGCTTGACTTGGGGTGAAATGACGTTTAAAAATAACCTGAGGGGGTTACACGAGCAAAATTTGTCAGGCGATGCTTTATGCTGCTCAGTCAGTTAAGTGTCATAAGTGGTACAGGCTTGGGCTATCTTGAATCTTTTGATACATGGCATTGCTATTTCTTTCTGTGGTAAACTGGTTGCCAACAAGTCTATCCTGCTATTCAGACACATAGCTGGGTGTGGGGAGAAGTGATGGATTCATACCTACTTTTGCGCAAATAAATCCAACTAACTTGACTGGAAGGCGATCTCGGTCCTCCGTGTTCCCAAGACCAGCTGATATCAATTGCACCACAACGCGCTTACAGATAGCGACTCGTATATAAACCACTAAGAGTAAAAGTAAAAACGAATATGAATCCGTCTCTTCTTCCGGCCAGCTATGGGTAAAATAGCGGGCCAGACATAGTCGCATAGCGTAGGGTGAACAACAGTCTAGTAGAATGAAAGCGCTGAATTCAAACCACCTCCTATCTTGTAGATCCTGCCTCGTTAGGCAAAGCTCAGAAGAAAGTACCTTCAAAAATAAAATATAACTTGCATGAATATAGGTTATACTTTTAGCAACGTGTATAGGTAAGCAACCGGAGCTCGCATGAGTCGTTAGAATGTTCGCTTTCCGGGTTCGAATCTCATCATGGTCGACTTGTGGCTTCTTGATGATATCGAACCTGGGGAAACAAAGATTCCTGAAAACTATACCGCTGCTTGAGCCAAGCCGGTGATTGTACTAGCAAATCCTGACCGACGGTTTGAGCATAATGATCTTGTTCAGACTGTTGGTCCCACCAGATATTTAACACTCTCTCCGGAATTGTTAACAAAAGTAGTTGCAGTAAACCACATGTTGGTTCTGTTGAACAAAAAGAAATGAGCCCGAGCAGGCTACTGTAAAAGTGATTGGCTCGCCGCTTCGCATACAAGCGGTCAGTCACTAGTATTATTATATGTGAGAGTAAGAAGCTACTTGAATTATTATAATCTGTTTTCCTCATTTCTTTAATCACGGCAAATCAGTGACAAATATTTGTTAAACTTATCTATACATTAGATCCATCTGGAGGAGATGATGTTTTCAAGATCATTCTATAAGAGAAATCATCTTTCGCAAGGAAATGCTTAAGCAGTTCCGTTTTCATATTAATCATTATGAAACCTATAGAAATCGGAGACGGTATTTAAGAGGTCTTTTCAGATTCTGAACCTTGTGATTTACTTAGGGAAACATTGTTCAGCGGCACTTCCTGCTGTTTTTAAGAGTTTGAATACTTATATTTCCCTGAAGATAATTGTTTCAATTTGCAGTCTGATTTATTTAATGGTGTCTTCTATTTCAATGAAATACATCTATATCTAGGCGCTGAAATTGGCTATTCAATTTCAGTAAACGCTGCAGGATATCTGTCTATATTTCTGAGATAAAGTATTATGTACACTATTTTATTATTTGAACTATTTCAGCCGTTGTACGCTCCGGACTTCTTCGGGTATTTCGCTCACTGGGGTAGACTGTTCTAGTTCCACATGCCATGTTTTAATGGATGTCAGTTATCAGTTATCTCCTGATAATTCCCCTCTCCAAGTTCTCCACTGCCATAACCAGGTATTGAACTCTTTGGGTCCTGTCACTGGATCTAATCAACACCTGTGTCATGTGTACTTCAGGACATCTGTGTATGAATTTCGGTGTATTATAAACCTAATGTCTCAGCAACCATTTTTTACCAGTGCTCATAATGCAATTTTTTCTATTATCATTTTATGTTTTTTTCCAGAGCTCATATTGCAATTTTTGTTGTTATTATCGCTTATCTCTGACACTCCTTATTACTGGTTCCCATATTGTATTCATTCTTATCCTTGCTCGGCTTAGGAGATTTTTGTGGCCTAGCATATGTTTTGATTCCTTAAGTTTACGAATTTTCCAATGGTGTTCTTTGTCTATAGATAATGATAATAGCAAAAATTGCAATATGAGCCCTGGTAAAAAAAACTGAGACATTAGGTTTATAATACCCAGAAATTCACACACAGATGTCCTCAAGGACACATGGAACAATGGATAAAGACATTGATTAGATCCAGTGACAGGACCCACAAAGTGTGTGTTCAATACCCGGTTAAGGCAGTGGAGAACTTGAAGAGGGGAATTAACATGAGATAACTGATAACTGACATCCATTAAAACATGGCACTAAAGCCGTCTACCTCCAGTGAGCGAAATAAAGGGTTCAGTTTGACATTCCAACTACCTGAAGAAGACCGGAGCGTACAACGGCCGATGAGGACAATAGTCCGAATAATGTAAATAGTGCTCCAAGATATGTGTTTTAGAAATAACTTGAACTTTATCCCCTTTGAATTTCTGGAGACTAAAGTTGGATTCTTTGATCATTAATCAGTTGAATTTCACATCTGCAAAATAATTCCGAATCGTTTCCTACATCTTAGGCATTTTATTTACAGCTAAAGGGTGTTTCATTAAGACGGATCAAATCATCACTAAAAGAAAAAAAATCAGTGTTATTGAGGAAATTTTATTTATTTCTCTATTGGATCATGTTATTTAAGTAATGGCAATTATGTATGAAAAATAATATCACCCAAATGTCCGCCAACGCTTCGGCGGCACACCTCTATTCGATGGTTTAAATTTTTGATGACGTTTCTGCATAGTTGCTCCTCGATCTCAACAATATGCCTCATTATCTCATTTTGTAGCTATTGAATTTTTGTTGGCTTGTTGGCATAGACCTTACTTTTGAGATGAACCCAAAGGAAGAAATCTAAAGGCGTCAAATCGCACGATCTTGGTGCCCAATTGACTTCGATGTTTCGAGACATGATACGATCTGGGAAGTGCATGAAATGCATTTCTGTTTGAACGTCCATTTTCGTAATAGGCATCGGTAACTTTAACCTGTTGTTTGATTGTTAATCTTTCCATGGTTGGAATTGCCAAATACTTAAGTTGTTAAATCTGAAAGAAAAAAAAATTAGACCCTTAAACTTAATTCACATTAAGAACAGTCCAAGTTCTAGGAACACTCTTTATAAATAATATTTTATCTACCGTGCTTTAACGTAAATAACTGATATCATCATGTTCAGATACAAATACACTGACGGTTGTATAATTAGCAATGCTCTCAGAATCATTGTTTCTGTCGGAAATATTATTAAGAACTTCATTCACACTTATATGCACAAATATTTATAGCATTATTATTCATATTGAGAGATGTTTGTTTAATGTCCTTCTTAATTAAATTCAAAGAACCGAATCTATCGTGGAGGTGGGACTCAGGAGGTGATCGATGAAGTCCGCAGTAAAATGTGATCAGTGCTGATGTAAACGAACTTCTAGAATTTTATTGATCTTGATGCCGAAGTGCAGAGTGTTGTCTGGGTTGGTAGATAGCTACCCGACCCCGTGTATACGCGGTCTATGGGAATTTTGGCCGAGCCTACAGTCTCATTTTTTCCCCGCATTGAAAACGGCCTTGAACCACAATTTGCCGCGCAGGGAGGTGAGGTATGTAACCTTGATTCGGCATTTAGTTAGAGATACATTTCCAGATGTGCTATTCAAACTCTCTGCCTTCGCGCAGAGACGAACGCAGACGAGTCAATGCTGATGGGCAGAGTTGCGTCTGGGGTGGTAGACAGATACCCGACCCCGTGTATACGGGGTCTATGGAGAATTTTTACCCGAGCCTACGGACTCGGTTTTTCCCGCATTATAAAAAGCCTTCTACCGCATCCTGCCTCGCAGGCAGGTAAGGTAAATAACATTGCTTCGGCAGTTATTTACAGATTCGTCTCCAGCTGTGCTGGTCGAATTTTCTGCCTTCACGCAGATAGGAACACAGACGAGGCTATGACGGAGGCAGAGTTTCTTCTGGGGTGATAGACAGCTACCCGAACCCTTGTATACAAGGTCTAGGGGGAATTCTAGCCCGAGCCTACGCGCCCAGTCTTGCCCCTTATTAAAAATGCCTCGTGCCACATCCTGCCTCGTGGCAAGGTGAGTTAAATAGCCTTGTTTGGCAATTAGTTAAAGATTGCTTTCCAGCTGTCCTGATCGAACTCTCTGCCTACGTACAGGGAGGAACCCAGACCAGGCTATGCCGAAGGGTAGAGTCTCGTCTGGAGTGGTATACAGCTATCCGACCCTGTGTATACGGGATATACGGGGAATTTTTGCCCGAGTTTACGAACTCTGTTTTGACCCCGTATTAAAGACGGCCTTGTTTTACATCCAGCTTCGCGGGTAAGTAAGGTAAATAACCTTGCTTTAGAAATTACTAGCCTGGTACTCGATTCCTTACCTTTCAGAAGTTTATTTTATTTGTTCACTGTACACTTCTCTTTCTTTCATCTACGCGAGTGTTGCTGTTCCTTCACTCGAATAAAACCTTTGTCTGTTTTTAACCTCTTAAAGGATACAACAGATACTAATATTACTACAATGAAATAAATTAAAAATGAGTATGACAGCCTAGGAAGCGTATTGCCCTTGAGAATCGCACAGACGTTTCGATTTTAATGATATTCACCCTATACGAGGCCCAATGGCCACCCGATATAGAGGGTTACATAAATAAAAGGATTATAAAAGACAGGAAACCCATTTCTAAACAGAAAACTGTTGTGGCCTTGTTAGGGCCAAAAATAAAGACACAAAGAGAAGAATTGAGTTAAACAAATATATTAAAAGAAACAGTAATACAAACATACAAACAAATGTGTTACAGCAAGAATGTTCTGTCCGACTGTCAGAGCTGACTACTAGAAACTACCCTCTCCACAAGGCAGTACCTGCTAGTATTTATAGCTGGGAGAGTCCATGCGTGCGTGGGCAAATTGTCATAACAAAAGCAAAGGATAAACCTCTACTCCTATTCAAAAGATCGGGGAGTAGTGTGATCCGGACGATAGGAAAACATATCTACTTTAATAAGGAAAGTGGCTAGCAGGAGGAGTCGTATACTTGCAGGAGCGAAGACATGGCAATGAGACAGTCACACCCACAGTAGTGCCACTAAGAATTTACGTAGATCGTACCCAGAAATCAGGGCAACATAAATTCTTATTATGTCAGAAACGTACCGGTATGAGAACATTGGTATTACTCATATATGAGGGGTTAACGATCCACTACGAGAAGGGGTGATATAGGTTATTCTGGTGCAACGGCAAACCCTAACATCGTTGTTATTATTATTATTATTATTATTATTATTATTATTAATGTTGATTAAGAGAGCAGTACACCAACAAAGTGAAACTGAGTTATAATTAAAGGTGCAATATACACATCATTTAACTGAAAATTATACGGGTATATTTGGCTGATTTATTAATATCTGTCTATATGAATGATAAATTCCTAAAGAATAGTCTTTATAGCCTTCTATGACTGAGGCAGTAAGGCGATCATAAATTATTATTATTATTATTAATTGTGTGATTGTTGCTGATGTCAAATTCACTAAAATTATGAGTATTTACCCCAAAAGAGATAAAGGTGTTTGATCGTAGCTATTAAAAAAACACCCAGATCCTATTATCTGTTGTAGGATTGCTGCAACGCACTTTGTTTAAATGAGAACACATGTTGCCATCGTGCATATTATACGTTGGCGCTACACTGCAATGCACTGCACACTGCGACGTCTTAAATGCATTTAAGAAGTTATGCAACGGAAAATCTTACGAAATGTAGAATAATTGGAACAAAAGAAGTTTCCTTTTTATCAGCATTCCAAGATTCAATTATCAGCATTAGCATAAGATCATAGTAAGTCTCTTCGTACAGCATTAGTGCTTTGTAAGTTAGTTAAGAGTTTTAGTGCCAATGAAATGCATTTTGTGGCTGGGACTTGAAATAAATTAAAAATAGATATAATCCCAATTTCTGTTTTCAGTCGATCCGTTCAAATATAATTGAAATGTGGTGAGCGGAGATTCGTACCCCAGAACTCACTACTTACATTGCACTTAAATGTTATATGTTGCGTGAGACAAAAGAACAAGGAAGTCAGTCATCTCAAGATCATAATCTGAGGGACAACCACTATTGTTAAAAAAAAACTGTAGACAAATTAACCAATCATAAAACTGCAATTTCTCGATAGCTCTAATGAGATTCTTTTAATTTTTTTACTTAATCTGACGTGTCGTTTGTATTAAGTAAACAGGAGTTTCGTTAAAGCTAAAGTCTAGACGAAGCTCTAAAATGAGTTATGACACTAAAACTGCTAAAAAATGTGTAGATTATGCAACTAGGAATACAAATCATATATTTTAATATTGCATTTAAATGAACATTTAGACTATAATATAATTTTTCCTTTATTTTAATTATGGATGAACTCTATAAACTTAAATCTCATCGATGTGCATTGTGCTTTTTATGTTTGACATTTGTCGACGAGTTTTCTGTAAAATAACATCAAGTGGAAAACCGCTAAGTTGCTTTCTCTTTAATTATCAATAATAAAGAGTAGGTTTAAAAAATTATCAAAGTATATATCATATAATATTAGATTTTTCTTTGAAAATAAAATAAAACTTACAATAAGAAACCTGTTAAAGAACTTTTCTATTTAGTTAGTACGTTCCAATTTTGTCAATATATAACTTAAGATTAATTAGTATCGAAATAATAATTTAACTTATTGCTTACTATTACAGAACTAACACTGACTAGATAGAAATAAACTATTCTTTTTTATGGTTCTATTGTCCCCATCTTTCTTGCCATATTTATCACAATTTCGAACCGAACCCTTTATTTCGCTCACTTCGGTAGACTGTTCTAGTTCCACGTGCCATGTCTAATGGATGTCAGTTATCAGTTATCTCCTGTTAATTCACCTCTCCAAGTTCTCCACTGCCTTAACGAGGTATTGAACTCACAGTGGATAAAGGCGTTAGGTAAATCCAGTGACAGGACGCAAAGAGTGTGAGTTCAGTACCTTGTTAAGGCGGTGGAGAACTTGTAGAGGGCAATTAAAAGGAGATAACTGATAACTGACATCCATTAGACATGACACGTGGAACTAGAACATTCTAGCCCAGTGAGCGAAATAAAGGGTTCAATTCGACATTCCAGCCACCTGAAGAAGGCCTGAGAGTTCAACGGCCGAAACGTTGTGATAAATATGGCGAAAAGGTGAGGACACTAGTCCAAATAATGTAAATAGTGTACATAATACATCATCTCACATATATAGACATATACTAAATTCCACATTTATAACACAAAATGTAACTCAGCTACTCATTTATTTAATTCTCATCATTTTGCACCCCACAAAATGGAGTGACTGTTTAACATATTTCAAATCAAACCGCTTTCGTTTTCTGAAAATGGCGTATTGCCCCTGCTAAAAAAAATGCTTTAATGAGAATGAATTAGTCGTCAAAATGAAAAGGCGCATCGAAGCATAAATGTAGGAAAATAGAACTGAAAACCAATGGATACTAGAATGGCGATGAAAAGTAAATTGTGAGGTAGGCTCTGTCCTAATTTCATCGAAGCAGTCACGCTCATCCGCGTCAGGAGAACCCGTAAATAAATAATCAATCTGATTTTCACAGCAGCTTGTTGGCGTGAATGTTATTTTTATGTGTTACTTTCAACTTTCATTTTTACTTTCACTTTCACTTTCGCTATTAATTTAGGGATAACGATTCTGTACAGGCGTGTTAATTGGCTTAATATAGAAATCTTATTATGCAAGAGAAACCACAAAATATCAGAATTACTACATTCAGATAGATTTAAGATTCACTAATATTGTAATACATATATATATATATATATATATATATATATATATATATATATATATATATATATATATATATATATATATGTGTGTGTGTGTGTATGCATGTATATATATATATGTGTGTATATGCATGTATGTATGTTTATATATATATGTGTGTGTGTATGTGTGTGTGTGTGGATGTATGTATATATATATATATATATATATATATGCATGTATGTATGTTTATATATATATATATATATATATATATATATATATATATATATATATATATATATATATATACACAAATATATATATATGTGTATTGATGTAAGTATATAGGGATATACTGGGTGTGGCAAAATTATGTCAAAACTAGTATGAAAGGAATCATTTATTCAGGGTTTACTGAACAGTCTCCACCTGTCCACGAGCACAATATATGCACAAAACCCAGCTATCAACAGTATAATTAAGTGCCTTGACACACATTTCACGGGGAATGTTTGATATTACACCTTTTATTCTGTCCTTGAGTTCTTCGATGTCTCTAAAGATTTTGCTATAAACGCGATCCATTATCATACCGCATAACCTGAAGTCACCGGGTGTTATTGGCCCATATCTCTTTACAAATCCAATGGCGACTGCAAATGCTTAATTACATATGCTGAAATAATTTTCCATTGATAACATACCCCCACAAATCAGTCGAGGAGGGTATTTCCAACAGGATGCTGCACCGCCTTTTATTGTTCCCGTTAGGCTCGATGAAAGTTTTCCAAATCGTTGGATAGGTCGCATGGCCACCACACTACTCTGATCTGACACCATGTGACTTCTGGTTATGGGGTATAAGAAAGGATCGCGTGTATCATACTAGTGTGAACCTAATTTTGATTCACCGTGTATATTTCTGTATGTATTCGCATGAGTGCGCACGCGTTGAAAGTGTAATCAGTATAAGCAAGAGAAGTGTTTGTAAATATAAAATGGGAAGACATAGAAATCAAAATTGGAACTGTCAGTTTCAGGCGTTAATCAATCGTTAGACAATATGCTACTCTACGTTGTTTAGACTCTCTCTCTCTCTCTGTCCCTCTCTCTCTCTCTTTCTCTCTAGGTCAGTGAGTGCTCATGGAAAGGTGGAAACCAATAAACTAATAATTTTCTTCCAGCGTTCGGAAGAGAGTGGGTTTGACAGAAAGTAACTTTAAGCTACTCGATTTTTAGTTGAATAAGTTAAAAAGTTTTTGCAAGGATTCCGGCGAAAAATGGTGTCAAGATGGCTAAACGTATCATCTGAAAACCTGAAAAAAAAAAGAAACCCAATTAGTGCAGTAGATTTTTTTAGATATTATATATTTTGTAGGATGGATATTTATGCTGTTACACGATTTGGACAATTTTGCTGTTACACCCTGTACTTTCAATACATTATACATACATAAATTTCAATATATTTTAATCAACATTGCTTTCTTTGAGTCGAAAGCATTTGCAAGCAATGTGTTAGACAATGTGTCACAACACATTTAGCAGGTAGAAAAAATAGCAATCCAGTTCTTTTGTTCTTTTTCAAAAATTCTTTTTTCTAAGGCTAATCCTTTGGTTTGTTTAATTTCATATCCATTAACTGCTTATTTAATGTACACCTTTGTGCAACTTAATTCAAAGAAAACAAATATGTCCGTTGTTATTTCCTTTTTTTGTATTTTTCCCATAACACATGAACCAGTGCATATGTCAGTACTTCGTATATGCATTCCACGAACTCATTCCTTGCAGATTGACCAAATATTCTCGATTGAATTTAAATCAGGAGATTATCCAATCCAGTCTATAGTAATTTGATTTGCTCACTTGTAAGTCTTGCCATTGTGTTTATGCATTGGTACAATTTTTGTAGGCTTCCTTGGAGACAAAAGCCGCAGGACAACTAATGGACAGTCGAGCCAATAGCGTCTGTGCGTGATGAAAATCTAATCATCATACACCCCGATAACAGATTCATATTAGTGTATACCACTGTAAATGACCTAATCTGAGGAAAAATCGAAATCGATTACACCCTGACACTACTATATTTATGTGAATGGGGACATACCCACTATCGTCCCTAGGTATGCTACAACAGATAGATAGATAGATAGATAGATAGATAGATAGATAGATAGATAGATAGATAGATAGATAGATACCCTGCTGGTCAAAATCTTAAAGCTAATGGAAATAAAGGAACTATTTAGATTTTGCGTTGTTAGACATAGCCACATGTTTCAGTAGAGCTTCAAAATCTAAAAATAAGAAAAGGGAAAGCTTTTTAGTACAAAATAGGACGAATCTGCATACGAGGAACAAAAGAAAAATTATATTTATATCTAGAAAGATTGTAGTAAAATAAGGGATGGGTCTATCAATCTTACGTGAAAGTTGAATGCACTTTGCATGAAACTGCTGTCGAGTAGACAAGAACAGTTGAGTGAACTAAAGCCTTGGAGTCGTAAACATGTCGCAAGATGGACTGACCACCCAAACATCATCTATTTTGAAAACTATGTTACGATACAGAATGCTACCAAAATGAGCTCCAGAACTTGGTGCAGGACCGTGATGCTTTGCATGATAGTCTTATAACAATTCAAACTAAGTCGACCGAATAAGAAAAAAAATCATCCAGTAAACCTAAGTTTTACCATAAAAGAGCAACCTCGGAAATATGTTCCATTAGTAAATGAGACAGAGATTCTGAGATCGTAGGTCTTCTCTTGGCTCGTCTAGCACCCTCTCCATTTTTATACATATATACATACATACGTCTGTCTATATTTCTGAGATGAGGTATTATGTACAGTATTTACATTATTCGGACTATTGTCCTCATCTTTGTCGCCATATTTGTCACAACGTTTCGGCCGTTGTACGCTCCGTCCTTCTTCAGGTGGTTGGAATTTCGAACCGAACCCTTTATTTCGATCACTGGGGTAGACTGTTCTAGTTCCACGAGCCATGTGTCCTCAAGGACACATGGTACGGTGGATAAAGGCGTTGGTTAGATCCAGTAACAGACCCAAAGAGTGTGAGTTCAATACCCGGTTCAGGCAGTGGAGAACTTTCAGAGGGAAAATTACCAGGAGATAACTGATAACTGACATCCATCAAACATGGCTCGTGGAACTAGAACAGTCTACCCCAGTGATCGAAATAAAGGGTTCGGTTCGAAATTCCAACCACCTGAAGAAGGCCGGAGCGTACAACAGCCGAAACGTTGTGACAAATATGGCGACAAAGATGAGGACAATAGTCCGAATAATGTAAATACTATACATATATATATATATATATATATATATATATATATATATATAT
>OZ038484.1:29259731-29322231 GCA_964036315.1 Acanthosepion esculentum | reverse complement strand
TATATATATATATATATATATATATATATATTTAAAGTTTGAACTCTTCCAGAAAGCAAATTAAGGCTCTTATTATTGAATTTACAGATAAGTAGACGAGATTCTCCCATTTAAAGAATAGGAAGCTATACAAGTACATATATAAACTAAATATTATAGTTTATATATATATATATATATATATATATATATATATATATATATATATATATATATATATATATATGAGTAGGTGTGTCTGTGTGTGTGCATGCAGACAACCAGCCTAAACACGTTAATAAACAGAAAAATCATGCGCAACGAAAGACTTCCAAAATAAGAAAGAAGAAATAGGCAAAATGAAAACACCTATGAGAACAGTAAATAACTGTGCCCATTGCCCAGGCTCGTGTCGCTAGTTAAGTTTCAGGCTTCAGCTATTTCACTTTCACGCTCTCACCATCTCCAGGCGATTAGAACACCTCTTTAGATGTTCTGGTCGCCTGAAGATCGCCACAGCGTGTAACACGCACAATGACAGAAACACACATACACACACACACACACACACACACACACACACACACACACACACACACACACACACACACACACACACACACAGATACCCCAATAAACACACGCAGACAAACACACGCAGACAAACACACACACACACTTAAATATATGTGTTTGTGTATGTGTGTGTATATGTGTATGTATGTATTCGTATCTGTGTCTACCCTGTTTATATTCACATACGCCCAGTTCCGGATATTCAAAAATTTTGCTGCAATATTACATACATTAAAATTATATATATATATATATATATATATATATATATATATATATATATATATATATATATATATATAGGTGACTATACTCGTGTCGAAAAACATTTGAATTCTTGATTTAAAAATAGCTAAATCAATCTCGAAGGGAAAAGATTTTAAAAAAGAAAGAGCCAGGAACATGAAAGTCTGTCGAAAATAATCGCACAGATACAGGTTCAAGGACCAAAGAAAAAAAAAACCGATGCGAGTAAACAACTAACTAAACAGCTCGATACAAACGTATAGCAGACCTAGTCAAACCTAATGAGCCAGACAAACCTACCAAGGTTTCACTTAGGCAGATCGTCAGGGTCAGCTGCCTAATTGAAACCTTGGTAGATTTGTCTGGCTAGTTAGATTTGACTATATATATATATATATATATATATATATATATATAAGTAAGTTGTGTTTGATATTCTATTGTAGAGGGTCTTTAATCCGGCCTATACTACAGCAAATAATATATCTTCAAGCATTTCTCTCAGATAATTACTTCCCTCATTATTTCACGTAAGTAATAACGCATCCTTTTTCTAAATGACTTCCTTTGTTTTTTCTTGGCTTTATTTCAAACGTTATTCTTTTTTAAATAGTATTTCGTTTGAGATCGTTTAAAAGACATCTTACTTGTCCTATCAACAAAGATGTTTTCGGATTAACATTTTAATGAGCTTTGCCTTCGCTTTGTGGATATCGTTTGCTTAAAATGCGAAATGAGGGGAAAAGTATTTTAGCAGAAACGGATATTGTTTCGTTCTGTGTGGATGTATTGTTGAAAAGGTCTTTTTTTTCTTTAAATGGATACTTTTACTGTTTTTGCAGGGCGGCCTTCGTTTTGTAATTTAGAAATCACGAAGCACTATAAAGCTCTTCAGGATTTCATCACCTCTTAATGATTTCTTGTTCTGCAATCAATACGAACTTCTCATTTAAAACCTTTCTTTAATGTTATATAGCATTCTTTCTTCGTTTCTCTTTCAAACATGTCGAAAAAATACTTTTATCTAGGTCTATTAGTTTTTAAAATTTATTCTTTACAAATCCTTGAAACAGGCTACAGTTTTATTCTCAGAAAAATTTCTACCGTTCATAATTACGTTTAAAATATTTCTGATGTAGAATAATTGCCAATAATTATAACATGGGGTACTCTTGGAGCTCTTCCAGATTTCTGTAAAAGCAGATTGAGTAATTAATATATTATTCAATTTTGTTACAAGATGCTCGCAATTAAATCAGGATGATAGGAAAGACAGTTAAAATGATGTAAAACATTAAAAAAAATGAATTAAAAAAGTCAGTGAACGATTAAAGTAATTTAAGATGGGAAAATATTAAAGAATTTTCAGCGTTACGATTTTATGCTTTGCATTTCATATCCAGTTAATCAACTCAGTATAAGGAATGGTGTATTAAATTATGTTAACAGAATTCTGCTGGTTAGTTATATTTTAAGTAATTCCTTCATCACTGATAAACTTTTTTTCTGGTGTTGAATTGTCAACATCTGTACAGAATGTAAAATTCCTGAAAATGTTTTTTTTTATTCATAATAGAAAGATGAAATCATTGCTAATGCAAATTTTGTTTTGCAGACAAGAATAATAATGTGTTAATGCACATTGTTAATAAAGCAGTGATTGTTGGTGAAATAGTAAAGTCAGGGGCAATATATAAAACCAGACCATTTATTATGCACAATATTTTCTTAGACGGCTTTAATATATAAATATTATTTCGTTCTCATTACTACAAGGTGACATTATTATATATAAAATGCATTAGTAATAAATATACACTCTTGTGTAAATTATTTGAAACAATTTCCTTACTTTCCTTCCTTTCACCATACGGTCTGTTTTACACCCACTGGAGTGACAAGGTATATTCGATTTCTATTTTTACCTCAGATCAGGTCATTTGCAGTAGTGTGCAGTAATATGAATCTATTTTCGTGGTGTATGATGAAATTTGTTTAGCCTTGAAAAATATTACGTCATCCGTGATTGCATCAGATTTTTATCACGTCCAGACACTATTTCATTATTTTGTCCTACGGACATTGTCTGCGATGAGCGTTACTCCAAGGAAGATTACCAAAATTGTAACGCTGTACGAACACACTGGCAAGCATTACTAGTGAGCAAATAAAAGTACTATAGACAGGCTTGGATACTTACCTGATTTAAACCCAGTCGAGAATCCGTGGTCAATCTGCAAGGAAAGGATTCGTGGAATGGATATACGAAGTAATATCATGTGCACTGGTTCAAGTTTCACTGGAAAATAAACGACATGAAAATAAACAAACCAAAGGATCAGCCTTAGACAAAAGAATTTTTGAAAAAGAACAAAAGAACTGGAGTGATATTTTTTCTAGTTCCTAAATGTGTTGTGACACATCGTCTAATACATTGCTTGCAAATGCATACGACTCAAAGAAAGCAATTTTTATTAAAATATATTGAAATTTATTTAGGCAAAATGTATTGAAAGTACAGGGTGTAACAGCAAAATTGTCCAAATCTTGTATCAGCTTAAATATCAATCCTACAAAATATTTAATATATAAAAAACTACTAAACTAATTGGGTTTCTATTTTTCAGGTTTTCAGATGATACGTTTAGCCATGTTGACACCATTCTTTACCAGAATCACCGCAAAAACCTTTATTCAACTAAAAATAGATCCGTTTAAAATTGCTTTATGTCAAACACACTCTGTTCCGAACCGCTCAATGGTGAAAAAAAGATCATTTAGGGTTTGAGTAAAAGTATCAACCTTCATACTCTCGCTTCTATTTCCAAATACATTCAAGAACCGTTTAAAAAAGGAACAGTAGAGAAGAAAACAGGATCAGGAGGTCACAACTGCAAGAGGAATCATTATTTCTACTAGCTGCTAAAGAGATCAATTAGAAAAGATCCAACTCAATTCATAAGACGTTTGGCACGGGAGAGAGCAGGTTCAGGCATAGTGAAAAAGACTTGAAAATGAAATCGCACGTGAAACCTGTGAGGCACCTTTTTACTCTAGGACAAGATGCCTTTCTTTTGTTGGAAATAGTGTGGGACATCAATAACATTGTTACGTAATTATTTTCTCTTCGAGTTATGAGTTACATTTTATTTGTTTTCACTGTTGAAAGTTTTCATGTGATATGGTTTCTAATATTTGTGTTTCTGTTGCATGTGTCCATGAGATTCGAAGAAGTATGTTCCTGATTTTAATATCAGGCTACATTCGCGTGGATACTTGTTATTTGACAGATAAAGGAAAAGGAACCTGTGAAGAGATATGGGTGACTGTTGTGGTGTGCTCCCTCTAATGAGGCTATTGTAGACTCTTCCACTTACTATAAAAATTGTAGGAATGTAAGCCTCGGGGAACAGTGCCGTGGCCTGTTCAACTGTCAAACTCTCCGCCTCAGCGGAGAGGAACTCGGAAGAAGCTTTGCCGCAGGGCAAAGTTTTGTCCGTGGAGGTAGACAGTCCCTGAACCCGTTATTACGGGTTCACAGGGTATATTTTTGGCCGAGCCTACGGGCTCCGTGTACCCACACTAAACCGGCATTGTACCACACACACCCTTGTGAGGGGGCTGTTAAATATTAACAGTGATATAGACTGTTCAACTGTCAAACTCTCTGCATCGGCGGAGAGGATCCTGGACGAGGCTTTGCAGAAGTTCAAAGTTTCGTCCGGGGAGGTAGACAGGCCTTGAACCCGTTTATGCCGTTTCTAAGGGAATATTTTTGGCCAAGCCTACGGGCTCCGAAAACCCACCGTAAACTCAGCCTTGTGCCACATACATACCTTGTGGGGCGGCTGTTAAATATTAACAGTGATATAAACTGTTCAACTGTCGAACTCTCTGCCTTTGTCAGAGAGGAACCCGGACGAAGCTTTGCCGAAGGGCAAAGTTTCGTCCGGGGATGTAGACAGACCCGGACTTGTTATGCGGGTTCTGCGGGAATATTTTTGGCCGAGCCTACGGGCTTGGAGAACCCACGGTAAACTTGGTCTTGTGCTACATACATCCCTCGTGGGGGGTGTTAAATATTAACGGTGATGTATACTGAACGCTGGTCAACCGACACATCCAAGTCTTGTAACAGACTTCTGTTGTATTTACTTTTCAATACACTATTTATCTGCAACCTTTTGTTTTGTTATTTCATGACAATTACTTGGTCAAAACATTGCCGAAGTCCAGAACAGACACAGTATTTAAAATATATCTCCATCTCAAAATTTTCAAAAATAGCTTTTATGTAGCAGACATAGTGAACCAGAACCAGAGTCGAATATCAGAAATGGTGAACAAGACTTGCCTTATTCTCGATGAAAGAAAGTTCGTCTTTGGCAAGTAGGACTTCAATGTGAGAGAAGACGTGTGCGTCGTTCCGTCAAATAAGAGCTTCTTTGCATTGTTGCCCTCCCAGGAATTGGGTCATTAGCAACTTTACATAATATTAGCGTAGTTTGACGGAATCGAGGAGGGACATCCGGGTGTGTTAGTGCTCAATTCTGAGGTGACAATTTGTCTAGTATATTTATCATCCGGGAAAGTGATTGGTGACTCGCGATTATAAGTAGACCATCGGAGAGTTGAGAGGGGTCTTCTGTCGGGGTACATTTTACGATACGTGCAGTTAATATAGGAGGAACGAACGAAGGAATAAGAAACGACGAAGCGGATACAGGGAAGACAAATACCAAGAAACCGGTGTAGAGCGAAGAAATGTCCAGTCTGAAATTACATCCCAAAACAGAGTTGCTAATTTATTTTGAGTAAATTTTATTTACTAAATTTCTATTTGCTTATGCATAAAAAGCCAAAGAAAATGATCAAGGAAACATTATTTTACATGAAGAATTATTTATTTATATGATTTACTTCCTTTTCAATGCACTTAATTCAATAGAATATATGAATCCCATAGAGAGAACATTACACAGTGACACTTTCAAAAAAGAACATAAGTGATAACGATATAAGCATTAAGTACATAGTGATATCAATAAAAACATAGGTTAATTTTAAAAAGTCGAATTAGACTAATTTCCCAGTTCGGTAAAAGTAAACAAAGATATTTTTGGTGTGATTCATACTCTTTTATTCTTAATGTGCTTTGAAAAATCTACAATTTAATCAAGGAAATAGCGCATCTATGAAACTGTCAGAAGCGAAACAATTTTAAGTTGTGGAGAAAAGAAAGAGTAAAGAAAATCATTTTAAACTTAATACTGATCGTCTGTTAATGTCTGGCGCCGTTCAATGTTAACAGGAACGAAGCTTTTTACATCGTATTAAGATAAAACATGTGGACATCAGCATATGCAACAAAAACATAGAATAGACCATACGAGAGTTAGTTTCTCCCAATACAATCTAAATCTGCAAAACCAAAGCATTAACCCACAAAAGCTGAGTCATATTCTTAAATAGCGTGGTGAGATCAATGCATTCAGATGAATGCCATACATGCTACCAAAGATCCTTGGAAACTACTGTTAGTCATGTACTACGTTTACGTACTTTTCTTTATTTCCTTGATCGACAGGGGGCAAAGTATCAAATAATGACAAGAGAGTCACTATCGAAAGAAAATAGATTTATTTCTTGAATCGAAAAGAAAAGAAAAATAATGTTGATATTTTTCAGACAGCCTTCAACAACTTAAGAAAATAGTGATATGATTCAAATAGAATTTTTTTGTTGCGAAATGCTGATATCTAAATTAATCTCTATTGCTCAAAGTTAAAGTGAGAAACTGGCTCGTTTACATGACACATAACGATATAAATAATTGCTAATATAATATTTATTGTTGGATAGCGGTTGAGGAAGAGCTTTGTCTTCATTGCCACTGCATCAGAGAGTGGGCGAAAATCGGAATTGGTGAGAGCATAAACCGGAAATGTCTAAAATATAGTGTACGCACTGCTGTACTTAGCCTTGAATAAACATGGTACACAGGTGTCCTGGGTGAAAGGAAATGCGTGCCTGCGTGGGCGCATGCCGGAAGAGACATAGCCACACGAATTTGCCTGATAACATGGCCGGAAAGTGGCTACAAGTAGTTGCGTAGGCGGCATACCGGAAGAAGGCGTAGCCACGTGAAGTTTCGTGGGCGTCCAACTGTTATAAAACCGGTTCAATTCGTGGCCAGGCAGAGAGTTGGCTAGAGTTTCACCGAAGATTTGTCTCTGTCAATTAATGTGTGCGCAATCTTAACCTCGACCAATAATGATATTTATACATTTTTTCATATGTACGTGTCCGTCCCCCAAACGCAAATTTGACAGCAAGCAAACCTGGCATTGGAAGAGTAAGTTTTCCATATGCAGTATCCTTTCTTCATATTTCACCATCTTTTTTAATGTCAGCGAACACTCGTTGCCACTTTTGTAATGCCAACCAATATTCGTTGTCACTTTCGTAATGCTCGTTGTAGTAGAGACTTTGTAATCGCAGATAGAACTATAGTACGCCGTTGAACAATGTCGGTGTCAGACGCCTTCGAATATCACTCACACTAATAGTACTTATTCGATAATACTCGAATAGTAATCCGTATAGTGGTCCGGAAAAGAGAAATAGTATCGTGAATAGAATAGAGAATAGCGGTCCGTATAGAAAAAGAGGATAGACTAGAAATAGCTATTAGAATAACAATAGAGGATAGAATGGAAATGACGATCTTTTAGACGTCAGGCTACGATCCATTTTTGAGTTTCCCTTAAGGTCACGTTATTTACTTAATTCAATAACGGGATCGCCTGTCTTTGCTCACTAGCAATATATATCCAAAATCAAGTGTCGACAGCGACATTTTATTCTTATATAACACCTTCACACTGTAGCTTCTTTTCCTTAATGAAACATTTTTGTTTGCTTTTTATTTCTGAGACTTTCCAGATACTGAGAAATTGTAAAAGAATTGATGGAATCAAAAGAGAATTCGTTCTTTTATGAGGGATTTAATAATAAATAATAATAACAACGAGGAACTTCTCATTTTCGAGTGTACTCATCTGGCAAGGGGGGCTGACCAGTCTTTATTATGTACTCCTGAACAACCCACAGTCTCCGTCTGTGGTTTATATTCCAACTATGTCGAGTGAACTTTAATTACTGCATCTGGCCGAAAGTGCATATTCTGGCGTGATCAATTCTTTTGAAGCAGGACAGTACGCACAAACAGTCGGTTTCAATGACATGTGACTTCACAACAATCCGTGGCATCTAGACGATTCCGTCTAGCCATTTTCCCTCAAAGGGCTTGGATTAACCCATAAAATGGTTTTCAGGCAAAAGTCTCGCGCGCTGGGACCGCCTCCCCATGCCCATATTATCTCAGCTGAATGGTTCAGCTTGCTTCCATCGAATGAAGGTAATAACACTTAGCGACCACCATTCTTCTTCAAACATTTACAGTTGGTGCTAAAGCGTACAAAATAAAATAAAACCACGTCACTTGAACATTTTCAACATCAAAAACAGCTAGCAAATCACATCTAACTCGATGAGAAAAGAATGACATAATCAAGACGTTGATGCTCAACACTACTTTAAAAAAAATCCATCAGTACGAAGAAGATCAATAATTATTAATGTACTTGAGAAACCTATTTCCCTGAACAATTGTCTTAAGTTTTAAATTTAAAACGAAAGTAGCAATGACTGCTCGGTCAATAAATATTCAATGTTGCCTTACAAGAAAACGGCTATTCTTACCATTACCAGTTAGATAATAAATCACAAACAACGTAAAGAAATGTTATTCAACATGCTCCAACATAACATTCTTATTTCTATTAAAAAATTAATCAGATGCAGAGCAATTTTCAACATGATTACTTGTAACATTAGTCAATAAATACCGTAACACAGAGATAGCCAGGTGCTTGAAAGTAAACAACTGAAGAAGAGGACGATAGATGGTTGCACAGGAAATTCACACAGTTACCTACGGTGATGACCACTAAATAACCTTGAATGTCACGATCAACGACTGACATGTGATGCGATTGCGTGTAGTTTCTGGTTTATCGCGATCTATTGGCAATTCGTCAGGCTCCAAACGCTGGATCACATGCTGAATGCACGTCGGACAATTTTCTTAAGTTTATTTGCCTCTATTTAAGTAGGGTGATTGTCGGGGTAGCATCGTTTCTTGGAGGAAGAGCGTGGGAATAGCAGATAGATATTACGTAGGTCAAGGAGGTGGACTCTTACTTATCACCAATATGCTATGGGCTAGGAGTGAATTCCACCCCCCCCCCAAAAAAAAACAAATAAACTTCCTTGGTATTTTCTTGTAGCCCAGGGTACGGTGGTACCTGAATCACGTTTTAACCAGCAGTAAACTGATTCATACTATAGTAGAAATACCCATTTGTAACCCCCACAAGCGAACAAACGGACATCTGGATCTGAGTATAGGGGAAATCTTAAATCCAATAACCTTTCTTTGAATTGTCAAATTCCAATAGATTTGATATCATTGTGTAGGGTTATGATGATTCTATCCCCAAATCCTATTATAATTTAAAAACTCATGCAAATAAGTATTTTTGCTAAAGGCTGAAAGATCAAATCAATGAGAAAATAGGTTACAATCTCATTATGTGCACCACAAGCAACCTCAAACACAATTTGTATTTTGATGTAGCTTTGGGTTCTCTTATATTTAAAAAAATGATCTTCATAGCAGATAATTTTATTTGCACTTCACGAAACGCACCAGTTTTTAAAACCCCCACCAAACAAAAAAGTAATCTGGATTAGGTTACGGAAACCTTAAGGCTAATCACATTTCTTTCGATTGTTTTCATTAAACTTAGTATAATTTTGTAAGGTTATGATACTCACATCTCAAAACCTCATTATAATTTAAAATGTCATATAAATAATGGTTTCTCTAAAGGCGGGAAAATCAAATAAATGTGGAAAATTAGTTACACCCCTAAACTAAACTTGATTCGTATTTTCCTGAAGCGTCCTGTTAAACAAAAGGAACATGTTACTAGCGAATATTTTCATTTTCACCTCACGAACTGCATCAGTTTTTAAAACCTTCCTTGAATGTCATACAGCAAATTCTCTTAAGATTAATATTTTTTATTAAACTTGGTATTATTTTGTATGATGATTATAGATGTATTATCCATATTTTGTCACGGGTAACAAATTAGATTATTGATAATGCCACCAGATTGGCAAATGTAAAATAATAATAGTGCAAAACAACACAATTTCAAATGCCACAAAACCAGGTAATTAGATTAAAGGTTTATTCAGATAAATTATCAAGGTAAAGGATAATAATATAATTAGAGAATACACGTCAGGCATTTTACAATATATATAATGGTATAAATAAATAAAGGTGCCAATGCAGATTTCAAATTGTGAGCCTTACATTCCTCTCTGGTTATAATTAGATTTAATGTTGAGTTCCTAACTTTGTTCTTGAAAAATGGTATAGTCTAGTTATCATTTTCTTGTAGATATTCATCAGAAGCCTCATCACAACAGTCAGTGTCAGCTGACATTTCATTAAAATATCCATGGTCGTCATCATTATCACTGTCAGATTCACAATCAAAGATTTCAAGAATATTGACAAGCTGAACCGGCATAATGTCTCCACTAGTCCAATGTGGTATCATTTTCACCATGGAATCATCCATGGCCACTGACTGTTTGAGACATATCCGGTTTAGCAATATGTACCCGCTTCCAAATTTAAAACCTGGTAGTTGATATAAATATTACCGACGTGCATCACAGCAAGGTGGTAACGCACTCAAGTCAAATTTTCCTGATACATTAAGAGTCCCATCTTCCCCTACGATATTTTAAATGCAACGTGAATAATCGTAGTTCATTGACAATTTTAAGTCGCTTATTCCCATACAAAACAAAGTTAAATTCCTCAATGGAACTTAAGATGTCTTCATTCATTTTCTATGACTCGCCTAATTTCATAAACTCCTCCTGAAAGCGCTTTTTTTTTCAACAATTTTTTATAGCCTTCAACTTCCCTTTTCCCTTAGAAAAACTTGTACTGTCACAACCAGTGAAGGCATGCAAGCTAAGTAGAGTGTTTCAAACGTGTTGTGTTAGGGAATCAGCTGCCTTGCTAATATTGGTTCAATACTTTTTGTTTCCTTTTCCTGTTTCGAATAACACTTCTAGCCCACGCTGTTTATGTTTATAAAAAAGAAGAATAAAGACAATATCAGAGTCAGAACTTATTTTGCAATAAAACAATATAATAGTACCCGTGAGTCTGTTTCCTACTGTGTGGAGAATAGTTAAAAATTCTCTTGATACATTGTTGCAGACTTGTTTTAAAAAAATAAACTCTGACCTCACAAATCAGAGTCACTTCATGTCACTAAAGTTTTTTTTTATTTATTATTATCCGCTACACAAAGTCGAGAGCAAAATCTATACAAGACTCTCCTTATTCGAATAATAATAAAGAAATGTCTTCCAGTTTCTTGATACCTCGTTTTCCCTCCACCAACAAAGAGTTTATCTATATCCACTTCTCCTTCTTCGTTCAAGTTTTTAACTAAACAATTTTCTTGTACATATCAGTACTAAACATTACAGGACACTTTTATAATTCCATTCTTTTTTTCTTTTTCTGTGCCGTGTTTTTTCAAGGCGTAGGCAAATATGGCTCTGCACTTCCCCCTATCCCTTGTAGCACTCAATAAATTTCGTCCCTCTGCCACCTCCCCCTAGACCACATTCTGTCATCTACTTGCTTAAGCCTGCCAGGTATGTCATACGTTTCCTTCCCTTGTTTCGACCTGTGAGTATCAGATTCTCCAGACCCTCCTTTCTCATTACGTGTCGCAAAAATATGTTAGTCATTGCTGACACGTTTCGTCAATGCGAATTTATCAAGGCAAGTTTAAAAGCGAAATGTTTTTAGTTAAATTGAATTAAAAAAAAGACAACGTTTCTCCTTCTGGATGTTGGTAACATTTTTTATACTAAGAATTTATTTTATTTTCCCATGTCGACATACTGTTAAATTCCTCAGAATAATTCTGATGATAAGACAATTTGGATAAAAAGAAGACAGTTGGAAAATATATTTCTTAGTCATTGTTGACGCCGTTCGTCAATCTGACTTTATCAAGGCAAGTTTAAAAGCGAAATAATTTTAGTTACATTGAATTCAAATCTTAAGCTTTCCCTTTAGATCTGAATTTAATGTAAATAAAATCATTCCCGATCAAAAGATAAAATCTAGTCTTCTAGTCACCCTCACAGCCTATATGAATTTTTGAAGATCACTAGAAGACTCGATTTTATCTTTTGATCGAAAAGTTCCCTCAAGAAAGTGTAGTTTGGAATTTAGCAGCAATGAACATCAGTGATTAAAAAGAAACAAAGTTGATTCATTAATTAAATATAATTAATTCTAATAATGAAATATTGTTTTATTACTTTATAATTTTAATTTAAATTAATTCCAGTTGAACAAAAAGATTCAGAATTAGCTGAAAAAACAATGAACTGGTCTTGGCTAAAGTGTGAGGTGTAATAAAAAATATTTGCTAGTAACATTTTTTGTTTTGTTTCAGAGGACACAGGTCTATAGGAAAATACCAATCAAGTTTGCTTTATGGGTGTAAATAATTTTCTATATGATTTTTGCACTTGAAATTAAAATATTTTCTCATTGATTTGATTTTTCCGCCTTTAGACAAATCCTTATTTGCATTAGTTTTTAAAATATAATAGAATTCTGGGATAACATCATCATAACCTTACACAACGATATAAAATTTATTAAAATTTGACAAGCCAAAGAAGAGTTATAGGCTGCATAGAGCCGACAAGTATATATATATATACATATAGGTGGCCTGACGATTGCATCTAGCATGAAACAGACTGTCGTCTCTAAGTGTTGACTTCTATGTTCACTTTTATATTTACACACGCTCTATCTCTGATATTGTGCACTTTATCCCATAAATATACCATATCTTAAGACTATATTTCTTCATATATATATATATATATATATATATATATATATATATATATATATATATATATATAACTGTGTGTCTGTCTGTATGTGTGAAGATGATGAGAAAAAAAGGAACATTTTATTTCTATTTGATGAAAAATGTCCAGGAATCAATAAGGATTGGAGAGTGTGTGTCCGCCTGTGTGCTCGTTGGTATTAGAGCCGTTTGATATTTTGGGATTTTAAATCAACCATGTTTAAATGTATATACTTTTACACACGTGTACATACATCCACATCCACGCAGGCATATACATATAGCCATTACTTTCTAGTATACTTGAACATACATACCTGCATGTAAAGGCAATTCGACATATACCTTAGCACGCACACACTCAAACACATCTGGACTTTGATAAGTTCAGATAATAAATTTTATTTATAATACCCACTCATTCTCAGAGATACTAAGACATTTTTCTTCACACAGTTTTATCTTTCTTTCATTTTAAATTGCGAGAACCAAAGTGACCATACGTTTCTCCAGCGAAATGCGTCTTTGAGAAAAATTTGGGGTTTATCTTTAACTTTTTGTCTTCACTTTTGCTTCTGGGGCACTATTACACACACACAAGCACACACACACACACACACACGTTAAGTAGTAAATGTTAGTAAGCCCTTTTGTAGATGCTACATTGTAGTGTAGATAGGAAAATTTACGTGTAGAAGGAAAAAAAAATAAAAAGAAACACATTAGTCTTGTTCAGCAATGCACACATGCACTCACATATAAACACATACAAACACATGCACGCGCACACATATATGTGTGTGCCTATGTTCATTTTTTATTCTTATGTGTGTGGTTTGGTCTCATGAATATCGAGAGAGCGGGAAAAGTAGCGACCGATGTGCCATGTTGAGTGTTGACGATGTGATGTTTATTATATATATATATATATATATATATATATATATATATATATATATATATATATATATATATATATATATATGACTGTCTAGCGTAGACATTGGGCACTGTTATTTTCTACTTAGGTTGATATTTCTTTCTTCTTCTCTATTTTTTTTCAATTTCTTCAGGAATTTTTGCAGTCAATCTTTTGGCCACACCAACATTACACACACACACACACACACACACATATATATATATATACCGGCCTGAACATCCAATAAATTTTCATAGAAAATATTCGTCCTCCGGTAAATGTTGTTAATACTGTTTATTATAAACAGAGCATTTACTTAAATATATCTATAAAAAAAAGAACGTATAAACATAAAAAATGTCTTAAAAAATAATTGTCGAAATTTGTCCATTTCATAATTTATATATATATATATATATATATATATATATATATATATATATATATATATATATACATATATATATATATACGTATGTATGTATGTATATATATATATATATATGTATGTATGTATGTATGTATGAATGTATGTATGTATGTATCTTAGTAATTTAATATGTACATGTAGTTTAGGTTCATCTAATTGTTCTGACCTAGTTTGAAACGAACATTCGTATTTTCTCCTGATTTCCAAAGAACCTCAATACAAATGCCCCTTAGTTAAACCTGTGCAAAAAAAAAAGTTTATTTTTAATGCAGAAAATATCTACTTCTTTTTTTCATTTGTTCTTCACGTGCCTGAACACGCTTAAACTGAAGTAAATAATTTCCCCTCAGGAACCAGTCACCTTGTTCGTCTTGAACAAAACCTTCCTAGACTTAGAATGACAGTTCAAAAGCAAATGCTTTTGAAACAATTTTCTCAAATTTATTGATGCGTGAAATGAACCAAAATGGAATGAGATTTTATTTCTGTTTTCCTGATTCGATGTGACGTTAGTTGTTTAGCAGTAGACAAGTCAAAGGCTTCTTTTTTTTTCTCGTGTCTGAGTGAGTTCACCGAAATATGCTGAAACTGCTATTCAGTCGCCGCAACTCAGAAATCAAGTTTAAATCTTTCATTAGAATTCTCCACTACCAAAAAAAAAAAAGAAAGAATGAATTACACCTACCTTCATAAATATCAGATACTTGTAAAATATGCATAGAACTCATAATAATCTTTGAATAAAGAGCTGATGTCTACAAAAGTGCACGCACACACAAATGAACAAACATATATTTTATTACAATTCTGCGTGTCCCTTCGATCCCTATTTAGCACGTGTGTGAAAGCATGGCTATACATCATAAATTATGGACTGTTCAGTTTCGATCAAGAGGAAAGACAGGGAGAAAAAAAACTTAAAGACGCTGTTTGGTTTCAGCGAGAGAAAAAAAATGAAGAATGAAACGCCCAGACGTACCTCATAAATAATCGACTGATCGGTTTTGATGTCGATCGCGAAGAAAGATGACAAGAGACATATCAGAGACGCTTTTTGATTTCACTGAAGAAAAGAAAGAAAAAAATGTAAAAACACAAAATTCAGACAAGGAAGTCTTGAAATTTTCACGGTTACTTATATTCTTTACAAATTTAAATCTAAAAATGAACACTTAGGTCAATGCAGAGTGGCGACAGTCTGTTTCATGCCGAGGTGCATTATACCCGCAATATATCTATATATGTAAAATGGGATATGCGAAATGATTTAACTGATAAAATTCGCGGTTTTTAATAACGCGGAGAGTCGAATCAATGAACCAGTTAACATATGAGGCTTCTCTCTCTGTGTCTCTCTGTCTCTGTCTGTCTGTCTGTCTCTCTTTCTTTCTCATCTCTCTCTTTATTTCCGATACTATATTTCATTCAATAGATGACCCTCAGGGTAGATGTTTACAGTTAAAATGGTAATTATGAATGAACAGTGTGATGGGAGTAGAGCAGAAAGTGCTAGAGAGTTGCGATTATGAGGACAAGTCAGATAGCTAATGGCTGACAATTGATTAAATATTCACGGAAGCATCTATGCAGAAATCGGTTCCACAAAAATAACAGTTTTTGAGGAAAAATCATCTGAATCGAACTTCTTACTTACATGAAAAACACGGGGGCAATAATAGTGATTCAACTCCGAAGAAGTAGCAAAGCGTATCCAAGCAGTAAACAACTGGAACCGTCGAACGAGGTAATGGAGTTCAGCTGAACATTTGCCATGGAAATAACGCTAGATTAACGACAAAGTTACTACGTTGTATCCGTGAAAAATAATTTTTTATAGAGTGGGAAATTCGTTTTCCTGCAACAAGACCACGTATGCGATTTTTAATTGTATCAAAGCTAGAAAAATAATATTGAGCAGCTACAGCAAAAAATACCAACATCGTTTACTTTTCGTTACCCAGGTTAGAAAATATCATTATTTTTTAACGTATCTCATGGACAAAATAATCAAATTTCCAACTTTTACCAGCAGATAGAACACATTGTCTGTGGAAGAGAACACTATCGGTTACGGATCCAGAGAGAAGCTCTAGGCACTGGTAATTCCTTAATGGAGTCCATTGTATATCTTCGGAAGCAGGGATCTACATGTAAACGCGGGGCATAAACAGGACTTGTAACAAACGATATTTACCCGTTTGGGGAAGCCATTTATCACAAAATGAATGTTTGTTCCATATCGTTTTACATATACTAATTATTTCATGGGGGCATAGCCATGTGGTTAGAATGTTTGTTTTCCCACCACGAGGCTCGGGTTCGAATCACATCATGATCTATTAATGAGGAAGGTAACTTCTTGATGTTATCTGCCTTGTGAAGCGATCCCAGCGTGTGGCATATTTGGAAAGTGCCAGAAAACCATAGTTAAGGTTGCCCCAAACCTTGTGAGTAAAATTGACTACTGTGATAGAGTGAAGCCACAAGTCATCGCGGCCAAGGATTTGAGCGTACTGGGCTTGTTCAGATTCTTGATCATGTCAGATAATGCATTCTCTCCCAGAGACTGTAACTATAGTGGCAGTAAAAGTCACAGGTAAGCTTTGTGGGTGTTGAATAGACACAAATGTGCCCGAGCAGTTGTCTACAATAAGGATTGCCTAGACGCTCGGATATGAGCGGCCAGTTACCACATTGCCCCCCCAGGCTTTCCAGATTTAACCCCATTGAGCATGAAATGAGCATTCTTTATATTTAACTACATTTATTGCAGGAACTCCCAACAAACAGATCACAACCTGAATTGCCTGGTAAATATATAGTAAAACAATGATTCCTGCGCATTGACTTCATGTTCATATCGATTTGCGTTATGCAGGTTAAAGGAATTCGACAAAATTTTGTGTTAGTTATCTCTATAGTGTTAGAACAGGAGTTTATGTATGTGTATATCTTTTTCTATAGTTCTCTCCTCTTGTTTGGTATATTTTAACATCAGTTTGGGAAAATAATTCTTCTTTGCCACCACTTCGTCTTATTTGTCGACGATAATATTTCTTTTCTGAAGATGTGTCGGCTAAAATGTAGTTAAAATTTTAATCGTTGCGATACATTTTATCCTTTTTTATGAATAAAATATAATCCCACTTTTAAAGATCATTGCATATATATATATATATATATATATATATATATATATATATATATATATATATATATATATATATATATGTGTGTGTGTGTGTGAAGAAATATAGTCTTAAGGTGTGCAATATTTATGGGATAAAGTGCTCAATATCAGAGATAGAGCGTGTGTAAATATAAAAGTGAACATAGAAGTCAACACTTAGAGGCGACAGTCTGTTTCATGCTAGATGCAATCGTTAGGCAAAGTGTATCCAAATGACGTCACACATTATGATATGGACAAAATCCGATAAATATTTTTAAGACATTTTTATGTTTATACATTCTTTTTCTAGAGAAACGTAAAATGTCTTAAAATAATTGTCGGACTTTGTCCATTTCATTATATATATATATATATATATATATATATATATATATATATATATATATATATATATATATATATATATATAGTTTACGAAAAACTAGGTAATCCGTAGGGTAGACCCAAGGAGGATAAAATCCAGAGAGCTCAATGTAAATCAGAGCTAATAATTGAAATAAAAATAGACCACTTTAAGGTTCCATGTAATAAATTATTTCACCACAGCCCATTTAAAGGACCGCGGATCATCAGACTTTACTTCCAAAGGTTGAAACGAAAAATGAAAAGAAATTTACACTTCGTTAATTTACATATGCTTAGTACTGCCCGTCAAAAATGTGTAAATTTCTTTTCATTTTTCGGGAAATCTAATCATTCAGAAAAGGGGCGGTAGCGTGTTCATTTTTATTAACTGTTTTTGTATCAATTATGAATTACCTTCGAGAAAGAGGTTAAGTTTAGGTAGGGTAGGGGTGTATTTTTCAAAGTATTCTGACATCCGTTAAATGTATGTCGTCTGTTTTTGTTTTTTGATTATTAACGGCAAAAGGTCTTTCGCTACTTGTGTACTCAAAAGATTTAAAAATATGTTATTCCCAATATTCGCTTGAAGATGAAATGGAACTAATGGTTTTGATTTGATTATAAAATTAAATTTGAAGTTTTTAGTATCCATATTTGTAACATGGTTATTACTGTGTAGCGAAAAAAACATATTTTATATCAGTTAATTTATAATAATTATCCTCTGTAAATTTGCATTGTGCACTGTTTTGTAAAAAAAAAATATATCAGTAAGAACTCCCGATTATATATCTTACTTTTTTTCCTTATATATATATATATATATATATATATATATATATATATATATATATATATATATGGTCTTTAAAATGCACAAAGCTAATCGGGAAGAGTGATAAGTATCAGAGATAGAATGTGGTATTAGGACAAAAGATTTTGAATAGAGGAACCAAAACCGCATTGTTACATGCTCAGAAAATAAAAGAGAATAAAGTTTCAACTTATCTACGAACGGATTTTAGTTGATATTTCATTGGCAAAAACTAACAAACCATATATTTTTTCTAAATGGATTTTTATTTATTAACCCGATAGTTGTTTATCACCTTAAAGTTTATTTTTAATGGGTAATCATTCGTTCCGTTTATTTATTAAACTGTGTGTTTATTTATTTTCGTTTAGCGGCCCGAGTATTTGCACATAGGTTGGGCATCTTGCCAATGTCACTATTTTCAGGGAATAATTCATTTCTTGAAAGAAAATCTTACAGAAATAACTTCTGCATCGCAGGGTCATGAATAATTTCAGGTTTAACACTTGTATGGCTTTCTGTTTAAAAAATGACGGCACGTGAATATTTTTAAAATGCAGAAATTCTTGAATCTACGACGAACGTCTCTCGAAGAAAATGAATGGATTCCTTCCGTATTTCTAATTTTATTACCTTCCGTAAATTTACTTTTGAAAATTAAATAACGTCTACAAGATTTATACGAAGTCTGAATAGAACCCATGGATTCCTATCAGACGAAAAATGAAATACGATCCTTTGGGTAAATACATTAAATAACAGAGAAATAAACTAAACAAATAAAATCAATCAGTAAAGAGAATGTTGATCGCTTAGAGTTCATTTCTATGCCCGACTGCCAAATTTGTTATGCCATATTCGCGAAAACGTTCCTCCATTGGATGATCACACATCTCTGAAATGCTTGAAGCTGCGACTGAAAGGGAAATCGATCAAGTATGCACTCGTGCAGAGATAAACCCGGAAAAGGTTGCTTTGTCCTTGATATCAGAACCATTTTATGGGATTTTCACGCAGTAATAGGAATTGTTCATTCGTCTCGGATAGAAAGGGGGAAAAAGTAGGCGTGTGTCACAATTTCCTGGTATTTGTGAAAGCATTTTGACGGATGATGACCTCTCATAATATCGTTCTTTGCTAAATTCATCGAAGGAGTCGGTCTTCGGGTTACACTTGATCGTTCCATCCTTAACTCTACTTGATAATTTCAATCCTGATTTCCTTATCTAAATTCGCAAAAACATATTACATGGGGGAAAAAAACACCCTCAAGACAACGTAATATAAATTGATAGATAAGAATTGCGTGGCAGATCGTCAGGCAGAATATTTATCGTTGGTCTAAAGACGTATTACATCTTATATCATATCGCCTATGTGTTTAATTGATAATGGCTCGAAATGAGAAATCGGAGATCCGAGTTCGAATTCCAGTCGAATTCATTACATTCAGTTATGCAGAGATATCCATCTGGTGTTTATAGATACAGATCCCCCTTTTTGACGTCGCAATGGATGAAGTGGAATTTTTTTTTCCTTGGTTAGGGAAGGAAAACTCATTAAAATTCTCAGTAGGATACGTATTAAATTTGTATTCTGAGTTCTGGTTATTTGTCCAAAGTCTGTTCATATCAAGACATGCTCCTCGTTTAATTTTTGTTTTTAATCCTTCTTCACCCAATAAAACGCTCAGGGATCACTCGTTGTAGATGGTTACTGACTGGGTAAAAGTTCGTTTTAACACCCGAGCGCTAATATCCCTTCAGATCTTTCCAAAATAGTCATATTTCCGTGCAAATGTATATGCTGAACTCAAATCAACAATTAGATATTGAAGAAACCTACCTTTTGGGATGTTAACGACCTGAAAAAAATCGGACTCTTTCCTGGTCTTTCGTTAGCCATTATCGGCTTGTTGATAAGTAATACAGTGCTGACAATTTCCTGCGTAGTTATAAAATCTGAACCTATTATTTCCCTAAAGAGAAAGTCCTTGAAGAAATTAATTAGAACGCGCTTCCGTAAAGAAGCAATTATTTAATTTAATGCTTTTTTATTTTTCTTCAGGGTTAGGAGTAAAGGTTGGGGAGGGGTTTTCTTAATGTTTTTTTATTTTTCTTTAGGGTTAGGAGTAAAGCTTGAGGGAGGGTTTTTCTTTCTGTTTAATTTAATGTTTTTTTTATTTTTCTTTAGGGTTAGGAGTAAAGGTTAGGGGAGGGTTTTTCTTTCTGTTTTTAAAAACTAATGAAATAATAGAATCAACCCTTCTACTTTACCAAGTGTGTGCATTAATTTTTGTATTATTTTTATATATTTGAAAGTTAACTTTCTTCTTAAAAAAATTACTTTTTTTATTCTTTTATTTGTCGATGTTTACATTTATTTGAATGAAAGTTAACTTTCTTCTTAAATTAAGTACAAAAAAATCGCTTTCCGGAACCGTGTACTAATTTGTGAAAGAAAATAGTGCAACAGTGAATGACGCTCGGGTGTTAAGGTGAAAATTTACCACTGACTGATGTTGATGCATAGTCGTAAGATGAGAATGGAAGAAGTTCAAGATTGTAAGAAGAGGAAATTATGAGGATATGGAGATAACAGTAGAGCCTAAACATCAAAGCAGCGGTTCTTCTGAATAAGGCCTCCGAATGGAACTTTTGAATGAAACTTCCAATATATTACAAAGGGTATCAGTATGATTAGTCCAAGGGAAGGTGTTATGGTGGGTTTACGTTGTTATTTTCTGAACTGGGCGGAAATAAAGAATGTTTGTAAAATATATATGCCAGAATATACTTAAATTAAGGATATGAAAATGGTTGATACATAGACAGACATATGAGGAATTCGATAGAAAAAAACAAAACTTTACGGTTTTCAAAAAAAGATATATTTATTTTCCAAAGAAAATATATACTGGATTCCATCATTATATGGATATGAAGAAGCCTCAAGCATATATTGGTCGAATCGTTAAAACTAAATCCGAGGATACTTGACAAAATCATTCACTGAAATGTCTTTTTTTCTGGGAATTTTCTTATCAAAGGACGGAATGTGCGATATTGAAATCTGAATGCAGTTTGGTAGAGCGAAAGATGTCTTCTAAAATCTAAGCAATGTATTAAGCAACAGAAACATTTCGTTTGCAAAAAAGAGAAAAAGCTACTGAACTGTTACGTAATATCTGTCCTCCTATATAGCAGTGAAAGCTGGACAAGCAATCTACTCACAGATGAAGAAGAGACTCGAAGCAATAGAAATGTGGTTCTACAGAAGGATGCTGAGAATACCATGAACCGAACATCAAAATCTAAGTGTAAATTAAATCAAAATGAACACTTCTGCTTAATATCAGGAAGAGACTGTTGAAATATTTAGGGTAAATATTGACAAAAATAATGTTTGACAATTTTGATATTCAGAGGATAGATTGAAGGCAAGATGGACAGGAAAAACAATGCATAAAATAAGATCAGGGAATAAGGCTGAGGTGAGATAACAAAATGTTAAAATTTATTAAGAAATTAAAAGCACAGGGAACTGTGGAAAGCCATAATCTACAACATCGTGAAGGGACACGGCATGAAGAAGATGTGCATGTCTGTGTTCAAGGGTTTATGAAATCTGAGGACATGATTCAAATTCAAATTCAACTACTGATAAACATTATTTTTCTCCCAGGCGGCTTAAAGTGACTTTGCTGTTAGTTTCACATGAAAACCATTTATCTTTCAATTCTTATAGTTTCTCACTGCCTTTTATTGAACATCGTCGTATTTTTGCGTTCATCTATTCAGAGAAATCGATAAATATGGCAAGAGAGAATAATTTTTCAAAGAATTGTGACATGTGTGCCATAGAAAACATTCTGCTTTGTTTGTCACATACTTAAAAAAACAGTATTCTCGGTCAAAAATGCAGGATTGAAGAGACAAGACAATTGATCGGACTTAATTTGATTGATTCTTAAAAGAGACAATATTTTTAAAAATAAGTACAATGTTCGTATATTTTTTAATCAGCTTTTATTTTCATTTACAATCTTTATTCCTGTCTAAATAAACAGTATATATATATATATATATATATATATATATGAACCCTCAATAGTATCACGACTTGGAGTTTCATACACAACGCAATCTTCAGGTACTGAGTTTAGAGTGACCGTTACGTACTTTGGATTATAATACAAATATCTGTTTTTAATAATATTCCCAATTCTAGAAAATGTTTGCATGTTGTTATGGTCCAACATCCTCGCACCACGGTTATGGTCCAAGGTAGAACCAAGGAAGAACAACACGAACACAAGAGTAGTAAATAACAAAGATATATTACAACAGATATATAATACAAGAAGTTGAAGGTGTTAGTATTAACTGTCACTCTGGTTTAGAGTGGACTAATATGTCTTGACTCGTTAGGTCTCAACTCATTCCTCCCCCCCTCTCTCTCTCAGAGAGACGCAGTATTTATAGAGTCAGGAAGAGTCCATTCTCGTTATAGTTCCCATAACACCCACCTTCCAAAGCTTTTGCGGCGCAGGTGTCTTTAGTTTTTTTTTTCTCTTTGGATTTATTACCAAAGGTTCTGTGACTTTTCTTTTCCTGGTCGATTTTCGTGGTTCAGACATTGTTTGCGGCCTTTGCATATCCAATGTATCGAATATGGTATCCATCACTTCCTCCTGAGGTGGACCGTTAGAATCATCTAACAGCTTTTTTCTTATTTGATTTACATGTCTTTTATATGAGAATGTCGGGCCCTGTATTGTGTAAACCATGTTCCCGATTCTTTTTTCAATTGTACCTTGCTCCCAGTAGGATGTATTGTTATTATACATTTTGAAAAAAAATTCTCTCCTAGGTAGAATTTTCTTTTAGGTACGTACGACATTGGTATTGATTTTGTTTGTTTTGGAAGCAATTTGTCAAATACTGATCTGATTTTCCCGGCGAACATCACTTTCGCGGGTGATAATACCGATGGCGTAGCACTGTTTGGAGTAATTCGATATACTTGTAAAAATTGTTGCAACGCCTTTTCTGTAGACACGTCTGTAGGCACGTCATATGCTTTCCTTAACGCTCTTTTGTGTGTGTCTACAAATCTATCCGCTTGCCCATTTGATCTTGGGTGATATGGCGAGGATTTGATATGTTTAACTTGGAAAGTTTCGAAAAATTCTTGAATTTCCGTTAGGTCTCAACACATTCCTCCTCTCTCTCTCCCTCAGAGAGGTGCATTATTTATAGAGTCAGAAAGAGTCTATTATCGTTATAGGTAAGTTCCTATAACACACACACACATACACACACACACAGAGACATATATATATATATATATATATATATATATATATATATATATATATATATATATATATATATATATATTCTATTTATTTTAAATACGCAATATATTTTTTTTTAAATTAGATAAACGTAATCCCAGTAAATTATATAATAGCGCCAACATAAATTCCAATTATATTTGGTATTTAAAATAAATGGGATATATATATATATATATATATATATATATATATATATATATACCAACATCTTCGAGTAGAATTTTTTATGCCTACATGTAACCATCAATTTATTTCTCTTGTTTAATAAGATATTGTCATGTAAGTGTTTGACTAATTTTCAACAAGACATAAATTACATCAATTGCTTTTCGCGTTGTAAGTTTTGAATCTTGCTGCAATATCCAACGCAATCACAGGATGCATTACCACCATTCCTTAATTGCCAGAAATGTTTATAATGATCAGTAGTGTATATATATTTTGCATTGTGTAAAATCATTCGATGCTAGTAGAAACGAAATTTCCAAGATTTCTTTTCTGTGGAACTAAAATAAAATTTGATATCGTTATCGGAATATATACTAGGTCGGTATATAATATTATCAGTCACACCTTGAGCTTCTAAGTAATACATGATATTTTTGGCATTTTGTATTTATTTTTTAAAAGATTTACTCTAGTTCCTACAGAGGGCATGTATTTTCTTGATATAATATTGTTAATGTGTGATATAGATTTATCGATGTTACTAACGCAGCTACACATGATCTTGAAATTATTTTTGTTGAAACTCATTTTAGTGTTAGTGAATGACTAAAGTCCTTATCAATTAAAATTAGCAAATTCTTCCAATATTCATTTGAACATTACTACTAAAATATGGATCAAGCCATATAATGCAACGCCTACATTGTTTCGGTTTATTTCTACCTATTTTTCTTTTCTAAATGCTCCAAATGTACATTACGCTTGCTTAGTTCTACTTTTTGTATTATCAAACATTGCCTTCTTGCTGGAGTTAGTAAATCATCTAACTTTTGTCAGTTATGAAGAATTTTATGAGGGTTATTTAATTCTTTTTCTTATTGTTATTTATAACTTTTCTATATAGTCTGTAATAACCATTATTCAAGTCCATGGTCACATTGAGAAAGCATTGGTGGCAGTGGAGCTTGTGAATTCAGTTATGTGACCTGGCAGACTACAAGGAAAGTAACTGCAGTAACTTGTCATTCTTTTTTAATGAAACTTGTATAAAAGTGGGATTACTGCACAGATACGCTATATATATATATATATATATATATATATATATATATATATATATATATATATATATATATATATTAATTTGCATAAAAGAGAATTCCCTAATTAACTAATGAGTATAGACTATTTCAAGTAACGTCGAACGTGTTCGCCTTATTCAACTCAAATAGTGGACTGTATTAAGTGTCGGTACTAGAGATTGTAAATTTAATACTTAAAAAGAAAGCAGTTGAAAATTTTTTACAGAGCCAACCCACAACATAGCACACAACACGTAAGGAAATGGCTGATGTTGTCTGGCTTAAATGGAGAAAAGATACACAAAATCACCTTTTCCTTTGATAAAACTTCTTTTGTTGGGTCTTCTTTTAGATTCACTTCATCTTCGTTATATTCCGTTCTTGGGGTTTTACGGTTAATATCTGGATGCTTGATGTAATGGAAAAGGACTATGAAGTACGTATTAATAAATATACATAGTATATATACATAGTATACCTCGCCGATAGTATAGCAATTTAAAACATGTCGAACTTTAAAAACATCACCATCCAACGATCAATTATTTGACTTCGATACAGATTTTTTCTTGGTAATAGACAAAACTAAATTCGCTAAAAGTGCCAACGATCTGCAGTAAAGAATGCAAAAGGACGTTTCAATGAACAAAAGAAAATCTGATAAAACAATTATGAAAGCAGATAAGACGGGCAACCATTACAAAATCGGTGCGGATATGTACCATGATGCTCTTAAGAAAGAAGTTTTATAAAAGGGCACACAAGTGGAAAAATAATATCAATAGTGAAGCAAAGAAAATAGGCATTGGATTAAAAATTGATGATAGGATTTACAAATTTCACGAACAGCAAACATTTATCACAGTTTAAAACTAGAAAACAAATTTCCTAAACAAACCACAATACGGATTAGTCATCGTAACTAAAAAATAACATCAGTATATTCAGCAAAATCATCATTGAAATATGCTCTAGGAATTAGCCAGTAGCATAAAACAACAGAAACCATAGAATAGTTTTCTAATGTATAACGAAATAAAGAATGTACATTCATCCAATTCGATATTTGTGACTTTTCCCCGTCTATCACCAAGACTCTGCTAACGTCTGCTATAAATTTAGCAAACAACTACTGTCCTAATAGTGATCATGAAATCAAAATCATAAAGTAGGAAAAAAACCTACATTATTCCGTAACGGTTACCTGTTGAGAAATTACATAGACTTTAATATTGCTATCGGTGTATACGATTCAGCAGAAACATGTGAAGTTGTTGGAATTTTGTCATTATTGGCATTTAAAATTGATTCACGACATTAATCCATTCACTGCCAATATATATATGATGAAAATGTGGAAAAGACAAAGCAAAATCCGAATATGTGAGTTTACTGTTTTTTTTATTTTGTTTTGCTGTCAACGTCAGACGTTTCGGTCTAAAATTCAGTTTCTGACTAGTCCTGTATCTATCGTCTCTTCATTTTAACTCAAATTTAATATAAATATGTCTCCAATAACCATGCCCTGAAGATGGTCTATTAGACCGAAACGTCTGACGTTGACAGCAAAACAAAAAACAAAATAAAAAAACAGTAAACTCACATATTCGGATTTTGTTTTGCTTTGTCTTTTCCACATTTTCATCATACCGTCGGATCTACATCCACATATTTCCTTACATATATATATATATATATATATATATATATATATATATATATATATTTATATTTATATATGGGGTTGCGTATGTGTGCTTGTGTGTGGGTGTTTCGAAACAATTTGCCTATCGGCCTGGATGTGGATAATCCAGCGTGCGGCACTGTTGTAACGCGCTTGGAATCTATACCGTGGGTCGACCCAAGCCTTAGATCGAAACTGAAGCTTTTAGGAAAATATAGATAGTTGAACACTTGTTTCAATGTAACTAATATCTATTCTGCATATTTACCACATAAACAAATGTTTGGCATTATTTGTTCATGAAGAAGCGGAAATTTGCCTGAGTAAACGCTTGACACAGGGATTCGAAATTCGCCATAGTCTCCTGTCACTGACGTATGCATATATCACTAAGGAATGAGGATTTTAAAAAAGGGCGGCTCCTTCTACTGTTAAACATTACTCATCAAGTATTTGAATTTAGTTTTCCGAGCCGCTAGTGTATTTCGTATATAGAAAAACGTTAAAAATCCCTTCCTTTCTGCCGTGCGACGAGAGCCTGACGATTTCAGGTTTCGATCCCGGCTTGAAGCAGTCATACGTCTAGCCACAATAAAGAGGTGTGATACAGAAAAACTGTCTGTCTGTGGATATATATATATATATATATATATATATATATATATATATATATATATATATATATATATATATATATATATATATATATATATATATCATTATATATATATCATTTAGGAAGCCATCCTAATAAAAATCCTCTTTGACCAGATTCTAAAAAGCAGATAAGTTGGAAGGTCACTCATAATGGTAGACGCAAATGGACCATCTCCTCGATTATACTTTTATTTAATATAGTAATATATTGAAGCCATATTTCTCTTTTCGGATGCATTTGCGATTTCTGTGTCACATATTGCGTTGTTTTTATGAAAGGTTTAAACAGATTTTTTGATTTTACAAGTTGTTTTTGCCATCTGGGAAGTGTTTTGAAAGAGGACGGCAAGTGCTGCGCTGAGAAGGGAAGACGCATTGGGATGCCCAAAGACGCATTTCAATAGCTAGGCAGCGGATTACTTTGGTGACAAAGGAACGAGTACTGCGTGGTATCTGTCCTCCTTTACAGCAGAGAATGTTGGACGGTCTCCTCAAAGATGATGAAGAGAATCGATGCGGAGTAGGTATGGTTCTGCAGAAGGATGCTAACGATATCATAAACCGAGCGTATGAACAAAGATGAGGTTTCTGAGCTGATGCAAACAAAGCGAAAGGTTATACTTAACATCAGGAAAAGGTATCTGAAACTTATGGTACGCGTAATGAGAAAGTAGAGCCTGGAGAATCTGATACGCACAGGTCGAATAGAGGAAAAGCGTGACAAGGGAAAACAACGCATGACATACCTGGCGGTCTTAAGCAACTGGATGACAGAACCGTGGGAAGTAGCGAAAGGACAAAAATTATTGAAATCTACAAGAGATAGGAGAAAATAGAGAGTCATGACCGCCTACGTACTGATGAGACACGGTATATAAAAAGAAAGAAAATGCATTCTTCGCATCTTGGGTGGTAAATATATGCATACATTATCTAGTGCTTTTAATATCTAGTTTCTTCATTCTGATTTCATTTAATAGTTTGTTTCGGATGTCGAATAGATATAACAAAACAAGAAAGCTTATGGAATTGCTATAATGCAACTATATACAATAACTCTGGCGTCTCCAAAGTTTTGGGGTTGTCTTAAAAAATGAACTTCATAATTAGTAAAAATTGGTTTGTCATTCTATTGTATAATTGATAGAGTCGGGATCACTTAGTTGTTCAGTCACAAACCTCTATTTCATAAAATACCACATCAGTCATTTTTCGTATTACCCCCTTACTAGGCAGAATATCCCGCCGGAAATTGTAAATTGAAACCTAAAAATAAACCAAAGAACTAGTTGATTGATATATCAATAGTCACCCAATATAAACCACGAGAGCTACTCAAGGTAAATTGGCTGGGATTGAGATGGTGATATATATGAAAGAAAAGGTGTTACGAAATGAAATTATGAGAATAAGAAGGACATATAATAACTGAGTTGAAGAAGTTATGTTTTTATTTGTCAAGGAAATATCCACCCAAGATTAAGTTCCCTAAAGTAGTTATTCTGCGGGAAAAAATGAGTAAATTTTTGTCTTAACTTTGGAAGACGACGACGAGGGTGTTTCGACTCTTTGCCAGTATCATGGCGTGTCCTAACATTGATGGTCATTGTATAGGAGTTGATATTAAGATATTCATCAAATTTGTAGGCTTGCCTTCATAATACCAACTGGCTTCGAACTGATAAAAACATTAATTAATCTCGGGACACATTACAAGTTTCCAGTTACTGTACTCACAGAACTATTATGGCAAGAAGAAATAACTCTTATCTTGGGATCAATGATTTCAAAGCGAAACATTCATCTTTGTCACAGAAAGGCGCACCATTTATTCCAATATAGTGAGTAAGAACAGTTCTTTGGATGGCAGATGATAATTGTTTTGTATTCAATGCTTTGCTTTTAATAATATTTTGCCTGAAATTCGTGATAGGGTGTATTAGAAGGAAATGCTCACTGAATGAGATAATGTGAATTATAAATAAGATGAGTTGGGTTCAATGTTTATTTATTCATGTGCATTTAATGGTGGGGGTGGAAATTCTGTAATGTTTGGTTCAGTGAGAAAATTGTGACAGTTTTTAAAAATCAGCTTTGTCCATAACACATTAATGGGAAGAAAGTCAAATGTATATGCCAGATGAAAACGACCATTTTCTTTCTTTTCCCTTCATCCATTCGGTTTTTAACACGTAACCTGCCAAGCCAAAGCCATTATAGTGACATACACGGCCACTATTTCTTTATGTAAAAAAGAGATTCGTAAAGGAGTATGTGATTTATCAATGAATGTTTTTGGTGTGTTTATATTTTGAGAAAATGTCCACAAAATTATATTCGTAACCTTAGAAGCCATCTCAGAAAACAATGGTTACAGCTACATTCTTGTCGGCTTATTATTCTTTGGATTTTCCAAATGATATATAGAATATACATTATTTTCTGACAATTAGATGCTTTATGGTGAATAATGAATCATTATTACGTGCTATAAATATAATTGAAATTTATTTTATAATTATTAACTTGACAAAACAAATTCTACTATTAATACAAATATTGTACACGAATCAGTAATGTTTTCCTTCAGCTTTATCCTTTAAACTAATCATTTACAAAGAATTCAAGCAAATGTTAAAACAATCAGAATGCCATATACATGATCTAATTATTTAAAAGGAAGCCATAGGGATTGCTTTATAGAATAGGGCTATGACTATTTGACTTTTTGTAAAAGAATTGATTTCCTCTATCATAATTCGATGAACTTTTGTTAAAAAAAATAATAAATAGGTTTTAATTCTGTTTATTCTTAAAATAATATCACCCCTAAACGAAATTTCTAAAATTGTATATACTTCTAATTTTCTGGAGATTCCTAGAACTTCCTGGAACCTTCTAGATTATTATGGAACAAACTAGAACTTGTTTAATGTTTATTTGTAATTTTGTATCATGTGCTATAGCTATAAACACTTAAATTCGTTAAGAATGCATAAATACAATCCAATTACATCATTAGTAAATTTGAAAATACTGCCTCTGAAATATTTTTGACCCTTATGGCGTATATTGTATGAGCGAATTTTCGTTTTGGGGTAAAACGTTTCAAGAACCAAAATCAATTAATGCATTTTTTATTTCTTTTGAACAAAAGTTCATCGATTTATCACACAGCAATATAGGGTTACAAAAACCCTAAGGCAGAGTCTATAACATTTGACGAAGAAACTAAAGATTAATGTATAATTAGCAGCAGGAGCTGGGGAGACGTCGTAAAATGAAATGTGATGCCCTCAATATATGGTGACATGAAGTCAACGTGTTAATTCGCTGTTAATACGAGGTTTCGCTGAAAGGTGTTTGACTCTTGGTCAAATGAACGAATATTAGAATTGTTTTCGATTATTTTGTTACTGTTAAGGACGTTTCAGAAGACTCGATAAACTAAAATATAATTTTTCATAACACAATGATAAAATCAACTTTACGAAAAATTTACCACGTACGTAAACCTAGTGTGAGCCTCTCGGAAATGTCGTCCAGTCAAATTCGTCTCATTAACTCGCCCAAAAATACCCTTATGAAGGGATACATCCATCTCTTCTTCGGCCAGATATGGTTTAAATAGAAAGGCAGATCGGAATGTTTATTAGAGATTGGCTACTAGTCTAGGAGAAAGTATTTTAAAACCCTTACATTTGCTCTCTATTCTAGGTATAATGAGGCTGACTATGGCACAGGTAATAAAAATGTGTTGTTTTTATTCAATTTATCGAGATACATCTACACGGTTTCTTTTTCTTTGTCGGGATTCGAAACATTTGAAAACAACAAAATCAACACATATTTTAAATGAAACATAAAAAATTTTTTTTTTTCAGGATTAAACGTAGAAGCAAAACGTCAGTTTTAATAACGTTAATATATTCTTCTCAGAAATATTCAGTAAGAAAATTGATTTATTTTCCTTGTTGTGGACTTTGTTTTTAGCAAGTAATCAAATGTTCATAGACTGATGTAAGAAGCGTAGATAAACTTACTTTATAACGGTCAGCCAATTGTGTTTGTGAGGTAGTAGACAAGGCCTTAGTCGGAGGCTGCTGGATCTTCTTTTCTATTGTGTTTTACTGTGTGTATGTGAGTGTACGCACGAGTAGAACAAACTGGTCTTTGAAATTGTTTTGAAACCTGAGAAGCAGTATGCTCCTATTTTTATATTCGTAAACGGGACCCAAAATGTAATTTCACATATATGTGCAGTCATTTGTGAAAACAAGTTTTTCATCGTTTAGAAAATAACTTCCCGCTGATTCGCGAAAATATTTTTCTTGAATATATGGGAATGCTGAATGGAGTCATTATTATTATTATTATTTTTATTTCCTTTGATATCTGGCGTTTACACATTTCTTTCCGGGTCCCGCCCAGGGACCTAAGGTTAGAAATGGCATCATGGTAAATAATTACATAGATAAAGCCCTTCGTAAAGTGTGGGCTGTACTTGTCAGAACAATTTTTTCTATCTCTTTGAGGCATGGACTTCCAGGGATCCCTTCAATCAGCCTACTGGAATCTTTTTCAACCAGTCCAAGGGCTCCAACTACAACAGGAATTGTTGATGTTCCCATGTGCCACATTTTTCAGATTTCTATTTCAAGGTCCTTGTATTTTGACAGTTTTTCGAATATCTTCAAAGACACATTGCAGTCTGCAGGGACTGCCATATCAATAAGGAGGCACTTATTTTGTTTGTGGTCTTTAATAACAATGTCTGGGCGGTTGGCTTTGATTGTTCTGTCAGTGTGTATTGTGTAGTCCCATAGAATTGTAACAGGTCCTATCTTCGTAACCGGGTCAGGGTGGTGTTCGTAGCAGTTTCTTTCAGTTTCCTTCCCATAGGAGTTGCAAATTTTCCAGTGCAGATATTGGCCCACTCTGTCATGCCGGGTTTTATATTCAGTAGGTGCCAATATCGTGCAACCTGATATTAGATGATCAATGGTTTCTGGATATTTGTCACAGAATTGGCATCTTGGGCTAACACAGTATTTTAGTATATGTGCTTGATAATTCCTAGTTAACAAGCATTGGTCTTGTGCAGCAATGATAAAACCCTCAGTTTCACCTTTCAACCCTGCACTACGTAGCCACTGATGGGTTGTTGTTATTATTATTATTATTATTATTATTATTATTATTATTATTATTATTATTATTTGTGTATGTTATTGTTCCTGATTTGTATCATGTAAAGCCGGGTCCAAACTATGGTCCTTAGCACCTATAGGAAAATATTGTATTTTAATTGATAGCACTTTTCTAAGTATATGTTCCTAGTAGTGTGATCTTCTAGGCAACTTGTATGTTGATGTTACTTGGGACAATTTAGTAACATTTTCCAATTCTTTTCTCACGAGGCCCAGATCTGCGATTACTCTTGGTATAGTCTCAGTCTTCATTCCCCACATCCTGTTAATCTCGAATCCAGGTCCTTGTATTTGGACAATTTCCCGATAATTTTCATGGATTTGTTTCTATCAGTCTCTACTGCTATTTCAATAAGCATACTATTCCTGAATTTATTGGATTTTTATGATTTATATGATTCTGTTGACTTTTATTTCCCTGTCATTTTGAATCGGCACGTCCAATAGGATAGTTACATCGTTATTTTCGGTAACTGTGTCTGGTTGGTGCTCATAATATCTCGGTACGATTTTGTGCTACTTGTATATCTGGCAATGAACATATGTCGCTACCTTATTATGTCGGTGGGTATATTCAGTTTTTGCTAGTGCCGGACATCTTGAGATAATATGGTCGACAGTTTCACCATATTTTCCGCAGATCCTGGATTTCGGTTTAATTCCATCATTGACTATGTCACAGTGATAGGATCTGGTTGCGAGGCTTTGGTCTTGAGCAGCAATATTTAGGCCTTCTGTCTCAAGTTTCAAAGCGGTGCTCCTCAGCCACTAATGTTTTCTGTTGCTTTACATCTGCTTCTTTCGCTCTTTTTAGGTATTTGCCATGCAACATCTTGTGCGCGCATTTTATTTTTTTTTTGCAATTTCATTTGGCCAAGATGTTTTGCTGTCTGTTATATTCGTTTGGCTTAGATGGTATTCGCTTCGTTTTTTGTTGGTAGGTTTTCAGATATATTCAGCTGTTTCTTGAAGAGTGCAGCTTCTTTTTTGATGGAGTGGATTTGATGTTTATTTACTATTTGTAGCAGAGGGTCATTGCTTTTGCTGATGCAGACTTCCAATCCTATTGTTGTAGTTTTTACATATATTTCAATTTCGATTCGACTTCAGCCTACCAAAGCTCTTGCTACATACAGCCTATCAAAATCGGATTTCGCTGGTGCACTCTCATTTGGGTAGGCATTTTTCTGATTTTGGCGACTAATCAACTCCCTCTTAATAATTTCGAAGTTGTATGTTTACTTCGGGTATAGCTAAGATGTTGACGCACTCTCCTATAATAATCGTTTCGGATCTTCTTGAAAATTGAATGTTGTATTCCGTCTCTTTCATTAATTCCTGAATATATGTATGTACCATCTTAGGATAGTTCCTGAATCCTGTTGTTGTTATCAAGGTCTTATTCTGTAGTTGTCGTTAGTTTACCTCCAGTGAAGGTGGTTTTAACACATTTGTCGATTCCGACCTCCATCTTAATGCCTTCGCCGAAGGTCTTGATAATGGTAAGTAGGTTTTTCTACTGGTTGTTATCCTTGGCAAACGTTTTATATCCTCATTCAGTTTGGCATTCTCTGATTTGCACGCATAAATGCTGTTTGCTAAGGAGCTGAGTGGCACTAATGTAAGGCAGAAGAATATTGATGACAATGAATCTTCGAAGAAGATCCCGTTTGGATGTTGATTGATCCGCATGTTAATGACCCGTTTGTATGGTTTAGAGTTAGGGTAGCATTCTAGTTTTTCATGCTTTCCGTTATGAATTTGACCGTTGTGGGGCATACTCTATATTTTTAGGATCTTCTCTCTCGATGATTGTGATACACTGTCAAACGTCTTTTTTAGACGATCCATGCAAGCTATAAGTTTATTTTCTTCTTCTTCTTCTTCTTCTTCTTCTTCTTCTTCTTCTTCTTCTTCTACTTCTTCTTCTTCTACTTCTTCTTCTTCTTCTTCTTCTTCTTCTTCTTCTTATTATTATTATTATTATTATCTTCTAAATGGTTAAAAAAAGAAACACTTGGTAGGACTGCCTGGCGATTGCGTCTACCATGAAACAACCTGTCGTCTCTGAGTGTTGACGTCAATGTTCCCTTTTATATATATATATATATATATATATATATATATATATATATATATATTTAAATTATTTTATTAATTAAAAAATTTACGTACTGTAAAGTTATATCCACTTTTGAATTATTTTTTAGTCTTCTCCCGTCTATGCAGTTTCGTATTTTATGTCAACTTTTTAAGGCATGGTTTAGAAGTGGTTCTTGTATAAATATCCCTTTTTGTGTAATATCTGCGTTTGGTTTTACTCTGTTCGTGATTCGCGTTCACTATATATATATATATATATATATATATATATATATATATATATATATATATATATATATTAAGCTTTTCACCCCAGGCAAGGCTGGAAGCCGCTAGCACGCAAGGGGTTACAGAGGATTTGGAGCAAGACCAGATAGGAGTGATAGAGGAAAGGATGTGGAGAAGGATAGTGGATAGATAATTCCTATCACCTTCCTCCTTCTGCCTCTTGTGGATTTTAATTTTAATAGAAAAAGGAAAACTTTAGGAGTCAGATAATTACCACCGTACTACTTTCTCCCCTATGGGAAGCAAGGAATATAGCCTTGTCGAAGCGCATATTATACGGCCATTGAAAATATTATGGTGGCCATAATTAAACGTGGTGCGTAGGTCGTGGATTCTATGACCACGATTGATGTCAAATAAAATAAACCGCCTTTCGGAGTAATTATCTCGCATTGTATCTTCTTTATAAGAGGTTCCGTATACTAAGATTAGTTAATAGCTATTAGAAAAGATTCATTATCATGCATACTTCATTCCACGGATTCAACATTTTTAAACGTGTTAACAATCTATTTCAAATTTTGGATATTAATATAAATTGCTTCAATCTCACAAACGACGCCTCTGGCGAATTCTGTACGATCATGAACCTAAAATGGATTTCGGGTAATCTCCCAAAGAGTTAATATTAAAACCGTACTAAACCATGAACATAAAAATCGTCTTAGGTATTCTATTTGATCCTATGTCATGGCTGAAATATTTGCATATTTTACAAATTCGACAGCAGTTCAATGTTCTAACCCATATAAAGCAGACCATTTTTATGGTAAACTCACCTCGTGGCGGTTTCTCACATACCACAGACGGAAAAATTAGGGTATTCTTTTCTCAGACCAACAGGGACAAGGGCTATATAACAGCGATTGCCTAATAGTAACTGACAACATATTGAAGCGAATAAAATATATCGAAGTGATTACTCACCTGATATCCCACGATCTGCTCTCAGACAAGCAGTTTGCTTTCCGCTTTGCCCGGTCTACTGCCGATGTGCTTACGGCCATCACAGAATTTGTCTACCAAGCTATCCATAATAACGGCGAAGCCCGTGCCGTGGCCCTTGACATCTCCAAAGCATTCGATAGGATTTGGCATGCCGGCCTCCTTCGCAAGCTCCGGGGTTATCGTATCACAGGTCGATTGTTTGACCTAATTCAATCGTTCCTATCAAACCGGGATTTGAAGGTTGTTCTCAGTGGATTCTTCTCCAACTCCTATCCCACTAACGCTGGTGTTCCTCAAGGCTCCATCCTTGGCCCTACTCTGTTCCTCATATTTATAAACGACCTTCCTGACGCCATAGACTCCCAAGTCGGTATCTACGCTGACGACACTACTATTTACTCCTGCCTCAAGCACAAATCTAGTGAGGCGGACAAAAAAAACCTGGCAGCTCAAATTGAAAAGGACCTCCAATCGGTTGTGGACTGGGGAGAGAAATGGATGGTCAACTTTAACGCCTCTAAAACAAAACTGCTCTCCATTAACCACCACAAGGACCCATCCCTGCGTCCCATCAGAATGTCTGAGGACCAACTTCTCGAGAGCTCCTCTCTGCGGCTGCTCGGTCTCACGCTGTCCGCTGATCTGAGATGGAACAAATACATCGAGTCAGTTGCATCATCCACCTCAAGAAAAGTTGGTTCCCTGTGCCGAGCTAGGAAATTCTTCTCCCCGGAATCGATCCTCCAAGTCTATAAGTCTACCATTCGCCCTCGCATGGAGTATTGCTGCCATTTATGGTCTGGGACCCTGCGTGTTGCCTCAGGGTTCTTGATAAGATCCAGAGACGGATATGCAATGTGATTGGCCGTGATCTGTCATCTCGTCTGCAGTCGCTCTCTCACAGACGCGATGTTGCATCGCTCTGCCTTTTCTACAAGTACTTCCACGGTAATTGCTCCGAGGAGTTGCTTTCGCTTGTCCCTAAGCCTCGTTAATTTAAGCGTCCTACGAGGCTGGCATCCCGTTCCCACCCCTTCACCGTTAAAACTGTTAGATGTAGACGTCTTTTCTACTCCAATAGCTTCATGTCTCGCACATCTCGCCTATGGAACTCCCTTCCCTATTACTGTTTCCCTGACAAATACAATCACCAACGGTTTAAGTGTAGCGTCAATCGTCATCTCCAGTTGCCTTGATCTATCCACTTCCCTTCTCCACTTCCTTTCATCTTTCATTCCTATCTGCTCTCGCTCTATATCCTCTGTAACCCCCCTGCCTTGATCGACCCTCCGTCCTTCTCTTTCTCCACATCCCTTCCTTTACCACTCCTATCTGCTCTTCCTCCAACCCTTCTGTAACCCCATGCGTGATAGTGGCCACCAGCCTTGCTTGGGGTGATACGCTTAAAAAAAAAAAGGGATCAAGTCTGGTGTTATCATTTAATTAGCATACCGTCTTCGTTACACTTGACATGCATTGTTTCAAAGTAACATGTTCGGTCTTCAATATCAACGTATATCTCAGACCTACAACATCCATAGGTAGCAATAACTTTTTCTCTATTTCCCGATACTGTTAAGTTAACCTTCGCTGAATCGAAAGTATCCGGCTTCGGGTCTGCATTCAAACGTTCGATTTTTTCCATGCGATGATCAACGAATTAACGCATGTATGTCGACGTTAATATATAGTGGGTTTTCGGTTATAGTGAAGTGTATGAGTGTGGAAACAGATTAGTTTGATTTGACCTTGTTAGTTAGATAGCCCACCATAAGAGGGGTATAGAACAAGAAAATCAAATTGTAAAGTGAACTTCAATTTTATATACATATAAATCAATTAACGTCTTTACAAATAAAATTAATGTATTTTGGTTGATACAAGGTCGTTAAATATTAGTAGTAGTCCTTGCAAGAATGAGTTTATGTGTACGTAGGCAGGAACGTATATGTGGATGTATGTATCTATATATGTATGAAGGTTATTGTAGGGTATTGTCTTTGAAATAATCGCTCAATCTTAAAATGTACCGTTTGTTTATCAAGTACAAAAGAGATGCGGGAGAAAGATAGAGAGAATAATAACGATCGCTTGAAGTTTGTCAAGGGACGTGTTAATACGCTTGTCTCTTTGGCGACAGGGGAACTTACCCGTGTTTTATTTTTGTTTGTGGGGTTGAAAAATCATTTGGGAATTCACTCCCGGATATGATTCGGGCCTTTCCATTGGACCACGAACAAACTTCCCGTCGGCTCGCGAAAAGGTCCGTAAAAGAATTTGTTTCTGAGAATTGAAGATTATTTGAATTTTTGTTTTTAAATGTTTCCTAGTTTTCTATTGGCCGAAAAACATCTCGCATTAAGGTGTGAAATTTCACAAGTTTTCTTTTGGATTTACTTTTGCGTGTGTGTTAAGCAAAGTTTGTATATTCGAGTCTTTTTTAATTTCTGACAAAATCAATGAGCCAGTGCTTAGCATTGGAATTTTGCACCTAGATCTTGTTTTGTTCACTACACATGTAACTTCCTGCATTTTTTGTGCTTTAATATCGCCTTGCTAGTCAGTTCATATGGCCATGTCTGTGAGTGGTTAGAGCGTTCGCTTTCTGACCATGAGGCCCGGGTTCGAGTCTAACCATAGCCGATTTGTCGAGAAGGAGACTTTCTGATGTTATCGAACTGGAGAGATTGATCCCAGAGTGCGGCACCTTTGGAAAATGTCTGAAAACCATACCAAGCGTTGACCCAAATCTTGTCTGTGAAACCGAGCAGATCATACCTCTGGGGGACGTCCTTAGCTTTGCTAGAACGAAGATACAATTTATGATGACCGAGTCTTTGGGCGTGGTGGGCTTGTTCAGATTGTTGATCACGCTAGACAATGTGCTCTTTCCCAGAAAAAGGAATTACGGTCTGTTCAGCATAATTGCTGTGCGGGTGGGCTCTTTTGGTATGGAACAAACACAAATGTGCCTGAGCAAGCGTCTGCAATAGGGATTAGCTAGCCATACTTGTAGACAGTCATCATCGAATACGAGTGGCTAACCATACTGGTCAGGTCACTACAATTTTACGTGTAAGAGGCGGATAGGATTGGAATATAACGTTTAACCAATGCGTAGAGCTGATTAAGATTATAGTGATTAGGGAAACGTCTACTTGAGTCAGTTGCAGAGAGTCAGAGAAGAAGCAGCTCGAATGAAACTTAATTCTCTCTAATGGAATACGAAGGGGAAGTGGGTGCTGTGATAAAATGTGAGTTGCATGGTGGGTCCTAGCTGTGAATGTTAGAACTGGCCGAAATAAGGAATGTAGTCCGTCTGAGTACTTTCCATGCAAGTAGCCACAAAACAGTAAGAGGCTTGCTACATCTCATCTATAACAGGGTGGAAAGTTATTTCTTACTCACAAGGACCTGAATACGCTTTTGGACACTGTCGAGACTGAAAATTGGGGACTGGAAAGCTCTTGCCCAAACAAAACAGCAGTTATTTTAGGTCTGATCTGGCTCTTGTAAATCTATAGAATAACAAGAAGAGTCGGGTACTTACTGGTGCGGTACAGGAAACCGACCACTTTTCCTACATCTTTTAGCATCGATTGCATATACTAGTTTCACTTGAGATTGTGGACGAGCAAGTTCATGCCCAAATACAATAGCAGTTATTTTAGGTCTGATCTGGCTCTTGTAAATTTATAGGATAACAAGAGGAGTTGGGTACACAGTGATGCAGTACAGGGAACCGACCACTTTTCCTACATCTATATTTTACCATGGATTGTATGTACGTGTTCCTGTTGAGGTCTGGAGAGAATTTAAGGACCAATAGTCGCTCAAAGCACGGGGCCTCCCTGAGGTTACATCTATTCATTTTGAGTGGTGGTAGTTTTTGATCCTATCGGTGATGACAGAATGTAACTTGTTTGGTTTACAAGGCACTGAATGTATCCTGCATGTTTTTACCCCAAATGTGATGTTAGGGCGAGATCGAACCAGTGCCAATCTTTGGTCATCACAAGTTTTGTAGGAACAACCATATATCGTTGTATTATCGGCATAGATATTCACAAATGATACGGGCATATTCATAAGCAGATAAAAATAGAGTTGCTTCCAGCTGTGTCCAATAGCGACGCCTGCGTTGCTCACTAAGCCATCGGAGGACAGGTCATTAATTACTACCTGTTAGGAAGGACTATATTATTGAGAAGACTTACACTCGACTCTGAACTAGTGGTTTGGGGGACACTTTCTATTTCAACATCCGAGGCTCCATTTTCTTTTGACGTTCGAAAATTATACGAGTAACATTGTTTCTCTTAAGGTAAAATCCAAACATATTGGAAACACAACATATCAACTATTCCTAAGCCAAAGCTTCTTGATGGATATTAATTTCAATTCAGTAAACCCTTATTTCTTGTTGTGAATCACATAGTACAGAAGTTTTAATCAATAAATGCAACGAGGTATATACAGACAGTTTTAAAATAAGTACAATGAAGGGAATGATAATGGAATTTCAAAGTAGCACCCATTAAGTGAAGTTTTAAAGAGTGCAGCAAATGAGATTATCCCAAGGAAAAGGAAACAAGAAAAAAAGTTTACGGGAAAGGAAATTTTTAATATGATGAAAAAGAGACAGAAAACAATGCCAAGAATCGACACGGAATATACATATTCATACAATTACACAGAAGAGAAAAGCAAATAAAGGCAGGCAAAACATGAATGTCTCCATGAAAATATACAGAAATATTTCTAATTAGCAACATAGATAAACAGACATGGAGAAATGATTAAGGGAAATAACATGAGAAAAGATCGGCTCATAGAGTGGATGCATAACACCAAAAGAGGTAACTCTGATAATACAGAAAGAAAACTTCTTCAAAATTAAAAAGAATACACCGGAGAACTATTCCTTAAAAAAAAGGAAATACGACAGAATATTGAAGGAACACTAATTTTAAACACGGACAATCTGAGACCATCACTGGCTAAGTTGAACAGAAGCAAAGCAGTAGGAGAAAATGCGATTTTAATAGAAATGCTGGCAGCTTTAAATGATTTTGGTATTGACAAAATTACAAAATAATAAATCAAATAAACAACAGGGGTAACTTAAGTCAATACCTGAGTAGTTGCATTTTCATAGTGTTACCTAAGAAGCTATGCGCTAATAAATGCGAGCTTCCTCGGACAATCGCGTTAATCAATTTGGGGGTTACCTATTTGCCCATTAAGAGGTGATTCAACGCTCCTCAAAACCTGATCAGAGGCCTTCATATTGGACGTAGTTTATCGTCTTACCCAGGACGCGGATGTAGTTTATCGTCATACTCAGGACGGTTAGAATAAGAGTTGAATTTTCTAGAACACATAAGAAAAGGATCTTTAGATAATTTGAGGCGCAGAAGACCTGTTTAAGCCAGGAGAACAGAGAAAAACAGCGAATAATATATCTAACGAGCTTGTGGCATAACGGGGAATGGGAGGGATAGCGGCGAGACAAACCTTACGAAGAGTTTCAAAGGTACGAATGGTGGAGTGCCGTGATCTCTCAAATCCTCAAGGCATATGGTACGTAGAAGATGATGTAATTTCCGAAAACAGACAGCACGTTTCTGCCTATATTTCTGAGATGAAGTATTGTATATATTTACATCTTTATTTTCATATTCACGACGTTTCGGCTATTGTACGCTGCTGCCTTCTTCAGGTTATATACTTTTGAATTTCGAATCAATCCCTTTATTTCGTCAGTCGGGGAAGATTTTCTAATTCCACGTGCCATGCCCTTTATGAATATTTACTTCCGTTATTGATCGTTAGTAACCCAATTCTTCGTTTTTAGTTCACCTATGCTGTGGCAGGGTATTGAACACACACGTCTTTGGGTTAAATCACTGTGTTACTTCAACCAACGATTTTATCGCCTTAGGGTTCAATTCGAGATCTCAACGTATATAAAATGAAGAAGGCCAGAGGACACAACGGCCGAAACGTCTGGAATATAACAATACACATGCGGACAACATTCCAAACAATGTAGATGTGTAAATAGACAGCATATTTGTAGAAAATAACGAAATAAGTTTTATGTATTTAATAGGTGCGAAGATATATATATATTTAGAAAATTCATTTTGTCTTTGCGAAATACCAATCTCTGTTAATTACAAGGAGTTATTCAATGTTATCATTACAAGTCTGGAAAGAGTGAGGTTGTCAATAAATCTACTCAACGATACACAAATAAATTAAGTCAGTTATGTGCCATGCGTGATACACATTTAGGCTATCATGTATCTTTCGATAAATGATTGACGAGGCAGTAGGTTGCCATTAATTTCTACAGTAGACCAGTTGCAATTCAAGGCTAGAGAATCCTGTCTGCCCTGCTATTTACCCTAGGGAAGAAGAAGAAGAGGATTCATAAATTTCCCAAGGCTATTATCACGTAAGTAAATGCAATGGATTCGACTGGAATTTGAACTCGGCTCCCAGATTCCTCAGTCCGAGCCGCTATTCATTACACTACCGTGCCTCTAGACCAGTTGCCATCCAAGGCTATAGAAACTGGATTGTCCTGCTATTTACCCATAGCTGGGGAGAGAAGAAGAGGATTCATACCTTTTCCAAAGGCTGGAATTCAAACTCGGCTCTCCGATTCCTCAATCAGAACCGCTATCCATTACTCCACCGTGCTTCTACAGAGGCACAAAGAGGGTAGAGGTCTGATTTATGCCTAAACAAAAATATTACAAAAACACAGAATTTTGCCGCAGATAGAATTATACTGAACTTTTCTTTTTAACCTATTTTCATTTTATTATTTACTTTTCAACATTTTTACAAATTTGTTTTTTTTTATGAATAAATACGATATTCTTTCTCTGTGACGAGTTCTTTCTGTGTTCCTCTTTCCACTGAATTGATTTTCGTGGCTTCTATGGCTTCATAAGAGACATAAACATACGGCTATTATCACATGCTATTCATCGAATTTAAATAAACAGGTGGGATGCATTCGACGGTAAAGAAAATCCTTGAGAAGGTGAGGAAGCAGAACTCTTTCAAAGGAAGCAGGAAAAAATAAATATTTGGTACGTATTGACAACTAGTTTATTCAATATATTCTTCTGACGCTTAGCTTTTGCCAAACCTTTTCTCCATCAATGAAATTCTTTCGCCATTTTTATTTTTTTCTCTAAAATTTTGTCATTGTTATCTATTTCTGTACTCTTTTGTTTCCTTCAACATTAAGTAAATCCTTTTTTTTACCTTACTGTAATATATTTTTTCAACAATTTATGGCTTAGACTTTCTGTTTTCTAAATCTTTATGCGTTTTTTAAGCCTGCTTTACGTGTGCACCTTGACATTTTCTTGCTTTTGAGAAAAAACATGTATCGCTACGCTCTCAAATATCTCCTTGCTCTCTTTTATCCCTGTTTGTTTTCTTTTTCAATTTAAAGCTATTCTTTTTCATTTTTTTTTTTTTTTTGCCATTTAAGCTTTTCAATTTCCATGTTCTCCATATCAACATTGCTAGGTATATTAATTCTATTATGTTCTTCTCTCTATCGTTCTTGATTTTTATCTTCCCTGTAAATTCGTACTTATTTATTCCCATCCAGTGGAAGCCGATTGGTTGAATTCCCAGAAGGCAATAGAAATAAATGTACCTGGAGCATGGAAATTAAATCACAGAATCAGCACTTCCCCATTACTTTAAAAGTGAATGCAGCTTGTATAAATCCTTTCTGTGGCACTAACCGTAGGAATTTGGCAATTCTTGCTTGTCGTGCAGGTAAAAAAGAAATAGTTACTTACTCACTCCCAAGTATGATCTTCTACGATGGGTAGCTAAATCCTGTTGCAAATGTCTGCACAGATGTGTTGGCTTTTCATCAACACACAGAGAGAATAGCTTTGATTTATACTAAAACTATGCTAACCATACTTTAGGTAGCTTTTCTACGAGGAACATATCAGTATATACAGAGAACTTTAACCTTGGGTAACAACCATTCTAAGGAGAAAACCTCTGAATTCTAAACTGTGAAGAAAGCAAGACAGTCAACTATATTTCTCAATAATGTATAGATGTAAAAAAAAATAGTAAACTGTCGAGATTCATAAATGTCCTCAAGAAGTGAAATGGACTTCAAAAGTACATAGAATATGGCCAAGAAATGGTTCGTTTATAGAGGAAGATTTTATTCCGTCAGTTTCCTAGTTAATGGTGATTTGATTTCAAGGGAAAGTAGAAGTCGCATATTGAACCCAAAGAACAAACTCGGCATCTAACTATTGTGCAGCCATGTATTCCGGTGAAATATTTTCTTTTATTTAAAAAATAATTTCACCACAAGCAAGGCAACAACACCTGTAAGACACCATGGATTATTGAAATTGAAAAAGAATGGACAGAATTTAAGAAAAGTAACCAGAAACCCAATCCTAAACGGGAAAATGAGACAAAGAAAAAGGTGCGTGAACCGCGTGATAAACGATTCACGCAATTGTCAACAATCATATTAGACGTCGCAGTATTTCTATTTCACGTAAAATCTTTCGGTCATCGCACTTAAACTGGATTAAATATCTGTCTATATTTCTGAGATGAGCTATAATGCACATTAAGGCGGTTAAGGCAGTAGAAACGTTTCAGAGGGAAATTAACAAGAGATAACTGATAATTGACATCCATTAAACATGACATATGGAACTAGAACAGTCTACGCCAGTGAGCGAAATAAAGGGTTCAGCTCGACATTCCAACCACCTGAAGAATGCCGGAGCGTACAACAACCGAAACGTTGTAATAAATATGGCGACAAAGATGAGGACAATAGTCGGAATAATGTAAATAATGGATTAAATATTACCCTTATTTTCGTCAACATTTTTCTCAGTTTTCCCTTCTGCCACTATACATAACATTTCTTTCAGTAATATTCGACAGTAATAATATGTCAATTTCTTTCTCATTTTTTTCCTGTTGACTGCCTGTCGGAATAAAATTCTACTTCTTTTGCGTTCATTTATTTACATTCTCTTACGCTTTTTCTCGCGTGTTTATTTATTTTTTTATTCAAGCTTCAATTCTCTTTTTCGTTATTCCTTTCAACTCTGGGCCATTTTTCTATAATCTTTAATTTCTGTTCCTCTTATTTCTTTGTGACTCAATGGAAGATGTCGGAAATAAGGTTTTTTAATATTTTATTACCTCTTCGGCTTTCTTTTTCATTTTTTACAGTCGTGACAAGGAGCTGTTCGAGGCAGAAAAAAAAACATTGACGGGTTGCCAGTAAAGTGGATATTTCCATATCGCTTCTTGCTGTCGTAAACAGGACAGAAGAAAAGCTGGAAGACGTTATTTTTTTAACTTTTCCTCTTTCATTCATGTGTCACTTGATGTTCACTGTATCTTTTTTAGTTGACAAAAGTTGTCATGTATTTTCTTATCAGATTTCGCATTTTCCCTTTCATATTATTTCACATGCTTTTGATATATATATATATATATATATATATATATATATATATATATATATATATATATATATATATATATATTTTGATATATATATATATATATATATACTTAAATATATGCAAGTATATACAAATGGGAAATAAGATTTCGCACATAAATATATTTTTTAGTATATATATATTTTGATGTAACTCTATGTGCGTAATTATAATATGTGCATAAGTCAAGCTATCTATTTAAATAATGCATGCTTACAATTATATATATATATATATATATATATATATATATATATATATATATATATGGGAGGAAGAATTTGAAAAAGCAACTAGTGTCTTTACGAATATTTAGCGTATATTTTAGATTTCAGAGTTGAATTGATGATCACAAAGTGTTGGTTGTGTCATAGTTCAATGATGGTGGATGATGACAACAAACTATTAAGTAGTTCACGTAAGCAACGTGTTAAGTAGTTCAAGTGCCAGCAATTCGCTTTATCGGTTTTCGTGGCAATCCCAAAGTGTTCAATGCACAAGGATTAAATTTGTGTCTGCGTCGGTGTGTGTGTATGTATGTGTAAATAGTTTTAGTGTTTCCTTCTATGTTGGGATATCGAGTAAAAATAATAATAGTAATAATAATGATGATAGACAAAATAAAATGAATTTCATATTATCTATATGTATATATATATATATGTGTTAACGGTAAATAAGTTGACAGTTGTACAAGAATTTATATTTGTATGTGTAGGGAATGCGGTTGATCACATTAAAAATTAATAATAAGGATTCCATTCGATAAACGGACGGGAATGTAAATGTTCACATTGAAGTGGAGACTGTGGTCAAAACCGAGTTGGGACAGTCTGTTCATGTTTAACCTCAATCTTCCGTGTTTATATACATACATACATATCGGCAAATATATATATATATATTCGTCATCCACAGTCCGGTTGCCTCTAGCTAGGATCGAAGCCCGACTGAATTAGCGTCAGTCCGAACTTGTGCCACTAAGCTGTCGGCTCACGGCAGGAATGAAGGTGAATTTTAGCGTGTTCATTTTTAGATTTAGATAAACACACAGTGACTGACAGTGACACAATTCTGCCGAAGAGTCATGCTATATTAGCTTAAATAGTCACTGTTTACAAAGTCACACCTCAAACCAAAGAGCTCAACCGAAATTAATTTCTCAGGAGCCAATATTTTTGTCATCCACAGACAGACTGTTTCGCTGTTTCACAGCTCATCAGTGTGGCTAGACGTCCGGTATATTCTCTCTCTCTCCCTCGCTCCCTCTCTCTCTATATATATATATATCTTGTCAGTCGTTTTTAATGAAATATGCTTGAAAGAAGGATTGCTGCCTAAATACACAAATATATATATATATATTCTATAAATATATATATATATATATATATATATATATATATATATATATTCTATAAATATATATATATATATATTCTATAAATATATAATTTTATATGCGCAGTAATTATTGGAAAGTGCTCAATATCAGTGATAGAGCTAAGGTAAATTTTCATCATCATTATCATGGTTACCACAACTATTACCATAATTACCATTGTCATTATTGTAACATTTTTACCACAACACATTCGTTCCCATCATCATTAGGTGTAAATTTACCATTAACACATCAATAACTATTATTAACATGCCAATTATAATATCAATAATTAGCACTATCAATATAGTCACAATCTTCAATAATATACACTCAGTCAGCGTTGAAATTACAAAACATCATAATCACCATGTTCAGAAACATAACCCACAGTTTTTTTAAAGTTTTTCACCCCAAGCAAGGCTGGAAGTCACTAGCACGCAAGAGGTTACAGAAGATTTGAGCGAGAGCAGATAGGAGTGTTAGAGGAAAGTGTGTGTAGAAGGATAATGGATAGATCAAGGCAAGGGGTTACAGAAGATTTGGAGCGAGAGCAGATAGGAGTGAAAGAGGAAAGGATATTATAGTTGTCAGGGAAACAGGAATAAGGAAGGGAATTCCACAGGCGTGAGGTGCGAGATATGAAGCTATTGGAGTAGAAGAGATGTTCTACATTTAACAGTTTCAACAGTGAAAGGGTGGGAGCGGGAAGTCAGCCTCGTAGGACGCTTGAATTCATGAAGCCTGGGAACCAGCGAAGCAGCTCATCAGAGCAATTCCCGTGAAAGTATTTGTAAAAAAAAGACAGGGAGAGGCAACGGCGCGTCTATGAGAGAGTGACTGCAAACGAGATGACAGATCAGGACCAATTACGTTGCATACCCGTTTCTGGTTCTTATCAAGAACCCCGATGCAAACGGAAGGGGCTCCAGACCATATATGGCAGCAATACCGAAATTGGTGATTTTGGTTTGGTTTGTGTCGTTTTACGACATATCAACCTAGACGATTACTTAATGCAGACAACTTTCTATTGACGGCAATATTTTTATTTCAAAAATGTATAGCTGGTAATATCTTTTTTCCCTAAAAATATGTATGTATAGTAATAATTTTATTTATAAAGTATTTTTGATATTAAACATATCTCTACACTTTTATAGTGTTTTGGGACAGTTGGGAATCACCTATTTGGCCATATCTGGGACCGTAATATGTGCTACCACTCCACTAAAATTATCGGGGAACACCTCGCTGCGTTTCAGTCCCAGTATGGCGAAATCCTGGGCGCTTCCTGTGATAGCCTGAACGGGGTGTGGAGTTTTGATATCATGATGGACGAGTATTGCCTTCCGCTCCATCCCCAACTGTCTGGATGTTGGATGCTTGAAGTTGCCGGTCATTGTAACTGGAAGGAAGCCGGTATGTTGGAAGTGTGAAGAGACTGGTCACATCTTATCATCCTGCCCAGAGAAGAAGTCCTCTGGAAGTCAAGCTCCAGTAGACCAAAATCCCCCTCTGACCGCGTCTTTACCTTCCGCCTCGCCTGTAATGGGCGTATCAGCTTCCGGGTCGGTTAATCCTCCGGTTGGTGAAACATCGAAAACCACATTCCCCAAAGGGCCTTCGCTTTTGGTGTCGAGTAGGGCCGGAATTAACGAAGTCAGCTAAGAAATCAAGAGATATGAGATGGTGACGGGAGCCAAGATCAACCGCGATAAGTATGTTGGCTTGCGGTTGGGTTCGTGAAGGGGAGTTCTTCTTCCGGGATCTTTCCTCTGTACGGACGGGCCGGTGAAGATACTCGGCGTCTGGTTCGGTTCTGACCACCTCTTGAAAATGAACTGGTCGGAGATGCGGGAGAAGGCCGAACTTGCAGTACGTCTGTGGACTCGGAGGAATCTTTCCTTGAAGGGGAGGGCGGAAGTATGTGTTTCGCACATCTACCCGATTTTCCTTTAGCGACTCTGCGTGCTTCCACTCCCGTCTAACTCTTTACTGGCGTTTGTAAGGCTCTTGTTCTCCTTCTTGTGGGGAGACAAGGCCGCCATGTTTTGTCGCGAGATCTGTTACCTCCACCCCTCTGTTAGCGGTCTGGGGATGCCTTGCGTTGAGACTTGTCAACATACGCTTAGCATTACTTATTTAGACCGGATGTGTATGCAACTGGATGAGAATGGCGAATTCTGGAAGGAAGATGCATGTAAACAGTTTCCATCCTTGAGAAATGTGCGCTCGTGTGAGGAGGTGGCTGGCTGTACGACTCGAGGCGAGGGCTCTTTCTATCGTGAATGCCGGATTGCCCTCAAGCGACTCTTACGGGCGAAGGATGGTCTATCCGACGTCCAGCCATTGTCTCCTAAAGCATTATATCAGGTATTCGTTAGGGGGAACGTTCAAGATGATAGGCGAGCTCGGTCTGACGAAGCGAGAGGCCCGCTGCATATTGCCTTGGGCGCCCGGGTTGAAATGTCTCATTAACACTGAGGCATCACTCACCTGGCTGGTGATTCAAGGGGCCCTCTGGGTCGCCAAAAGACTTCGTACGGTGGGTTTGGCAAAGTCGCCAAACTACGTTCGCTGCAGTGACGAGGTGGAGACCCTAGGTCACGCGTTTTTTCATTGTAGTGTCGTAGCTCCGTTGGTCAAGTTTGTTGAAGACATCATGGTTCGCATGCTACGTAGAAAGTTGTTTGTCCTCGAGGCCAGTTCCGTCTGTAGCAATATAGTACCGCCGTTGACTAAGCACTATGTGTTCCTTTGCTTACTGGGGTCATGCGAGTCGTGATATGGACGACGCGACAGAAGGAATTCTATGGGGCCGAGAAGTACCTCTTCCCAACTGATCTTGTTCTTTAAGCTTAAAGTCAAGATTAGGACGGAAAGGAAGCGACTCCATCTATTGAAATTTGGCGAAAGGTGGGTGAGTCTTGCGCGTCTCTGCCAAGTAAATGTTGCTGACTTAGAGTGGCATTTTGATGCCGGTTAGGAGGAAATTGTTTTTGCTGGGTTGAACATTGGCAGCCCTTCCCTTAATAGTTTAGTGTAGGTCGTTTTTTGTTTTAGTTGTTTTTTGGTCTGGTTTTTAAACTTAGCTAGGATGTGTATGCTCATTAGTCCCTTCTATTGTTGTCCCTCTTTGTTTTATTTTGGTTTAATTCCCCATTCCTCCCATCTCTAGGTGGACAGTGATGTCAGATCTCTGGTGGGTGCGGGGCGACTTTCGTTTCTGGTATGATGTTTCGTAACCGTTTTTTGTGTTTGAATGAGTGTGTGTTTGAGTGAATTGTTGGGATGTACAAATGTTTTATATTTTTCTTGTCAAGTCCCGCATTGATTTCGTCCAGTGAACTGGTTTTACTGCTACATATATATATATATATATATATATATATATATATATAAATATAAAAGTGAACATAGAAGTCAACACTTATATACTTATGTATGTATATGTATATATATATATATATATATATATATATATATATATATATACACACACATATATATATATATATACATATATGTATGTATATTATATATATATATATATATATATATATATATATATACACACACATATATATATATATATACATATATGTATGTATATTATATATATATATATATATATATATATATATATATATATATATATATATATATATGTTAGTTCTTGCCTGATCCAAATCTAACCAAATAAATATGATTCACCATAAGAACATTCAGAAATTCACCATAAATATCTCGACATACATACACACACGTATATATATATATATATATATATATATATATATATATATATATATATATGTGTGTGTGTAATACACACACACACACACACATATATATATATATACATATATATATATATATATATATATATATATATATGTATGAATATTTATTTCATACATATATATAATATGATTATTTTTATTTTAAATCCTTGAGAATTGTCATGTGTCTAAAAAACAGAAACTGCATCACTGTGTTATGAAGATGCAGCTTTGGAAATTATTAAATAACTGTAGAGATAACAGAAGAATAAAAACGAAGTTATCAATATTGATAAAATGAAAAGAAAAAAAAGAAATGTCTTGATAACTGTCAACATTATGACAATTTCTTTAAAGGGTAATATGCAAGTAAAGAGGATTGCCGAGCAAGAAAATATATGAAAAATGTGATTATGTTTTCGAATCTCAACGGGGAACAATCCAAAATATTGACTAAAAACAGGAAAGCAAATACATTTCATCAGAAATTCCTTTTTTCTCCTTTTTAATTTGTAATGTTTATACGTTACGGATGGAAACGGTGTAAAAATTGTATTTCTCAAGATGTTTTGTGAAGTATGTAGAGATACTTTCGTTGTACCTGGCAGCAAGTTAGGAGTTTTTCTCCTTGACTGCAAAGATGATCCAGTATCAATTAGAACATAACATTAGGTTTAGTGGAGTAATGGTTAAGTTTATATTTTAACCAAAATTCGACTCCATTCAAATTTAATAAAGAAATCAAGATCATTTCAGGGATATTTCCAGATGACAGGGTGCATCAATGAGGCTTTAGACCGAACAGTATAATGATTCAAGACAAATCTTCTTCAAATTCTGCAAAGTCGAACATTGCCTATCTTGCAAAGAAAAAGGCAAAACAGCATATCTATAATAAAATGACACTCGTGATATCCAACTATTAATCCATTAGAAATCTTATGGTCTACATTTGTAAATAAACGCTAAAGGGAATTTTTAATGAAAATTGTCTGGTTTTAGAGACGGCGGAAAATGTGACACAAATATCAGAAGCCTAATCAAAACAGAGAAATATGCTACCCAGAAAGTAAACACAATATTAAGTCATTAAAAAAGACACTACAGTTCGAGTATTTGAAGTCAACCCTAGAATTGGAATTGGATTGACTTGACAGAAGAGTACAAAAATATAATAAAGACCTCTTAGAGTCATTGGAAAATGAATGGAATCAATTATCAAACTTATACGCTGGCCCAAAAAAGATTTTCAGCCAGGTGAAATAAATTACATCCAATTTCAAAACTGAATTACATAATCCCAACTTAACATTAACAAATAGTATGGAATTCGTCCTCCATATCGCATTTTCAGTGCTTGTATTTTCATGGATTTGATCAAATTATCAACAATAATCTGATCCATATTTTGGCGCTTCTTTAGCAATGTTTCTTTAAGGGTTGCCACTGGCGTGATTTTGGTTTCACGCTCTCGAAGTTTTCGGTCAAGATGCTCCCAAACGTACTCTATTGGATTCATGTCAGGACTGCGGGTTATCCATGGGAGTGACTTGATTCTTTGCATTTCCTTCTAGGTCCTTTCCAATTTGTTCATATGATATGGCTCTCCATCATCTTGTAAAAGGTAGACATTCTTGTCAATCTGATTGGTTTCAAATAGTGGGAGCAGTCATTTCTCTAGTATTTGACAGTATTTTGGACCATTCAACAGCTCGTCAACAAGAATCAGCTCAGATTTCCCTCCAAATCAGACAGCGACCCACACCATTACAATAATCCATACATATTTCATTGTCGCCTGCAGACATTCATTGTTCCAAGTCTCATCCTGATTACTCAAAGCATAAACCTGACTCCTATTCGAATATTGGCTGAATTTAATTTCATCTGACCAAATTACAGACTGCCAAAATTTTATAATCTTTGCTATCGAAATCTCTCGCCCACTCCATACGGCTCTTCATGTAGACTTTTTTCTTTCAACTCTTCTTTGATATCCTAGCACTTTCAGAGTCTTTCTCACCGCATATGCTGTTGGCGACATTATGACGCTCTGACGACGGTTTCGGATGACTTCCCTCTTCACCACCCTTTTCATTCACTCAGTCACGATGCTTGGTCTTCCTGAAGGTTGTTACACACATCACTGGCTTCTTCATTAAATTTATTGACAATATTATTAACTGTTTGATAATTAACCTGGAAAAACTTAGCAATTTCTCTATTTGACTTGCCAATCTGATGCCCTTGTTGAAATTCACCAATTTACTTACTTCCGCAAACTTTAATTGCAAAATATAAATCAATTATCGTTTATAGATAAGGGTAGCTTAATAGTAACACGGTATTTTCTGAAAAAAGAAAAGGGGTTATTACACAAGTCAAAATTGCTTTAATCAAGGGTGGCTATAAACCTATCATAGCCCAATCTACTTTGGGAAAATTTTGAAACGTATTCCAAAATATTGTGCTGCAGTAATCATGGCTAATACAGGACATTTTGACGAAAATCAAATTTAATTATAGCAGGATTATTTTCTTTTTGTCATAATAAAATTTCTAATAATAAATTGTGTATCATATTTTTTAAACCGTGTATAATAATTTTCTCTTATTTAAAGTGCAAAACAACTATCTTTTTAACAATTTGAACTGTAGTGTAACTACGTTGAAAACAAAAAGAAAAACACGAGAAAAGGCAGATTGGAAAATTTAACACTACTAAAAATACAGAGGGGGCGTGGCAAATGGAAACAATCAGTAGCCTAAGTAAATGGTTGGTGTTGCAAAACGAGGACAGATTGGGATCGTAAAGAGTCAAAACTTGCTTACATCTACGAAAGTGCGATGAAAGTCTCACAGACTAACTTTGAAGCAGTTATGCTATAACCGTGAAAAACCATTTCCATTAATTTAAACTCTTCTTGATAATTGCATTGATTTTTAAAATGACGTCTGACCGTTCAAAGAAAAATATTCCTCTTGTTGATAAAAAAAATGCCAGATATGATATCGTTATCACTGCAATACTTCTTCTCTGCAGAGATCCTTTTTCATGTTGAGGAACAAATGATACTCAAATCAGGAAAATATGGACTGTTACCAAGCAGTTCACAGTCATTGAATCCAAATATGTGAATGCTGAAGCATTATCTTGCTGAAACGACTTTCGTCCGTTTTCCTAGGCGTTTGATCTTGGTAGCTATTCGTAAATGCCTAGGCAATTTGGCCACACCACCCATTGATGATGTGGCCATTTTGTCAATAAACACGATGCCGATTGCATTCCCCCCGCTAAAACATCACCTGCTCTGCAGATGAAACGGGCTTGAGCTTCTTTGAAGCGTGTGAGTGGGTTGTTTTCGTTGCATGAATTATTTCATTGTTTCTAGCTGAATGTGATGAACGAAGAACTTATCTTGGGTAAGGAAACTACTGCCTCAGACAATGTCAGACTTAGGCCGTGATCAGCTTGTGTGCTGTTGATCAGGTGTAAGAAGTCCTGGTAACCCCCCACCTCCGGAGCAGAAACCTTCGTCATGCCAATTTCATTGCGTAGAATATTATTAACTCTCTCATGGGGTATGCTAATAGCATTGACTCTTTGATTTATTGTCAATCGCATGTCATCCGTCAACCTTGCGATGAACACGATCAATGTTTTTCCCGGTGATCTGCTGCACCAGGGTGTAGAGACTTTGGGTCATCTTCAAGATTTTTCCTTCCCCAACTAAAGCTGCCCACTATTGCACTTTTTATAAAGCTAACCTACTAACCATGTTAGCAGAAATGGCCTTGAAGCCTTAAATCTTTCTCTGTAGGTATTTGATAGCACCACAATGCGAAATTTTGTTCTTTTTCAAAAGAAATCGCTACTTGTTACATTTGAAGTCTTCCTTGGACTGTCAGATGTCATTTTATCTGGAATTAAACAAGACATCTTTTAATGAAAAAGAGGTGAAATTAATACATGTAAGATTTCACAGCTTTAGCATCATTTCTTCATAGTTAGCCTATGTACCCTTCAACCAACCGTGCTATAAAGTACATGGAATTGATTTTGGTTTGGTTTGGTTTTATTTTACGGCATATCAATCTCAATCTTTAATGCCGACAACTTTTTCTTTTTCCTGGTGATATTTTTGCTTTGTCAAAAATCTATTTCTGTTAATATTTTTTCTCAAAAATGTATAGCTGGTAATATTATTTTTTTCAAAACATATAGCTGACAATACTATTTTTCCAAAAACGTATAGCTGGTAATATTATTTTTTCAAAAACGTATAGTTAATATTATTATTATTTTTTTCCAAAACGTACAGCTGGTAATATTATTTTTTTCAAAAACGTATAGCTGGCAACATTATTTTTTAAAAATCGTACAGCTGGCAGCATTATTTTTTCAAAAACATTATCAGAGGCCTTGCTGTTGGACGTAGTTTATCGTCATACCCAGGACGCGGATGTAGTTTATCGTAATACCCAGGACGCTACATGGAATTGAGGAAAGCTATGATTACCTACACTCTAAAAGGCACGGTAGCTGATAGAGGTTACAGAATATCAAGGAGGCCATAATAACATCTATCAACATAAAATGACGTGTCTATATGTAAAGGATGTGTTTTTTGGCTAATATCCTTTTGCATTGATTATAAATATGATATATTTTATTTGCTTGAAATTCCAAAATATACGAAAACATTTTATTATCTATACTTCTAAGGATAGATATAAAATTCAACTCACACTAGGCATTGCTCATATAAATGTAAGTCTTCTATGTGATTTATCCCTTTCGAACCTGAACGGTCATGGCTTTCCATGGCTTTCCACAACATCATATCCCCTGTAGCAGCGATTATCACATTCCGAAATCTCCCACCTACCGTTCTATCATGTATTCACTTCCTCTGTTCCTCTTTCATGCGATATATCACGAGGGTGTTAAATTCTCGGAGCCCTCTTTCCTCATTGTTTTTAAGAAATTTCCTCTGTCTCTTTTCTGATTCGATGTATAAGTGACATTTTTTGTTTACGTTTTCCACGAGAATTCTTCGCTTCTCAAGTGTTCTGTCTGCAGCATTACCAGCACTCTTCTCTAGAACATCATTTCTGTTGTCAATGGTTTAAATCGTCCAGCATTCCCTAGAGTACAATAAGAATGCTATTACATAACAATTTAGCACAATTGTCTTTGTTTCTAATGAAATGTTCTATTTCGAATCGATTGCATCGTTCGCTAATCCAATGATCTTTCAAATCTGGGCGTCTTCTGTTAAAATGTCCCCATATTTAAAATTCTATTCTTGTTTGCTGTCGACATATCCGGCTTTTTCTTTCGTTAAAAATCATACAATCTGTCTTCTAGCAGTTGATAATTGGCCTTTTTTTCTCGTTTCCTGTAATACCGTTTCGAGGATGTGCTATAATTTTATTTCTATGACTGTCATCAGCACAGCTGCATCTACATATATCCTGGAGATTTTAATTAAAATTATGTTGATTAATACCTACTTCATCGCTGAAAAAATTATTTGCATAATAAAATCTGACACCATGGATATATCTGAAGAATCTATTGTCGACTTTGTTATAATCGTATACAGTGAATAGTAAATTTCTTATGAACATCTATAATTGAAGTTGCTTCTGAGTATAAATCTGTAACAGTCTGATAAATTTAGCATCCAATGTGCAGTTATCTTGTCTACGGGAACAAACGTAGAAGTTTATTTTACTGTGACGAATAATAATTGCAACGAATGCAGATGGTATTTTTTTATTTCTGAGAGACACATATACGAATTATATTTTGCCAACACTGATATTTTCAACGACTGGTAAAACATTTTTCTGTTGTTAGAAATTTTTCTCAGAATTTGTGAAATATCAGGAAATAAAAACAAAGCCATATTAATTCGGATATGTCTTATATTTTTTTTAAATATGGGAGAAGAGCAGTTGACATATTCTTAGTTTAAATATGAACTCCTTTTTTTTCTGTATTTATGTGACTCTTTCATAAGCGTCGACAGAACATGTGACAGAAAAATCTGAAGTTGTCCTGGAATAGCAAATCACGACTCCACCTTCCTAATAAAAAACAAAGAAGTTAATAAGAAACGGAAAGTTTCGTTTGAAACAAAGGAAAAAGCACTGACATTCTATTTAGTTATTCTTTGTTCCTTATAGTTCTATAATATAGTGAATGCTCGACAATTTCCTCGCAGATGAAACAAAGATTGTGTTTCTAAAGATGGTTGCAGAATACGTGAGAAACGAGGAAGTCTTATGAAAAATGGGGAAAAACGGATACCTTTAGGATTAGAAATAGACACTTGAAATTTCTAGGACATATAATGAGGAAGGAAGGCATGGCAAATTTGATACTCTCCTTCCATTAATAAAATAGATGATCAGTAGTAAACATCGGCTGTCCTACTAAACAATAATAAATAGATAGCAGAACAATGACAAGGAATGTTATAAACGAGAAAACATTGTTTAAAGTGAAAAGGGATAGAGAAGTAGTGGAGAGCAATGGTCATTTAAAATCTGAAAAGACAGACACATAAAAGAAGATAGATCCAATCAGTAACCACATCTTCTAAGCATCTGTTTATCTGGCAAAATGTGACAGCACCCTTTTCGGACAAACCGTAGTCCTTCTTTGTTCTCCCGGGCGAATGGCACTAGATTTTCCCCTTTAGTGCTCTGGCTTCGGCGATGATATAAAGAGGACCTGTAAATCCAAACACACTCTCGACCGTAGCGTCACAATCCAAACGAATATAGAGCGTAGATTTTGAGACGGCTTAGCTGCAGGTGTTGCCGAGGTGTTGTCAGTATTGACAGTATACCACCTGCCATAGACTTTTCAGTGTTTTGACATGGCCTCACAGCAAGACATTTTTAAAATCCGGCTTTATGTTTCACTAGACAGATTGCTTTCCCGTTCTGACTATTTATTTTTGAAGGATTGGTTTGCATAATGAAATTTGACGTAGTGTAATATATTCATGTTGAAGATGTTTTTGTTCTCTTGGGTTAATCGCACATCGCGAATACCGGTTTCTTTATGAAAATACATAAATTTATAAACATATAATTTCAAATATGTAACAGCTAAGAATGTCACGATACACTAGGGAGCCAATTAGAGGGCAACTGTTCTACAAAATAAATGACAGAAGGTGATTTCACTGTATACAAGTAATAATTGTAGCGATTGCAGGTGAAGTTTCCGTTTAGAAAGAGACATGAATTATATTTTGTTCTCATTGTTATTTGTTTTTCTGGAATTATTTTGATACTTGTCGTCAAAAGGAACAGCCCGAGATGCGAACTGCGGTTTGGAGATAGGAAAGTCATTATTAAAACTAACTATGAAATGTTTGAAAAGCGACACCAAAATCCTATGGAACAATTTATACCAAATATTATGGAAATTTTCCAAATTCTAAGCAACATTGGAGAAACAGGAAAATTTCGATATGCAATATCGTTCCTCTTATGTAGCAGCGAATGCTAGACAATCTTCTCATAGATGAAGAATGGTCTTGAATCAACAGAAATGTGGTTCTACAGACGAATTCTCAGAACACCATAAACTGAACATAACGAGGATATTTTAAAGAAAATATAAAGAAAAATAATTATGTTTAGAATCAGAAAGATACAATGGAAATTTCCAGTGCACATAATGTGGTAAGAAAGCTTGTGGAATTTCCCGCTCATGGACATAATGAAGTCAAAAGGTCAGAGTAAATAAACGTATAACCTAACGAAGTTGTGTAATGTTTTACAAAATGGGTATTATGAGCTATAGCAAAAATGAAAAAAAAACATTACTACCAGTTAGAAGTTGTCGAGACCCGTGTTTTTAGTTACTAACGTATGGACCTATAATTACGGATGTTAATATAAATATACGGTTGATATATAGCCAAGTACCTTGAGCTAGCGATGTCGGAATACGGCGGTAATATAAATATCAACTGGCGACTTGAAAACGTATCTACTTTCAGTTTCTATTTAACTTGATACCACTATTGACAGGGATTCATTCTTCGTCAGTGTTTCAGTTTTTCTCCGATTCTAATAAACTCTTGTTTTCAGATTAGTCTTTCAAGGACAGATTACCCGTGGCGATTACTTGATCAGCTAACATGGAATGTAAGCTTAGGTAGATACGTGCTTTTCTGTTCAAATCAAGATCATTGATTATTTAGTATTATATTAAGACAATTTTATTTTATTTTATTTTTAATTTATAAATGTCATCAGGAGAATGAACTGAAAACGAACAAAAAATTATAGATATCCAGCCGATTTAAAAGAACAAGAATATAGAACGATATATGGAAGAAACAAAAAGGATTATCTAGCTAAATGTCTTCCTATTTAATCTTACTTCGAACGAATCACACGTGCTTAAAGTAGGCGTGCTAGGGAGGTTGAAGGTACAATCTGACAAGATTCTATCATCACGATTCTCATGAATTGAAACGCGTACACAAAACACACATTTATAGAGATAAGGAATGAAAACACGCATGCGCACATATATATAGGCACACAATTTAGGTGGTTGATAAGTGATTTTAGCGTCATATCAACCCACACGGAGTTTTTAATAGTGAAATGTAAATAATTTGTACGCAATTTTATGCTTTCAACTACAGATACTTTTACAATATTTTATAGTTTCGGGGTAAACGTATACTTTTTATAAATATATAGTTTTCAGGTGATAAAATTTGTAACTTAAAATATATTACAGGTAATTGGACTTTAAAAGTATATTTCTTATACATTTTCAGCATATTAAGTGTCATTTTCCTATAAATGTACTGTTGGTCATGTTGTATATAGCTTGGTAGTTACATTTTGGTCACTCATGATGTGTTGTTTCATGTGTGCACGGATTGCTCTAAGTTTCGACAGGTCGCCGGTCAGTCCTTTGGAGAGTGTAATGCATATGTACCCAATGTAAGTATTTAATGTTGCTTTTTGACGATTAGTTTTGAAGACGAAATCTCCCAAAAGGCATAAGAATTCAGAGACAACATCATTTTAAATCATAATGTATATTGTATGTGATATTTTTTGTAATTAAGTTAGATGTTGGAAACTTTGTATAATTGATTGTAAATGTTAGGTATATGTTAGGATTATTGAAGGATATATACTGTTGAACTATGCTTTTTCATCCTGTTTATAATTATCCCGCGTTCGGTTACGATATAATAAGGTAATTGGACTTCTATTCTAGTTATATATATATATATATGGGTTCCTCTCTGTAAGTGCCGTGCATATATATATATATATATATATATATATATATATATATATATATATATATATATATATATATATATATATATATATATAAGTGATGGAAATTTTAGGGGCTTAGAATAATCATTTATAGTCTAGAAAAATCCTCATCAAATTTCAGAAATTACTGGACAGTCATTTCCTCCTATTCTGCAGTGCATATCAACTACCATGAATCGAACCAGGACATTATACGACTGGCACAACGGGACTCACTAACGAAAAAGAAACATATATATATATATATATATATATATATATATATATATATAGAGAGAGAGAGAGAGAGAGAGAGAGAGAGAGAAAGAGAGAGAGAGAGGGCGGGGAGATGACCTAAAAACTGTCGTCAGTGGTCATTTCATTCTGATGTTTACATGATTATTTAGCAGGATAAACACACCGTACCTCAAAACCTATCACCGATAAACACATCAGCGAATGAATTCTGTCCGTATAATTATTATTGTACCTTTATTTTTACGTACTACCCGGATATGTGTATATATATATATATATATATATATATATATATATATATATATATATATATATATATATATATATATATAGAGAGAGAGAGAGAGAGAGAGAGAGAGAAAGAAAGAGAAAGATCAACAGATGTCGAAAAATAGATACAGACGTACGCATGTATATATATATATATACATATATATATATATGTGTGTGTGTGTGTGTGCGTGTGTGTGTGCGTGTGTGTGTTATATGTGTGGAAATTGAAATCTATACCCAGAGGCGCTATTATTCCAGAATCAGATGCTGTTTTTTTTTTAATATTTCTATTTATTGATGTTTTTTGTCATTCCGTTAACTTGCGCTTTGTGTGCGTTCGTGGTTTTTAAATGAGTTTATTATTTAATTAGTTTATTTACATACTTAAGGTTTCGATTAATTTATTTTACTTATTTTTGTTTATTTACTTCATATTGTTATTATTTATTTACTTCGGATTCGTTTTCGGTTTTCGATTCTTAAGTAAGTTAGTAAAAATTGTCTTCATGTGTGCATTTTGAGATGAGTTCCAGTTATATGAACATTCGCTCTAACATTTTGCTCTTTAACCGATGAATGTTGCTTTATATATATATTATGACATATATATTATTGCACAATTATACATACATATATATATATATATATATATATATGTGTGTGTGTGTGTGTGTGTGTGTGTGTGTGTGTGTGTGTGTGTGTGTGTGTGTGTTTATATAGTTATGTCTGGAAAACCGCAAGTAAAATGTCTACAACTAAAAGAATAGAGGAGAAAGAGAGAAAAGTAAAAAAAAACAATGAGGAGTGACTGTAATGCGAAGAAGAAAACGTCGAAAGGACAAATAACCACGATATTCTGCACGTACGCATATACGCACAGACGGGCGTATGAACGCATTGAATTTATATATATATATATATATATATATATATATATATATATATATGCACCGATAAACAATACTAATCGCATTTCTCGAAATATATCGAAGCTCATTTTCAGATGTAGTCTGAAATTCTTACTACTGACCAATTCTACTACGACCATATAATGATCATAAGTTCACCCTTGTACCATTTCTAACATTCGATTAATCAATCACCATATCTGCTGCCTAAGGTTTCTTCTGAAACAGTAAAAAGGTTGGTCAGTATTCACTGACATATGTGAGATTAGATATTACATCACTGTTCAACACAAGACATCCCCATATCTTAAATCAATGTTTTGTTTCTGGGAGACAGTTTTCACCTTCTTAAGCGCCGTCGAGTTCTTTGTGCCGCAAACTCACCTTTCATAATATCAATTAGCCTTTAAACATATATCAGACTCAGCATACAGAAACGGAAGGATCGACAAGGAGGACTGTAAAACTTTTACCGTCTGTTTTCGGAAAAAATCTTCAGAAGATCCGTATTTCATGAAGAAATAAATAATATTTTCAGAAGCAGCTGAAGAAATCTCTGAAGCCACAAGACTAAAATTTAGAACATGACCAAAAATTGAGCGTATTCAATGCCTTTCAGTTCTGGTAAAAATACAGAGATGAAGGAGTCGTTCCATATTTGTAATAATAGTGGGAATAGTAAAGCCAGAGTTAGAGGCGAGGCAATAAAATCGGCCGTGGCTAATCATTTATGAAGAGAAAAGTGTAGTCACCAAACCTTGTGGAAGAGGAACATACTAGACAATGAGAAACACTGAAGAGTGACACTCAATAAGGAATCGCTGCATTTGATAAGCTCTGAGGACCATATATAGTATTGACTATAGGACTATATATAGTAAAGGTAATCGATCCGTTGGTATATAATCCAGGTGGATTCTAGTAATTTTAATTATTAAAACTGAT
>OZ038484.1:29209731-29257231 GCA_964036315.1 Acanthosepion esculentum | reverse complement strand
GACGGTATGATGAAAAATATGGAAAAGACAAAACAAGAATTCCTCTTTTTCATTTAAGATAAAGGCTCTATCTTGGGAGCGCGTTTTTCGCAACTCACCCGCGTGACCCCAACGTGACGCCAACGTGACGCTAACCTGACCGAATCCCCCCACCAATAAAAAGGAACGCTACCTTTAGAATTACAGTTGTTCTGTTTCTGATTAGTCTTGTGTCTATCGTCTTTTCATGTTGACTTGAATATCGTCTAATCCTAAGTATGTTTCTAATAACCATGTCCTGAAGATGGTTTACCAGACCGAAACGTCTGACGTCAACAGTAAAACTTTAAAACAGTGAACTTGCATATTCGGATTTTGTTTTGTCTTTTGCATATTTTTCGTCATATGAGTTTTTCCAAATAAGCCGCTATAAGCCCACATACATTAATTCTCTTAATCTCTCTTTCCAAATCTCTATTCCCCTTTCCTTCCCTAAAAACCTAAGTCCACCTCTTATTTCTTACATCTTTGCTTCTCTATATTTTCTCTCTATATCTTTTCCTCTGCGATGACCTATTAAATAGGTCAATGTCTGGTCCTTACTTATCTTCCTCACTATTAAGTATTGTAATAAAAATAGATTTCCATCTCTCCCATCCCTCTCTAATTTCGACCATATCTGTCACCCTCTCTCGCCTCACTACACGTATCACCTTACATCAACTTAATACAACCCCTCAAAACTGTATAATACATATATACAAATTTAAATTCATTTTTTCATTCTTGGAAGTGTGGTCTGATGAGCCATTGAAAAACAAATTACTTGTGAAATAAATTATAACCAATGGACCCTTAAAGATGTCAGTTTTAATTGAATTATATATATATATATATATATATATATATATATATATATATATATATATATAGATAGATAGATAGATAGATAGATAGATCAGTCAGTTATGTGCCATGCGTGATACACATTTAGGCGATCATGTATCTTTCGATATATGATGACGAGGCAGACTTTCTTTCCCGCGGTAGGTTGCCATTTCTCTCTGCAATAGACCAGTTGCCATCCAAGGCTATTGAACCCGTCTGTCCTGCTATTTACCAATAACTGTGGGAGAAGAAGAGGATTCATACCATTCCCAAGGGTATTAGCACTTAAGTGAATGTAATGGATTCAACTGGAATGGATTCCTCGCTCCGAGCCGATATATATATATATATATATATATATATATATATATATATATATATATATATATATATATATATAATTATTTTATAATAACAAACACTTAAAAACATAGGTGATATTTTATTTCATTGAAGTCGATAAAAACGGCTTCAAATCATCATACCTCTAAACCAAATGAAAATGTAAAATTTAGCTCAAAGTTTATATATATATATATATATATATATATATATATAGATAGATAGATAGATAGATAGATATTATCAACCTCTTTCTACTTGTTTTTTCTCAGTAACAATTATACAACTTGTTCTTTATAATTATTCGTTACAAAAATAAAATATATCTTATTATTAACAATCTGTATATATATATATATATATATATATATATATATATATATATATATATATTGTACACTTAATATTATTACATCTTTGTACACTTAACGAGAACGAATTATATACTTTGTTTTTCTATGAATTGTTGTAATCTGATGTCGCTAACGATGTTCCTTGGCACCTGTTTCTCATGAAAATAATGTTGTTTTGACAAAATAGATTGTAACATATACGTTACGTAGTTGTACATTTAACTGTATTAAGTCTTAATGAAATGAAATCCGTTATATGAGTTTGCAATTTGCTGCAAACTGAAATCGCGAAATGTGATAAAGATAGACGTTTTTTAAGCATTTCACCCCGAGAAAGGTGGGAGAACTACTTGCACGCAAAGGGTTACAGAGAGAGAGAGAGAGAGAGCAAGAGTAAAGATGGATATTTGAAGAAAGTATATAGAGTAGGTCGGGGATCAGGATCAATGCATCAGATTATGTTGATTTACATTACATTTTAATATTTGAAAATTATAGCCATCAGGCAAACGAGTAGGAGGAAGAGAGTTCCACTGTCGGGAAGTGCGAGAGAATATGCTGCTGGAGTCGAAGAGGGGGTTAAATTTAATCGTTTCAACAGTGGAAGGGTGGGACCAAGATTCCAACCTAGTAGCAAGCTTAAATTTATGCAGTTGGTGTACCAGTGAAAGTTGATAGTCAGAGAAGTTGCCGTAAAAATATTTGTAGAAAAGATATATAGGGAAGCCACAACACGTCTGCGAGAAAGTGAGTGTAGACAAGATATCAGATCAGGACCTCTCACATTGCATTTAGATTTTGTCGAGACTTATGGCGTATCCATCCGCTTCCGTTAACGTATACTTTTAAAGTAACATACCAAAGAAAAACTAAGGAAAGGAAGAAGAGTAATGGAAAGCTAAAAGCTACCAATTAATAAAATAGAGAATAATTAATATGTGAAATTTGAACGAGAATGTAACGCCTTGGAATGTAACGCCTTGGAATGTAACGCCTTGGAATGTAAAGAGAAATACACCGATGTATGAATATCCTGAGATTGATAGATTGATTCTATTATAGATAAAATCTCTATACTGAACTTTAGATTCTTCTTCTTCTTTTATGTACTGTGCCCCTCCAGGACGTTTGGCAAGCATAGCTCTCCACAATTTCCTTTGTATCTCTTAATAACATTTGTATTTTTGTCATCTCTTCCAAATCCCTTCTCCGCCATTCATTCATTCATTCACTCAGGCTCGCCAGGTAGTTTGTGCTTTAATTTATTTTGTTTCACTTACCTTTCAGTCTGTTCTGTGACTATCAAAATTTCCAAGCCCTCTTTCCTCATTATGTACCTCAGAAATGTCAACTGTTTGTCCCTGCTGATAAGTATAAGCGTCCCTTACAGAAACAAGAAGAAAGAAAGTTCGCGTGTCCGCGTGTTTGGAACGTTAGCATTCTAATCATGAAGCCTGGCTCTAAATCTCACCTTAGTAAATTTGTCATATGTATAATATCAGCCTTAGGAAAAGAGCGCGCGTTGACACAATTTATGTGAATAACATTGTATAGGTGGAACTGTTCAGGAGTTAGTCGATGGTTTTGCTTGTACAAAAGACAAGTCAACATGACCTGGTGTTACACGGTAGTCACCTTGTTCACAGAGTTCATCCCACCAAATTATGCGCCACTTCTACATCGCTCGCTATCTATCTCTGAAAATCTATGACATTGCATTACAAAACATAGTTTAGCTCCGTGGATGTTGCAGAAACACAAATGTACCTGAGCAGGTGACTATAATAGCGATTAGCTAACCAGACTAGCAGATAGGTACACTTAGCTACAGGTGACCAATCATAATAATAGAGAATGCACATGCCAGAACCAAATAATCGTAGAAGCAGAATGGATATCAAGGAGCCTATAGTAAATGAATAATAAGAATGTGCTATCTCAGAAATAAAGAAAACACAAAAAACCCGGGAACGCATTGTCAGTTTCAAAATGTAATAGTCGACGCAAACAGATGAAAGGGATAAAAGACTAAATAATTCATAGAAGAACATTTTATTCTTGTTCTCCTTCGAAAAGTTTTTGCTGAGTCAGCGTCAATATGTATTTAATGCCTCCTCACATTCCAAACCGAGATGACATTTTAGATTTTCAATTCGCTTCATTTTTTCGTCTATCCACGAAGTTTCCTCCTACCATCGTCTTTTCCTTCTTTTCCCATATGTCCTCTCTTCTCTTTTCTCAGTTTTATCTTACAAAGGATATGAAAGACAAGGATTTGTCTTCTAACCGGACTTATTCAACCTCTACAGTGAGGTAATTCTAAGAGAATTAGAAGTAATCCCAGGATCCGTTATTGGCAGCTACAATCTTAACATATGCAGACGATATATTTTTGATAGCAGACACAGAAATGAATCTACAAGAACCTCTAAACAGAATAGTGAAGAAAAGCGAGAAGAAAAACTAAGCAAGAATTGTAAGATAAAAAGCAATTTTTTCAGCAAGAGGAACAATGCAACATGCAAATTACAAAGGCCAAATTCAAGTACAACACTTTAAATATCTGGGAAGTGGTTTAATAAAGAACAGTAAGTGCGACATTAATATCTGGAGGCAGGTCACCTCGAGGCGGTGTAGTGGCTAGCCAGCTTATCTCGCTAGAACAGTTACGACTTAGTGAGTTCAATCCTCCCTGGGTGCCCCCTACTTTCGGTTTTCTGCCACATCTAAGCTACAATTGGAAAATCGCTATATCCCCTCCACCACCATCACCACGAGAGGATGTGGTATTATGGTGTATGGAGGATTGATTGGCTACGGATGAGTTCTTATGCTGAATGAAGAAATTGTAACGAGTGAATGGGTCGTGAATCCGATAAGCTAGTTATAAGATAGATAGTGAAGACCAGCCTCCACCCATCTCCCCTTGTGCCATAATTGTATTAATTTACAATGAATATACATTGATATCTGGAGGCGTATTGGGATAGCGAAAGATGATTTCAAAAGGTTGTCAAAGTATTAAGAAACGGAAATATTTCGTTAAATATATAGAAAGAATCCTACATGGAAGTGAATGCTGCACAATGTTCGCACAGATGAAGAAGAACGATGAAGTGATAGAACGGTATTTACCTAGAAAGATCCTGTGAATACCATACGAAGTTTTATAGAAAATGGAAACGAAAAGTATATTTTTACTTAACATCAGAAATAGACATCATAAACGTATTGGTTATCCAATAAGTAAAGGGGTCTTTTAAAATTTGACAGTCACAGTAGAAAGAAAGAAGGATAAAGGAGAAAAAAACGCATAAGCTATTTAACGATCAGGGAATAGGAGATCTAGCGAAAAGACAAATTTACTTAGATTTATAAAAGGGCAGTAAATTGTGGAGAGCCATGATCTCTAACGTCCTGAATGGACACTGCAGACAGAAGAAGAATAATCTACCTTTCAAAACATCTGCTATTCATATTTTTAATTTCTGTCTTTCTCTTCGCTAAGTTTTTGTTTCCTCTATGACAAAATTTGGATACGCACTTGTGTTGTCAAATGAGACATCTTCAAGTTTCAGACAAATGCTGAAAATTCGATTATTGACGCCATTGTTTAAGTAGATCAAAAAATCTACCAACTTGAAAGCCGCTCCATCTGTAGGGAGGAGCTTATGCGTTAGATAAAAATAAACTAGACAAGAACACAAAACTGATCGCTGCATTCAAGTATTGCATTAATATTTAAGCCTACCTTTTAAAAGTTTAACGATAATTCTTCTTCCGCCACTTAATTTAAAGACAGCGTTATGTAAGTAGGTCCTTACATTCCGTACAAACAATTATCCTTGTTTAATGGGTGACTCTCGCTGGATTTCGTAAATTAATTTCTATTTTATCCCAAATTCCAAGTTATAAAAACGGTTATCGTACAAAAAGATTCTTTGCAAAAAATCGCTTAAAAATTCGCCGAAAGTAATCGCAATAACGAAAACTCAGGAATCCAAAGCTTCGGGATTGCTTGTCTGGATCCAGCCCTGAATATTTTTAATTTGCTCACGGAGACGGCCTGATTCCAAAATGGTACGATATGTTGGGCTACGACATCTAGGAGTAAAGTTGAAAAAGTGTGACAAACTGACATTCGGATTTATTTATATAGATTTAGATTATTAACAAAACCATGCCTCGGGAAATGTGCTTTGCTAGATATCTTTTTTTAATAAGACATGTCTCTTTTGTATGCGGACGATCATAACTCTCCACAACCTCCTTGATCTTGTTTTTCTATGCAACGCTTAGCTCTTTACCATCACTCGTTTTCCCTGCTCAGCCATACGTTCACGAAATCCTTATTAGGCAGGTTAGTCATTGTTTAAATTTGCCCTCTCTTCAAAATATTTCTAACATATTCTTCCAGTTTCTTCGCACGCACGCACTTCCGGCTTCTTTCTTTGATCTTCAAAAATGTAAAAATGCAATGTAAATCTTCAACTTCTCTTTTCTTAATTCCTTGCGTCTTAGTGGCTCTATTGCCTTTCTTGGGGTTAAATGGTAAAAGGAAGAAATTACGTGTGTGTTGGAAGTTCCTGTCTTAGTAGAGTGTTTTAGAAGTTTCTCGGCTCCCTATCTTCTACACTCATGATTAGATTAAGTAGTAGTGTATAGTGATCTCTCTAGCCTTTGTTAGCAACCAATATAAGAGAATGTATATGCTGAATTGTAAACTGTTGAGAAGCTTACAGGTAACCTTTCCATTACTTTTCCATGTAAATATGGCAATTGCCAGATAATAAAGAATTTGGGCTTGTCTAAGAAAATCAAATTTTTATTAGATATAATTCAGTTTTATACAACCTCAGATTAAGATTATATGCGAACAAATAAAAATATAACATTAAAGGCTAGTTATAATTAAGCCCACGAACCACCTCTTCCGCTTACAGAGAGATGGCTGGTAGGACTTAATATACATTGTTCAATAGATTTCAATTGATAATCGGCATTAGTTCTAGTCAGTAATATACCCAGTTTTACAGCATGGACCTCGTGCATGTAGCATGTTCTCATGTCCTACCAGCAATGTTTCTGTATGAAGAAGAAGTGCTTGGTAGGCCTAAATGTAATTAACCGTTAATGTTATAGTTTTATTCGCATATAACATCCGTATAGAGTTGTTAATTTATTCCTTATGGACATTTTTTCCTCTTCGATTTTTGTTCTACTGAGAGAGAACCGTTAAACCGGTTTAGCCATTAACAAAACTCATTTGGGATTTGTTTTAAATTGGATGATCTTTATTAACTTCCCTCTGTTTACTTAAGATAAAATGTATATCTGTGCAGAGTTTTTTTCTGAATGGTTGGGTTTGTAATAACGAGATTTAGTGTTGTTTGAATACAGAAAAATCGCCATTATATGTGGTTTACATTTCAAAGCAAATTAACATCTTTTTCTCTCCTTTCCTAATTAAATCTGATCGCCACAATTATTTACAAATAGTAACACAGGAAGGAACGAATGGAATTAATATTAAGCAATATCCAAATGTAATATCACAACAATGTTTACTGTATTTTCATATGTATACATAAATCTTTAAACGAATATTAAACAGCGTCTTATACACAAATACATTTTCAGAAATTTTTAACCCTCTTCAAAAAATCTTATTTGAAACAGAAAGATTGCAAGTAGACCCAGTTATCCGAATAGACGATAAAATATAAAAGTAGGTAGGTTTTGATAGCAAGTGTTTAAAAGCTGTATTCGATAAGTCGGCAATATTCTCTGGAAATCAGTTTAATGTTTACAATTAGAACAGTTTTGTTCACAAGAAAAATGTGTTTATATTTGATTTTCTTATATTTTTATAAGGTTTCTCTTTCTTAATTCTTACTGAAAAACATTGTTTAATGTTCGTATTTTATTAATAAATAGAAATATAATAAATTCCTACCAAACAGAAAAGTATGATAGGTTAATTTAAACCTTAAAACGACTCACCGGGTTATATCTAGTTTGCACATATACAAGAAAATTCGAAAAGGGTTTTTGTAACGGAATAAGACACACGTTATAGCTAAACATATGGTTCATTTATATTCTTTAATATTGTCAAACTTAAATATTCTTTGTGTAATATATGAACAGCAATGAGATTTTAATGTTTAATATAGTACAATTTAAAAACAATTTCATGGCGATAGCTATACTACGGCTTCGTAATATACACATAGATGTAATTTATTCCTTCTTTTAGCTAAAGAAAGACGGAGTCATATTATACGAAAGTTGTATTATACATAAGAAAATACAAAATAAAATATTGAGAATTAATGCAATGAGATTCTTCACTATAGTTCTATAGTTTAAGAGTGACATGTTTGTAAACTACGAATTTTCTATGTCTGAGTATTTCTAGTTTTATCGGCGATATTTTCCAATTATATCCTAGATATAACATTCTTTGGATTTCTTTGATGAAGCATTGCAATGATTGTTTTTGAAATTTTCCATCACCAGACATATCTTTAGTTTCCTCAACTCAAACAATTTTATATTCGAACATTAAGAAGACATCACAGATATGAAATGATTTTATTCACCCACCAAATATTATACGATTTAAACATTATTCAGACTTTTAATTGCTATTGTTCTTTCGGGGATTATTTTTTTCATATTAATTTCAGTTTATTCTCACCGTAACAGTCAGCTGTCCATTCAAGAGCCGCCCATAATTGAACTAGTACAAAAACAAAGGGTAGCTTCTGGCGAAAGAGGAACTCGCTAAAAATTATCGCCCAGAAGACTATCGTAACGCAACAGCTTCTTTTTCTAGGTGTCACAGGGATTATCCGGCTACAGTGTTTTAATTTTAAACCAGTAACTATTTCTTTTTAATATTGCATCGCTTGATACACCGCCATATTTGTATTTAGATACTCTGATTACATTACCAGATATCCGGATGGTGGAGCAGTAAGCGGAATCTGTAAGACCCCTTTTAAATTCCTTGCTGGTCTGTTGAATTCAATTTGCTGCTAATGCTGTTTAGTAACGTACGAATCCGTCTTCCCTACTCAATGGGTTAAACAGAACGGTACAACGAGCTGTCTAGTCTTGGTTTGCTAGTGAATAATTACTTTGAATACACAGTCTAATGACCGTCTCATCAGTCACCTACCACCATTCGGTAAAGTTTTCGGGGCTTTAATCAACGCTGAAGTAGTTAAGAAACTTACACCCCATGATCTGCTCTCTAACAAGAAATATGGTTTCCGCTTTACCCGATCTACCGCTGATGTGCTCACGACCATAACTGAATTTATACACCAAGGACATCATAATAAGAAGCTCGATCCGTGGCTCTAGATATGCCTAAAGCGTTTGATAGGGTTTGGTATGCCGGCCTTCTTCGTAAACTTCAGGGATACGGTATTACAGGACGATTATTTGAATTAATATAATCATTCCTGTCAAATCGTGAAATGAAGGTCGAAAATAGAACTGTGGTAGAAGCCGTTAAGGCTTCTACCACAGTTCTATTTTCACGAACGAAAAATGGAAAGAAAATGTAAACTTGTACTTGACATCGCAAAGCGACAGTTGCAATTTCTACAGCGCATAAGAGAAAAGTGTGTTTGGAAAATTTGATACTCACAGGACAAATTGAAGGCGAGAGAGTTAGAGGAAAATAAGATTTAATCCTACCTAGCGAGCTTGAATAAATGGATGGCTTAACAAGTTTTAGGAGAGATACCAAAATGATTTATTAAGAGTTACAAAGTGAAAGAGATTGTGGAAATCCATGATCCAACGAACTGAAGTGACACGTTACACAGAAGAAGTCAAACGCAAATTATAATCTTTTCAGTTGCCTAGTATCATATAGTTATGGTCCAAGTTCCTTGTACCACTGTGATGGATCAAGTTAGAACCAACGAAGAATAACTCGAACACAAGTATGGAATAACACAGATATATTACAAACAGAATATGTACAAAGAAGTAGAAGTATTAGTAATGACAATCAGGTTTGGTTAGAGTGAACTATGTTCTCTCGACAAGTATCATTACTCCAATGTCTTACAGTAGCAGTCTGACTCGACTCTATCTCTGACTCTGACTCTGAAGCGTGACTCTCCCCTTCCTCTTGAGGACCAGTATTTATGATGTCCGGAATAGTCCATTATTATTATGGGTAAGTTCCTATAACATCCACTTGCGAAGCTTTTGCGTAGCAGGGGTTTTTAATATCTTTTTTTCTTTGGATCTATTTTCAAAGGTTCTGTGAACTTTCTTTTTCTGGACGATTTTCTTGGTTCTGGCATTGTTTGCGGCCTTTTTATATCAAATGTATCGAAAATCGTGTCCATCACCTCTTCTTCAGGTGGACCGTTAGCATCCTGTAATGGTCTCTTCCTTATTTGGTTTACGTGTCTTCTATGTGAGAATTTTTGTCCCTGATACTATGTAAACCATATTGCCAATTCTTTTCTCAATTGTGCCTTGCTCCCAGTAAGATGTATTATTTTTATATGCTTTAAAAAAAAAACTTTTTCTCCTGGGAGGAATTTTCTTTTTGGTGCGTAGGGCTGTGTTACTTGTTTCGTTTGACTTGGTAGCAATTTATAAAATGCAGATCTTATTTTTCTAGCGAACATCACTTCTGCGGGTGATAATGTCGATGATGTAGCATTATTTGGTGTAATTCAATATACCTGAAGAAATAGATGTAATGCTTTTTCCGTAGTCACATCATACACTTTTCGTAATGCTCTTTTGAGTGTATTAACAAATCACTCCACTTGCCCATTTGATCTTGGTTGATAAGGCGGGGATCTTATATGTTTGACTTGATAAATTTCGCAAAACTCTTGGAAGTCTGCTGATGTGAATTGCGTTCCATTATCTGTGACTAGGCAATCCACTACTCCAAACCGAGCAAACAGTTCGTGGAGGCAATTTATGGTAGTTTGTGAAGTAGGATATTTGCAACGAAACACCTCCGGCCATTTACTATATCTATTCACTATGATCAAATAATAAAAACCGTCAATTGGTCCTGCATAATCTGTGTGTATTTGTGACCACGGACGATCTGTCTCTGGCCATGGCTTATGGATGATTGGCGGTGCTTTGGCTGCTAAGTTACAACCCTTGCACATTTCCACCATCTGAGTAATATTCTGGTCCATATTTTTCAAATATACATAGCTTCGCATTAGCGACTTCATTCAATTTTTTTCAGGATGGCCCTTATGGAAATCCTTTAAGATTTGCTTTTGTAGTGTTTTGGGAATTACAACCCTTTCGTTGTAACGTAGCACATTATCGCATAGAGAAAAGCTGTCCGATATTTGCTTATCTTTGTCTGCTATTTTTGCTTATGTTTCATTTATGAATTCGTCATTTTTTGCTTCATTTTTTATGTCTTACAGTGTGACTGGGAGGTTTCTAACTGTACAACATAGTACTGTCCTGATATCTTCTTCATTTCTTAGGGCTGCGATTACCGTATCTTCCAATGGTTCTGTTTTTGTTGGTATAAGTCTCGACAGACCATCTGCATGCCCGATCTTTTCGTTGGTAAATACTCCAATCTGAAATTGTAGTTCAGAAGAATTGTTCCCCATCTAATAACCTATTTGCAGTGTAATCCGGTAGACCTTTTTCCGAAAGAAAAATTGTTAGTAACGGTCTGTGATCCGTCTGTAGAGAAAAATATCTGTCATAGATATACCTATGAAATCTTGTGACCGCGAAGATAATTACCAGAGCTTCTTTCTCTATTTGGGAGTATTGTTTCCTCCGCTGGTAATGAGGTTCGAGAAGCATGTGCGATGGGTTTTATTGTCCCATCTGGCATTTTATGTAATATACACTCGCCGACTCCGTAGGCGATCGCGTCACTTGCTACAATAATTTCTAGTTTAGGATCGTAGTGTGCCAAAAATAAATCTGAAGTTAACGTCTTAATTAATTTTTCAAATGTTTCCTGGCATTGATCTGTCCACTGCCAAAATGCTCTTTCTTTAGCAGCTCGTTCAGTGGTGCGCGAAGTTTATGCATTTTAGGTATGAATTCCTGGTAGTAATTCACTAATACTAGAAATCTTTATAGTTCTGTTATGTTCTTAGGAAATGGCATTTGTTTTATTGCTGTTGCCTTTTCAGGGTCTGGTCGTCTACCTTCTTGATCTATGATATGGCCAAGGTATTTAATTTCCTTCATGAAAAAATCGCACTTGTTTTCTTTTACTTTGAATCCATAGCTTTGTATTCTCTTAAACATCTCTTGTATATGTTGCCAGTGTTGTTCAACGCTTTCGCTATTAATCAATACCTCATCCAGGTTTTCTGTATTTCTTAAGACGTACATTTTTAGCTTTTTCGTCATTCCATTAAATATTACATTTGTAATTACTTTACCATCAAATTTTATCTTTCTCCCCGTAACTGATCTAGCAATCTTATCCGTTTTTAACATGGCAGGTTTGTTAAGTTTTCTCCATGTTTTTAGGTTTATAATAGTTAAGTCTGAGCCAGAATCCAGCTGTAGCCTGACCTTTCTGTTTTGCATTTCAACTTGTACGTATTTCCTTATGTTAGTCTCACCTGCTTGGTCAGTCCTCGTAATTCTTATTCTGCTTTTGCTTTCTCTTCTATACCAACAACGAGAACTTTTGTGTCCTATGTTTTTCCATGTTAGACAAGTTTTAAAACGGTATGTACAGTCTTTAAACCAATGCCAAGTCCCACAGCGATAGCATGGTCTGGGTGTTAGTTTTTTCTGATATTGACTTTTAGAGTTAAAAAAAATTGTTTTACCTGTTCTTGAGGGGGGAAATTGGTTTGGTTTGTCTTCGTACTTTACGTATGTGTGCTATGCCAGCTTCTTCTATGTCTTTTGAATCTTTCTTCACACTGATGCATCTCTGGCAGTCTTCGGCTAGTTTTTGAAGTGTCAAATCTTGTTCACTCTCCAATTTTGTAAAGATTCTGCGTCTCATTTCCGCGTCTTTGCTTGAAACCAGGCCTTGGATATATTAAGCATTTGAAATTGTCCGCGCTGAGTTCCGATAATTTAAAATCATCACAATATTTATTAACAATAGACGTGAAAGTTATGTAATCTTCGCTGTCCTTTTTTGTAAGGTTCAGACATTTCCATATTGTGTGGAATAGTGAGGTATTATGGCTGAAATATACTGTTAGTAGTTTTATGGCTTCTTTGAAAGTTAACTCACTTGTTTTTCTGGGAAGGATATAATCTACTAATTTGGTATATTCGCATGTGACTAATTTTCTTAGTAATAGACGCACTTTTCGTACCTCTGACCAATCTTTGCAGTCAAATTCATATAGATCTTCGTACCTTCGGAAGTAATTTGCAAAAGTTTTGTCTTCGTAGGGTGCGTACGTGAAATCTTCGATAGTACTCCAATTTGCTTCTTGTGAGAGAACTGTTTCGTTCTCTGATTTTTGCTCTTTATTTGACATTACGTGTAGCAATAATTCTTGTAATTCCAGATGTTTTTGTTCGTTCTTTTGTTGCAGTTGACTTAAAAGCTTCCATGATGACGTATTTTTGTGTACGTATTTTACTTTAATATAACTTGATATTCTGTTACCTGAGTACGCAAAAAGAAATTCCTTTGTTGCCAGTAAAATTGATATTCAAAAAGAAAATTCTTTTTGTGTGTGTGTGTGTTCGCGTAGAACTGTTTTTTTAGAAATCTCGCATAGAACTTGGTTTTTAGAGTTTACTCGTCGACCACTGTTATGTGCGACGGATAGCAAAAAAGGTATGTCCTCCGCGTAGAGACTTCGTATTTCTTTAGGGGTTACCTTGTCGCCAGTTGTTATGTGCGACGGATAGCAAAAAATATGTCCTCCGCGTAGAGAGTTAGTTTTTTCTTGGGGTTACCTCGTCGCCACTTGTTATGGTCCAAGTTCCTTGTACTACGGTGATGGTCCAAGGTAGAACCAATGAAGAATAACTCGAACACAGGTATGGATTAACACAGATCTATTACAAACAGAAATATGTACAAATAAGTAGAAGTATTTGTAATGACAATCAGGTTTGGTTAGAGTGAACTATGTTGTCTCGACAAGTATCAATATTCCAGTGTCTTACAGTTATCGTCTGACTCTTTCCCTGACTGACTCTGAACTCTGCTCCCTCTTGAGGCACAGTATTTATGATGTCCGGGATAGTCCATTATTATTATGGGTAAGTTCCCATAACACTTATCATGAAGAATTATTTACTAAGGAGAAGACGAGAAGGAACAGAAGATAGACCTATATCCAAATATTACAGGAAAAAGAATATTAATGAAATATTTAGAATGAAAGCAAAATAAATACTCCTGAGGCATGTAACAATGACAAGATAACGAATCCGAAAGCAAATGTCTATCATCGCAATTCTTACAAAATGAAACAGGATTACATATATATATATATATATATATATATATATATATATATATATATGAGCTTTACAGAAGTATCGTGATGAATTCAATCATAAATGAAAATGATATTAATCATAGTTAAGTATCGGAATCACATGAAACACTGAAATAAAGTTCCTATATATATATATATATATATATTATTTCTAGATCATTTCCCAACTTCTTCAAAATTATTTCTCCATATCTAGCCATCTAACTTTCTGTCTTGGAGTAAAGAATTGCCTCGCAGGTTTCACGTATGTTTTAATCTTTAAATTCGCTGCTCTATGGACTGTATATATATATATATATATATATATATATATATATATATATATATATATATGTAAGCAATGGAATATTGCAACACTAGCTAGTAAACATTCTTATCAAATGTAATAACTGTACGAAAGAATATTGTAAAGTTTTACCAACATGCCATATGATCAGAAAACGTTTACACGCAAAAATTGCTCGGGTGCCATACGTCCTAGAAAGATAAGGATATGTAATCTAACAAAATATAATTCACTTAAGATAAAATAACGTATTTTCTTTTGCAGAATCTAGAAGAAGAATCAAAGACAAACTATTCAGTAGAAGCTCCTAATAGATTTGCAACTGATACAAAATATCAAACGTAAAACATGAAAATCATTAGAGTTTTCATTTAGTGATTTTTAAACGCAACATCAATGCGCCATCTTTGATTAAATAGAAGCGAAATAAAAACGACAATCTAGTTTTTGTGCAGTTTAATTAAAGCTATAACGAAAGTTTTCATGGTGTTCAAACATTTCAGTGAAAGCGGTGTCAATTATTAATTTTTCATTACAGCTTCTTTATCTAATGTCTTTTGCGACTTAACACGGCATCCCAGTCTTCACTCTGAAACCTTTTCCTTATATTAATAAGACAAGGGATTTAATTTCAAACAGCCACACAGAACAACTTTCTAGGAGTTAAGATAATAGAGAATACATTTAAAATGAACAAAATGCTAGTAAAACGTAATAGATGTTTTTTTTATTTATTTATTGTACACACATGCAGTCGAGCTTCACGCACGAGAAATTCACCTAAATCTTCCTAATCGTAAATGTAAGCATTAATCGGAAAATATCTTGAAGTAATTATATGTTTACAAAGAATTCCGTATTAATTAAAGGCTTCCGGTATCAGCTTAAAGAAATTCAGTATTAATTATAGTTTTCTATCTTTAATCCATTAATATCTGCTGTTATATTATTATGTGTTAATAGGTTAATATTTTGATACAGAAAGAGAAAATATATGAATTATAATTACAATTCGTTTAAAAACGTCGAAATCTTTTTTGATGCAAGAAATAAATAGAAATGTAACCATTGTTATCAAAAGGGACTTTCGATGACAGTATCTACATTTCTATTAATAATTTAAAAAAAATAAATTAGATATATAATGCATTTTACAAAATTTATGATTAATATTCTTTTTTTATTTGCAACTGTATCATGTTCAAGGTCACACAGGTGTGATTATGAAGATGAATTCACACACAAATTAATTTTGAAAATATTAATATACGCACAGGAAATAAAGCCAATATTGATTTTTAAACATTTTTCATGCGTTAAACGTCGTATCAAAATTTTAGAAAATACTTATTATCATTTGTAAATAAATAAACTTAGTCATATTTAAAGAACGCACGATAGAAGTAAAATCAGACCTGTCCATTGGAAACATTTAATTTATCCTTCAGATTAAATAAGATCGAAAATCGAATACCAGAATGTATTAATGACTATGTTTAGAATTAAAGAGATTGATTCTTTTTATGTAGGGTCCTTTGTTTTTATTCATTAAAATATAAATAAGCCAATAAAAAAAGTGTGAAATTATTCACAGATTCACCGAAACTGTTGTTTGTCTCAGGAAAAAAAACATTGATTAATTTGCGAAAATTATTTCATCGATTTTGTTTCGATGGAAAAATTATCTACTCATAAGTAAGTTTGTAAACAATAAGTAAGAGCGTGAATGCTTTAGAAATGGTATTCGATGGTGGCTAGATAATTGTGTTTATGCATGAAACAAACACAGACTGTTGCCTCTAAGTTTTGGCATCAATGTCCACTTTTATATTAACATACGGGCCTACCCTGATATCTAGCACTAACTCAAAAATGTATCATTCCTTAAAACTATATCTTTATCAGATATATATATATATATATATATATATATATATATATATATAAATAAAAATAAAAAAATTAGGAGAATTTGAGATAATCATAATTGAGTAATTCATAGAGTCTAGAAGAAACCTCAACAGAATGCACTGGACGGCCGTTTCGTCCTATATTTGGGACTACTCAGCAGTGCGCATCCACTACCGAGAATTGAAACCCGGACAGTTAGGTTATCAAGCAAAAGTCATACCAACTGTTCCAACGGGCCTCAGTGACGCAGAGGTAGCAAATCAGACTCAATATAGCGCCGCTCGGTCAAATATTCCGTGGTGTAACGCAACTGAAATTCACTGTAACCATAGGACTGTAAACCCCTGGAGCCACGACTACTATCACCAAGCTGCTCAACCTGAAGTATTCTAAACCGGAATCAAGCAATGATATAGAAATGATAGAAATTGTTAGGAGGATTTGATAATTATAATTAAGTAATTCATTGAGTCTGAAAGAAATCTCAACAGAATGCAGAAAGCAATGAATTACTTATTTATATAGATGTATATATATATATATATATATATATATATATATATATATATATATATGATAGAATAAAGAATATATAGGAAGCAGACCTTAAGCTAACATATTTAACTTCATTAAAGTCAGTGATCAATAGAGAAAAGATAACAAAATGATGAAAAGAAAAAGAGATATATTGTTTTTGAGTATTTCTTATTTCTTATTGGTTTTATACGTGTCAATTATAAGAAAGTAACAAATAATCTTAAAATATGTGTGGCAAACATTCTCGACGCTAAAATCTATAAACATTAGTAAAATTCAGTAGGATGTTTTGATTGAATACATGTCACGTGGAATGTAATAATTGAAAACATTCTAATGAATGTAAGAAAACATTCTGGATGCTGAAGTATGTAAAGGTTAGTGAGACACTGCAGGTTGTTTTGAAAAATTTCATTAAAATATAACTTGTACGTATTTTGTATACCTATTGATTTTTATGTATTCGGAAGTTATTAGTTAGATTTATGAATAATATATCTAGAGAAAAATGTTGATGTAATGTAGTTTCTTTTAAACGCGTGCTAATAGTTGTTAATATTGCTATAAATATATTTTCATATTATCTTTTAAAAGGGTTATGTTCTTTTTGATAAGGCTGTCACTGGTGAAATTAAAGTTATGTCCTACGTTGCTGCAGTGTAATACGAGAGAATTTGAATGTTTATCTAAACGCAAACCTCTTTGTGTTAAAGGATATCGGTTTCTTTAGGTCCCGTGACCTCTCCCTAATGTACATGTGATTGCACTGTAGACATTTTAGTTGATAAACTCCAGCATTTGAACTGTTTTTTTTTTAATTTTATTTTCATCCTACTTACAACTCCAATAATTTTCGAGTTGATTATAACAATCCTCGTGTTAGGGATGACTAATTCATTTGCGGGTTTTTGAGAGTAGGATTATGAATTTTGTATATTATTTGTTGGGAGTATTGATTGCTTTGGTTTTATGGATTTTATGTGCTAGTGTTTTGCGTTTAAGATGAAATAATATGGCTAACGTAGAAGTTTGCATGTGTTTTCAATTTAAACCTCTTATTCACTAATGTATTCAGGTCTACATATACTAAGGGCTCCTATAAATATTCCAAATTTTTTTCACCGTTTGAATTCTCGTAACCGGATATTTCGGGGTATTTGGGTGTGAATCTGAGGACAGTGCAGAATTTGTCTAATGGTGATTACGAAGCTACAGCAGCTCGAAAAATCACTCTGATCGTTTTGATAAGAAAATAATTCCTGAATTTGTTGCTGAGTGCCTCAAGACTCAACACGGGTTTTTACATCAAGTACTATGAGGAGCTATTGCTGCCATGAGTCAAAAGGGTGACGGTTGGAATAGCCTATGTTTGGCACCATGTCACCCAAGATGTAGAATCCAGTCATGTCTGTCAGAAAATTTTCGTGACCACTCACCCCTTACATCTTGCCACCTAACTCCCCAGAGCAACGCCCTTGTTTATCATGCGCCGGGCGCAGTTGAGCGAAAGACAAACAAAACTCCTTGTAAAACCAAAGATGTACTGAAGAAAAGATTATGTCAACATTCACCAACTTAAACAAAGAAACAGTCCAGAAGAGATGCAGGAGATTCTGAATCCGTCTGGAGGTCATGGTTGAAAGCAATGGCGATTTTATTGATAAAATTTGCTCCTTAGTATTTCAAGATAGTTTTGATTAATTTTGGTAAATATATCTGTTAAAATGAGATATCAGTATTATTTTCATTTAACATAATTTAGACGAGAATTTTATCCATCACTCCTTGTATATACATCAATATTCACTGCATTTTTTATTCCTATGTCAACTCTTGTGTATATATAAATCTCTCCATGTTTGTCTCTCATACGGGTCCGTATTACAGATAAACTATCCAAAGTGCATGGATTTTTGCGACAATTGTTGACTCCCTCGTACATAATCAAGGGAGAAATGTTGCCAATATACGAGCCAAACATTTTGTTAATTATCTTTTATATCTTTTGGAAACTTACATTGGCAAAATAAATGTATTAAAAATATATTCTCTACCTATTTTATGTACATTTTGATATCTTACTAACATTTGATCGACCCTTTCATGTTGGTAAAGTTATCTTTTTTAAAGCGGTTGTTTCCTCTTTATAATAATGGCTTTGACTGTTTACGCTGTATGTTCTACACTATTTTTGCATATGAACTAAGATAATACTGAAAGGAAAAAAATAGCTTTTCCGTACCAATTCGAGAACATCGGGATTATTGAAGATCGAATTAGCAATAACATCAATGGAATATCAAGAGATCAATTTTGAATTAATATAGTTCATTCTGCCAAAAAAATAGGATTAAATGTCTACAAAACTGATCTTTTTTAAATTTGTAAAACGTTAAACCATAGTTTTGGACTTTTTAAAATATCATTTTCTGAGATTGTAATAATTTAGATGTTTTATAGCAAATATCGTGTTGTATATAGCTATTATTTAGCGGCTTATTAATATGCCAAAAATGGCGCCCTAATAGGTTAGAGGGCATGTTAACCTACGGGATACTGTAGTTGTATGTGCAATATAAGAACGAAGGAAGTTAGATTAAACTAACATGGTTTAAATTGTGTTTAAAGGGATGCCATTATTATAACACCATAAAGTCTCCGTCATTTAGCGAAAAACATACACGTTTTTGTTCGAGTTAAAAGATGTGCCTGCGCCTCACAACTGATCTATTTCCATGGATCTATCAGATCTTAGTCAACAAATGTCGACAATAATTTTGCCAAAGGTGGTTTACGCTAACTGGGAGTAGAAAAATGTATGATCCTCATCTTTGTTATTTTTATCAAAATGTTTCAGTAGTTGTTCTCTCAGGGGTGAATGTTCGTATTCAATTTCTTCGGGGTGGCATTGGAATTATTTTCTAATACATCTAGAATACTATCTGTTTTAGCATACCTACGGACGATAATGTGTATGTCCCCATTCACATAAATACAGTAGTAAATACTGCATGTTGGTCTGCAGTTGAAGATTCGTCTCCAGCTGTGCTGGTCACACTCTCTTCCTCCTGGCAGAGAGGATCCCCAGAGGAGGCTATGTCGAAGGGCAGAGTCTCGTCTCAGGAAACTGTTACCCGACACCGTTTTATATGGGGTCTACGGGGAATTTCTGGCCGAGCCAACGGGCTGGGATACCCCACATTAGTCTCGGCCTTGTGTTACATCTGACCGCATGGGGCGGTTGGTAGATATCCTGCAGTTGGAGATTAATTATGGAATTCACTTGACTCACTTCTAGCAGTTGACTGCTATTTCTATGCGCCGCAGTCGAATCTTATATCCGTTGTTCTTGTCGTAAATATTATCGTTTATTACCAATCTTCGTTTGATTATTCTCTTCAGTAACATTCCCTAAGTTAATGCGATATGCTTATCTCCTTTTTTGTTAGTAAATCAGATTATTGGTGACTGTCTCGACTTTGCTCCCTAGAGTCATTAGTTCAAACTGTTGCGGATGATGTTAGAAGGCGTCTCATCGTTAATAGTGTGAAGAAGATTGACCTCTATAACACATATTCGACAGCCTCAATAGAACCATTTTGTCAAATATATTATTATCCGAACAATCAAGTTTAGGTATTGCAGATTCTTGTTTGTATTAAATCAAAATTCTTTAAATATCTAACAGGATCACAGACCAGATGGGACATCAATATTCAATGAAAATACAAATGGCAAGACTTATAAATATGTAAAATAGATTCTGGATAGAAGAGGCAATGATTCACTTTCCGGGAGTATAGCATCAGCCACGCTGACTGAAGTTAAAACGGGTTCTTTCAGAGGAATAAAATTGAGCAGTTTCGTTTTGGGGGCGTTAAAATTAACTAGCTACTTCTTAGCTCCTTTTTCGTCGGTCTATATCACAAATCTCATTCAGTCACACTCTTTCTTGAGTAGCTCTTAAGTCTTGTATTTACGGTATGTTAATGAAAGAATTATGGCTCAAATTAATATATTTTGATCATACAGCGTCAATACTAAATATATGCAAGACTAACTTGTTAAAAGTAAAACGAGAATTAGCTTCTTTTTTAAACGGATATAGATCTAGTAATGTCTGTTTACTTAGTTTATTTTACGTACAATGTCATAAAACTTGAATTACAAGTGACAATCGAACGTACTACACTTAACGATTTGCAGGACAATATTGATTGTAATAAAGGGAAGATATTATGTCACTAATACCGTTTTAATGAGATCTCGAGTTTTTGGCAGTTTTTCTTTCCGCAGATGCAGCAAAATATTTTGATGCAATCTTTTCCTTTTGTTTCTTTCTGGTGTGAAAGTTTTATATATATATATGTATCTACATTGGCAAACACTGACGATGATGTAAGTTGATTCTATTAAAGAGCACTTTAATTTCTTGTGTCTCCACTTCCCGCAAGCGAGAAACGATTTCTCCCCAAAGGTTGATAATTAGAAATGATAATGTCTATTCCTCCATATGCCTCGTCAATGTAACTTGGTTTTTGTAGCATAGTTTCAATTATCTCGGTCATGTCTGATTGAAGACTTCGTTTTTAGTGATTGTATGTGTTATGGGAACTTACCCATAATGGTAATGGACTATCCCGTACACCATAAATACTGCGCCTCAAGAGGAAGCAGTAGTGTCAGATCCAGTTTTTTGGACGACTCACCTAGCAGGTCGAACTCTCTGCCTCTGAGGCAGAGGGGAACTCTCTGCCTTTGGGCAGAGGAACTCGGACGAGGCTCCGCCGAAGGGCAGAGCCTCGTTCGAGGTGGTTGACCACCCCGATCCCGTTTATACGGGTTCTACGGGCAATTTTTGCCCGAGCCTACGGGCTCGGAAAGCCCACATTAAACCGGCCTTGTGCCACATTCGACACACGTGGGCGTGTTGTTAAACACCGTGTGAGATCCAGTTTTTTGGACGACTCACCTAGCAGGTCGAACTCTCTGCCTCTGAGGCAGAGGGGAACTCTCTGCCTTTGGGCGGAGAGGAACCCGGACGAGGTTCCGCCGAAGGGCAGAACCTCGTTCGGGGTGGTTGACCACCCCGATCCCGTTTATACGGGTTCTACGGGCAATTTTTGCCCGAGCCTACGGGCTCGGAAAGTCCACATTAAACCGGCCTTGTGCCACATTTGACACACGTGGGCGTGTTAATAAACATCGTGTGAGATCCAGTCCTTTTTGGACGTCTCAGCTAGCCGGTTGAACTCTCTGCATCTGAGGCAGAGGGGAACTCTCTGCTCTGGGCAGGGAGGAACCCGGACGAGACTCCGGCGAAGGGCAGAGCCTCGTTCGTGGAGGTTGACAAACCCGATCCCGTTTATACGGGTTCTACGGGCATTTTTGGCCGAGCCTACGGGCTCGGTGAGCCCACATTAAACCGGCCTTGTGCCACATTCGACACACGTGGGCGTGTTGCTGAACATCGTGTGAGTCAGTCAGAGACAGAGTCAGTCTGTAACAGAGTAGACGGCGATGTTACATCTAACTCAATGCTGTCTCTCTACCCCACTACACTGCCCCCACTTCGTGAGTTTCCTTATTATTGCCCGTCATAAATGTCTAAATGTTAAATCTGTTAACGGAAGTTATATTTTGATTAGGAAGTGGGATGGACAAAGAAGTATATAAAGAAAAAAGAAAAAAAAGAAAAAGAGACAAAAAAAGAGAGAAAAAAGAGAAAGAAGTTGTAAAAAAGTGTCATTAACTTCTATTGGAATCGGCGTTTTTTTTTTTCTTTACTTTGAGATTTCGTAAATTTTTCAGTTTAAACAGTCTAAGCCATTTAATTATATGTTACAGTTTTTTAAGAAAACCTTATTACGGACATTTTGGGGATTTAATGTAAAATAGTCGATTAAACAATATAGAGTTTACATTAAAATACTAGAAACTTTTTCTCAAATATAAGTTTACATCTTGTAGTAAGTGATTATTAAGGTGATATCTTTATCAGTTTGAATTTTATTTATGAGATTGATTAGTGACTATTTTTACAATGTATATACATATATACATATACATATATATATATATATATATATATATATATATATATATATATATATATATATATGAGATAAGTCTAAAATGCCAAAGAACAGCGTGATCCGGTTTTCTACCGTAAGTTCTCTTCAGGCAAGAGGAAGGATGTACAAGCCAAAGAAAACTACTCTAAAATACCAGAATTATCGCAACAAGAATTTAAATAGATTTATCTACGATTAGCATAAAACTAATTTCAACTAGTTGTAAAAAAATAAATGTTTAATTAATACAAATCTAATAATAATAAGCTAATATATTAAGGACGAATTTACTCTGCCAATTGTATTAACTGCCACCAGTCATTTGTAGCTGACACATCAAAGAAGTCAAATAAAATATTATATGAACACAAAAAGGATGTTTACACATCGTAACGACGCTGAACATGAATTTGATTTATAAAATGCGACTTTAATTAACAGAGAAAGCAATTTACTAAGACGAAAATATATAGAAAATATTTAATAAGCAGATCATGCACAGTAAATCTGCATCAAGTTTCAGCCAAAAGTTCACATATCTTCGCAGATCTTCGTACAATGTTGAACACCTAATAACAAATGTCATAATGACATAAACCAAAAGAAAACAAAGAAGTAAATTGGATTGGCTCTATACCGAATCACGTTTTTAAAACAGTTTAAAATTACAGTACAAACATGTCTTGCGCATATAGCGATACATCCATGTAAACATCACTTTAGTCTTAAAGGGCGAAAGATATATCATGAAATACAACTTAAAATAATTATCTTGTATGTCTCATTTTGCAAAGAGTCGAATCTTGGTTATATTGTTGGGGATGTGCGGTATGAACTAGGATTTTGCTTGAGTGTTAGAATTTATCAGAAGGATTTTTTATCAGGTTGCGTGATCTGTTCATGCCTCCACAACAATATTTAATTCACAATATAAAATAAGACAAAAATATGTGTGCAATTCAAACAAACAAATGCATTTATGTACAATTTAAAGATTATTTACAAAATGTTGCTTCAAGGTATTTTATATCTTGTGTTGGTTAGTGGACGAAGGTTTGCTTATTTTTTTGGTGTCTTAGTATGTTTGCATTACGGTCCACAAAGAATTATAATTAATGTTTAAATAATGATATTTTATGTTCGTATAGTTTTGTACTGTTTAGAATGAAGTTAGCAAATGTAGTCTACTTTTAACTGTAGATATGTGTTATGTTCGATAATAGTTTTTACTTAAGTTATAGTGAATGTTGAATAATCACTTTAGATAAGTAAAGTTTCGTAAGTTGAAATTCGTTGTAATCACAGAGTAATCTTCGAGTTGAATTTGTGAGTGAGTCAGTTGTGCTCTTTTCGCGCTGGAAAATTACAATCGTAAGTTGCGTGGATTCGATCAGCGTTTCTCTGTGTTTGCTGGACTAACTAACTTGGTCAGTTGAAAATCTTCCTTATATAAGGATTTATCTGTGAAAATCGGCTCCAGTTGATTTTGGCGCAATTTAACTTCTCCACGTGAAGTTTCTGAATTATCACGCTGCGAGCCAATATGATTCGCTGTTTAACGCTATAGGGTTTTGATTGGTTATGTTAGTTCGCGTAGGCGTGCAAAATGGAATGTTCTTGTTGCTAGAGGGATAAGGTAAATGGACGAGTCCACAATATCGTCGCTACAGGAGGCCAGCCACCAAGTATCATGTTTATTGTCATCACTGCTATCGCAACAATAGGGCAGACTTTTTGCATCAGACGACATTCATCCAATTACCAAATTGAAATGATTTCATTTTTACGGTTTATCAAATCTTAATTGTTTATTTCAAGTTGAAATAAGTTTAAGAAATATTTTTCCACTTTGTTATTGAAGTTCCTGATACACATGAACTCAATTACATATGCCACCTGTTAATACGACCTAATAATATATAGACAAATTTAATTTAATTAGTATGTAATATAACAGACATTTTGCTAATAAAGTGCCCCATATAAAACTAGAGCTATTAATATTATTGGATTAGGAGTAAAAATGGTCAATACTCATCAAATGTGAACTCAGAGTTTCGTAGCTTTTTTACTTTACATTTTAAATTTAGCGTAGAAATAAGCGTTTATAGAATCGTGATTTTCCTCTGATCAATGTAATAATTTTTTATTGAATATATATATATATATATATATATATATATATATATATAATAATAATAATAATAATAATAATAATAATAATAATTTAGGCTCAAATTTTGTATTGAGCACTTTTAAAAAAAAAAAAATACTAAAGAACTTCGGATTATTTATCTAACGTCTTCTTTTCTATTTTTCTATATATTTGCACACACACATACATACATACATACATACGTATATACATACATGTGTGTGTGTGTGTGTGTGTGTGTGTGTGTGTGTGTGTGTTTGTGTTTGTGTTTGTTGTACGTCTGTATATATTTTAAACTAGATTCATGAGGAATTTCATGAAGTCGAATCAGTTAGTCATATGCATGCGGGGGAGGGAGTTTTCTTTTATTTTCCTTCCGGCAAAGGTCGCAACCTTAAAAGTTTGTCACTAGATCTTCTTGTCAGTAACGCTGCTGTACAATATCGATTGAAAAATTAAGCGAATACGAGAGTGTTTTTAAGGAGTCCTACTGATTCTAACGTGACGCTTCTCCCTAACTCTTCACATTCGACTGGATTCCTGTTCTATGAACAAAAGACTTTTACTGCACGTGCGTCTTCTAGCCACCCTACTTCGCCTGTTCTCAGAGTTGAGCCTTTCCCAGCACCGATTTAATCCCTGTGGCATTAGCTGATTGCCAAATTCTGAGTTCGTGATGAACCACGGTCCCAGTGAACCGTGAAAATTAATCATCCGCAACACTGATATAAAGGTTATCGTAGGCGGATCCGGGTATATGACAGCGTCTATATTATTGCGATACGGTTCGTACTTTATGGAAACCGCAGTTGTATTAACATTACTCTAATCGAATCATATACTGCACAGACAATCTCTAAACATTTTCACTAGTGAATTGTAAATGAGTGTAGATGTGCGTAAGGTGTAATTGGTAGTGCATCGGGATGATTTCAAATTCCAGTCGGGCAAAATATCCTTGGTAAAGATATGAATCCATCTCTTGCCTCTGCTATAAGTAAAAAGTAGGAATTTTATCAGGAAAAAAGAAATGATTGTTATTCACAAAAATTTTAATGCAATACTCACTTGCAAAAAATAACTAATTTTTCTTCAACACCAATCAGCTAGAAATAAAAACCCTCAGAGTTGTTAAACCGTAAAAATAAAATCATTTAATTTTTGTAATTTTGTAATCAATGTTGTCTGATGTAAAAAAAAAAAGTCTGCATTGTGTTACAACAGCAGCAAATGACAATAAACATGATGCTTGGTGGCTGGTCTCCTGTAGCGAGTCAGTAGCTATCTGATGACCATATACCCATGATTCAACACTTTGCAAAATTGGGTAGATGACTATTTTAAGTTGTATATTGTATTTCATGATATATCTTTCACCAGGCATATTTTTATCATCACCCCAAAACATGATTTGCATTCATCACTTTGTTATATTTCCCGTTATAGTGTGTGCCATCGCTGAATATGATGCAACCTAGGTAGGTGATATGTGATACAATAAAGGGTCATTTTGTCGACTGTATTGGGTTTGGCTTCTAAAATGTGGAATTCAATATTTTATGAGATTAAGACAAGCGAAAACACTTGCACTCACTTAAATAGCCATACACGCAACATCTGAAACGTTGTTATAACCGCTAGAAACACGTGACAATGGGATAGGTATAAACGCATCTCTTCCCTTCAACCATGGGTTAAATAGTATGAATCGTATCTGGAAATGCTGTTGGCATCCACAAAAAATATTTTAATACAATATTCACTGACAAAGAATGAATAATTTTTCTTGCAATCAAAATATGTTTTCAGCTTTAAATAAACCCCTAAATTAAAATTGGAAATTAAATCAATCAATACATTTCTGTCAAAATTGTCTGATTCCCAATTTTCCCATCGTATTACGCAAGTAATGAATGCCCGTAAACAAGCTATTTGATAGTTGCCCCCCTGCAGCGAGTAGGTAAACATATGGCGACGATAGTATGTGACCTAAGATTCGACTCTGCATAGAATGGTAGACAGCAAGATGATTCTTGGTGTTGGATTTTGTCTATAGACTGCACGTCCTTACATCGATACATTGAAAAAGGAACATATATATGAACAAACACGTACGATTATATATACACAGGCTCTCACTACGTTAATACAATTCTTTTAAGTGCTGTGTAACTTACACATGTGGACAATCACAGCTCTTCACAGCTTCCTATCTTTCGTTGCTCTAAGCGATATTTGAACTCTTATTATATCTGCTACTTCCTGTTCAACTATTCATTTAACCTAACTGATGAAGTAGGTTACTTGGTGTTTCCCTCTCCATCATTAAAACCCGTTAGTGTAAATATCTCCAAGTCTTATGTTTTAATTTTGTATCGCAGTAAATTATATTAGATCTTTTGTTGTTTTGCTTAAAAATTCCTCTTTGGCAATGTGTTGCGTCATGGCATTGGCAGCATCCTTGTGGCATTGGCCTCAGCCTTCATCGAGGCCTCTCTTTATCTGTGAGCCACGTGTCCAGCATTCACTGCTATATAAGATGTTCACTCAAATAAAAAACTGAAAACAATACACTCCCACAGAATTTAAATCGCTCGCAAAGCGAAGGCATGAACTTTGCGATTAAAGTTTGTATGCAACATCATTGTTGAGCAAGTGTATGAAGTGCAAACAAGCAAATTTTTAAAGGATTCTGAAGCAGTCACTTAGGAAATGATGTTCTACTGAAAATAACGTATTTAATTGCAAAACTCTACAGGCGTTTTCTACAAGTGTATAAACAGTAACAAATATTTATTCATTTACAAATGAAATGAAAAATATCAGATATACAGAATCTACCAACCAGAAATCACATAGAGAAAAAAACTGGATTTCCCTCGAACTTTACACCTCCCTCGCCAATAAAAATGCACTGTAATTTATCGATCTCTTGTCATATATTCCTCAAACGAGTGCCGTTTTCGGAAATTGTATTGAAACATGATTACATATATAAATATGCATTATAGAAATAGCGACGAAAAGTTTAAGATTCGCCAACATAGATTTGTTTATGATTTTTTTTATTTCATCATCACCATTTTAAAAAAGACTTAGACATTTTTCAACAGGAAAGATCAGTTTTGAAAATATAGCCAACTAGAACCCTCTGACCTGAAGCAGGCACCACTATGATTTCAGTGAAATCGATGAGTAGATAGATGGGAAGATATGGAATGAAGGGATGGAGAGACGAGTGCCTCGTCAGATTGAGGAAAAGATAGAGGAAAAAAGAAAAAGCGTGTTTTATAAGAAAATAGTTAGTAACAACGGTATGAACATTGGGATAGATAGATAGATAGATAGATAGATAGATAGATAGATAGATAGGGAGGGAGGTTAATAGATGAAGTGGCGGTGACAGTTAAATAGCTGGAGGGAAAACGAAAAAAGATGTTTGGTAAGAAAATATTTGGATACGAACACCGATATGAACATTGAGATAGATAGATAGATAGATAGATAGATAGATAGATAGATAGATAGATAGATAGATAGATAGAAAGAGAGGGAGAGAGCGAGCGAAGATTACGAAGTTACTATGAGAGATAATCGATACAGAGACAAATAGGGGTATGTTTACTCATAAATTAGATTGATATTAACATGGATATAACCGCTCTGAAAGCTAGCTAGCTAGCGAGCTAACTAGATAGATAGATAGGTAGATAGGTAAATAAATAAATAAAGCAAGAAATCTATAGAAATAAAGTGCCTCTGACAGATAAAAAGAGAGGGGAAACGGAAAAAGTAATTTGGCAAAGAAATTGTTGTATAGGAACACCAATATAAACAACCGGATATCTATCTATCTATCTATCTATCTATCTATATATCTATCCCGCTGTTCATATCATTGTTCGTATTCAAATTAGTAGATAGATAGATAGATAGATAGATAGATAGATAGATATATAACGTTGGGAGGAAAACTAAACAATCTGGGCTAAATCGATCTCAGAGAAAAAAACAAAGGATTGAAAATGAAAAGAAAACAATTCTTACAAGGATATGGAAGGCTTTGGATTAGAAGATCAGCATTCAGAATTTCTCCTTTTATGTCAGATCAAAAGAGAGAGGAAACGGAAAAAGTAATTTGGCAAAGAAATGGTTGTATAGGAACACAAATATGAACAACCAGATATCTATCTATCTATCTATCTATCTATCTATCGATCCCGCTGCTCATATTGTTGTTCGCATTCAAATTAGTAGATAGATATATAGATAGATAGATAGATAGATAGATAGATAGATAATGTTGCGAAGAAAACAATCTGGACAAAATGGAACTCAGAGAAAAAAAAACCCAAAAAACAAAGGACTGAAAAAGAAAGGAAAACAATTCTTACAAGGATATGGAACGCTTTTGCCTAGAAAATCAGCATTCAGAATTTCTCCTTTTATGTCAGATCGAACACCTGACACTGACTCAGTATTCAAAAACGAAAATTTTGTAGATACCATGTTCGAAAAATAAAAGCCGATAGACACTGGGTTTAATAAGAACAAAGCGAGATTGATAAATAGATATTTATGAATTAAATGACAGGTATACACGGGATATTTGTCAGCATAGTGTTTATGACTGCACCTGCTGGTTAGCCTGAGTCTGAACCGTAGCCATTTGTGCCGGGAACAAGGTTAAGCGGAACACCATTCTTTTACAAGTTGAGCTTCGGTCTGATCTCAAGATTGCGCGTGTGTAAAGCAAATCAGTCAAAATGATTTGTATGGGTAACTTGTACAGACGATTGACAAGCTATGTCTTCATCAAATGTCATAAAGAAGCGATGGAGAAAAACAGGAAACTCTAGAGGAAATACAAATAGAAGAATGGTGGACCAGAATAGCGATGTAAGCGTTGATTTTATAATCTATCTTCTCGATTGCGTCAGTTCAAATAGCGAGTGTTGGGTGGCGAATATTTAGGTAACTGAACTGGGTGTTCGGCAAACGATCACCGACACATTCTGATTATCGCAACATGACTAAAATTCGGTTTGCATCGAACATACACCCTTGTGCAAATTAATTGAAACAAACCTAATATTTCCGTTATTATTTACGTTTTTTCGTATTTTTTTACAATGAAACATGACACATTGCACCCGTTAGTACAATCATATGTCCATTCAACGAAGTTTTTCCTTGCAGATTTGATTTACATCAGGAGAGTTTCCGGGCCAATATTATCATTTTTTATTTCATCAATAGCTCTTTAAAATAGCCTTAGACTTTTTCCAACAGGAAAGATCAGTTCTGAAAATTTAGCCAACTGGTAAGGCTTGCTAGTGTGTTCGTTCAGCGAATACAATTTCGTAAGCTTCCATGAGCGATGTCCATCGGAGACAATGGCCGTAAGACAATTGCTCGACCGTCGAGACAGTAGTGTCTGGGCTTGATAAAATTCTGATGAAATAACGGATGACAACATATTTTTCAGTGTCAAAATAATTTCACAATACACCCCGAAAATAGATTCATATTCTTGCAAACCACTGCGAATGACCCAATCGGAGAAAAAATAGAAATCGATTGCCCCCTGTCACTCCAGAATGTCTAAAACTGACTGTATGTTGAAAAAAAGGAATAAAGCAGTCTTTTCAGTTAATTTGCTCAAGGGTGTATCTCATAAGAAACAGCTCTGATTATGAGACAAAAACACATTTCAACCTTGAAAATCTACATCGTGTTATTAAGATGATTTTAGGGAGTGAACTTGTTTGCATGGATGTAGGTATAAAGTAACTGTGTCGTAATGGATGCTATCTGCCTTGGTATAAGATGGGTTAAAAACAGGGAATTGTGGGTAGAAACATGTCTATATGAGTCAAAGAGAAATCAGTTGGTGAAAATAATTGATTGGTCAAATAGCAAACAACTTGACGGACGGACGAACGAACGAAAGAAAGAGAAAGAATGAAGTAAAGCAAGAAGTGTGTGAGAAAGGAAGAAAAACAAATTGTTTTATCCCCTAAAATTATAGTATGCACCTCCTCTGCATCGTATTTTCTCATGCTGTCAACAATGCTTACTATTTATAGGAAGTGTTCAAACATAGCTCAGTGTCCTTTTCTTAACAGTATAAAACGTTATGTCCCAGAATGATGATAATCTGCTTTGACGCCTTTTCATTAATCCCGTACATGCTTTGAAATATAGCTTTTAACAATTTCAGCTTCGAAAATTAAAATAGATTCCGCAGAAAAACAAAATCTGAAATGCTAGCAGACTGACAGATAGGTAGTGAGATTATTTATATTATTTACACTCGGACTATTGTTGTCTTGTTTGGTATTATCACAACATTTTGACCGTTATATCCTCCGGCCTTCTTCAGGTGATTAACGATCCAGAAAATATCCAGCCATATTTCAAAATATGGCTAGTAACCTAGACGTAATATAAGGACCAATCAGAAGTTGTTTTATTGAGAATAGAGAGTCCTATGGAGATACTTTGTCGGTAGGTAGCAAAGTGATATTGACCGAGTGTGTGCTGTTTAAAAGACTATTGACATACCAGCCCATTATATTTTGCTTGAAACGTGTAAATTCCAGTGGAAAAATTCGATGTAAATGCGTCAAACTTGGCGAGGATTCTTATGGGAGACGAAAAGCACGGGGGATATACGTTACAGTGGTGAGAAAGTGACTGATGTCGAGATGCCAGATCGAGACTGATAAAATTGCATATTCTTCCTTTGATTCTATCAAGTATCTCTAAATACATAAGAGCAACACCAGAAACTGTTTGGCACTAATATTCCATGAATGGTAAAATAATAGACTTAGTAAGGTGAAGTGGGGAAACTGATGCCAACACCGAGTAGCGACAGTTCGACACTTGAACGGGATCATCAGACAATGTGGTTTGGATAAAAGTTCGAATATTTATGTGTTAGACATTGGGTGATTATGGGCAGCAAAGTAATTTATTTCTGGGTTATTCTAACGTCTATTTCATACGTGGAAGCAGTTATTTAAAATTATTCTGGTGGCATACATAATATATGGTATACATAGTTCTATTCAATAATAAAAACTAATTATGCCAGAAAACGGATATTTTATACTTATTGCATGAGGTCTTTAATTTTTAAATCACTTTTATTTATTATTAATTACTTTATTGAATTTTGTAATTTATTAATTAAATCTTTGATACTTATTATTATTATTAGTAGTAGTAGTACTAGTAGTAGTAGTAGTACTAGTAAATAAACTTAACTGCGGTTATATGTGCAGTTATACTGTTTATACATGTATATTTCCTTCCTTTATACATGTATATTTTCCTTAATCGTTGAATTAAGTTATTACTTGTATTATTGCTTATTTATTTTTATTATTAATTATTAAATTAGTTTATTAATGATATTTGATTTATTTTATTTTTGCTTATTATTTATGGATTTCATATATATTTACATTTTTAAATATTTCATTAAAGAAAATAAATAATAAATAAAGGAATAAACCGTATAAATGCACACATGATCAAACCCACATGTCCTGAAGTTTGCGTTCAAGCATCAAACAGATTCTGACCGCCTTGTATTAACACCAGTGTCTATACTTATACTTAGCCAGTTTCTCCATATAAATACGGCATAACTAAAAAGTGTATTTAATCATATATATTCATATATATATGTGTGTGTGTGCGTGTGTGTGTGTATATATATATATATATATATATATATATATATATATATATATATATATATATATATATATATATATATATACGAAGAATAACACTCTATGGACTCCACCAAGCGGACGTAATCAACACTTGGATCAATATGCCAACAAAGCCAGATAACACCTGGATAACTTCTTACAAAACAAAGGACACCAGGTAAAAAAATACAACTCATCCAAAATAGAACACCAAGCCATCTATACTCTTAAAAACAACCGTGACATAATTATCGTACCAGCCGACAAGGGCGGATCTATAACCATCTTAGACACTAACAACTATATTAAAGAAGCAGAATCACAACTTCAAAATAACAGATTCTATGTACCCTTACCTCTAGACCCAACTAGTACATTCAAAAAAGAATTATCACTTCTCATTCAGAACCTGAACCACAACATAAAAAATACTATAAAATCTCTTATTCCTGAAAACACTTAACAGCAACATTCTACACTATCCCAAAACTCCATATACTCCCCTAACTTATTTCAGAAAAGCACCCTAACACTTTTTCATCCAACCCGCATCAAATTACACAATCAAATAAGGAAGAGAACATCTATGAAATTTCAAAATCCCTTAAAATCATACCACCTGGTAGACCCATAATATCAGGCCTTGGTACCCTCACAGAACCTATATCTAGGTTCACAGACAATATCCTAAAACCTTTCTTGCCTGACATACCTAGTTATATTAGAGACACTACTGACTTTCTCAATAAATTAAAAAACATTAACTTAGTCCACCAGGATACAATCCTAGTAACGATGGATGTTTCGTCCCTTTACACGAATATTCCACTTGTTGAAGGTGTATCAGCTTGCCATGAGTTCCTTAGTAACAAAAAATTACCTAACAACCAAATCACAGATATATACCAATTAATAAATTTCATTTTAGCGCAGAATAATTTTAAATTCAACAACAAACACTATTTACAGATTAGTGGCACTGCAATGGGCACAAAAATGTTATGCCAATATCTTTATATACACATTCTAGAAAGGAAGATAATAGACAATTCTGAATTTAAACTATTACATTATTTTAGATACATTGATGACATTTTCTTATTATAGACTCATGTATTAGAAAATTTATTTTATTTTTACTTTCTGCAACAACTTCCACGATACAATTAAATGATACAATTAAACATCAAGTGATGATGTTGAATGCCTCTATCGATAGTATAAGAATAAAATAGACAGTGCTCGACAGTAATAGGAGCTAATATCAACATCATCATTTGATAAGACACCAGAAATTTTTAAACAAAATGGCTATTTTTGTAGTGATTTTATAACATATTTATGTTATAATTTTCGAATAAATAATTATATTTGTTCTACTCTGTATTGAGCACTCTTTTAAGAATAGTATTTCTTGGTTATTGGAATTTATTCTGTATACACCAATCCTATATTTGTATATATATATATATATATATATATATATATATATATATATATATATATATATATATATATTCATTCAAAAATACGCTTTTAAGTAGGCGCCCGAGGGGGTCGTCAGTGATGTTTTGACTTGGTTCATCAGGGAGTTTCGGGTCTTTCAACATCATACTCGCCATCACCAAATCGACCCAATCAGGGGAGATCTAACCCTGATTCCCCCTCACTTTTAAAACGCTAACAGTTACTCTGGCCTTTTTAAAGAATTCTACGAAGAAAGACCACATATTCCGCACATCCGATTGGCTGTTTGTACAACCAATCAGCTGCGCGAACTATTTTTAAATGGCCCGCAGTGGGGACTAGCTTTTTTTTTTTTTTTTTTTTTTTTTTTTTTGGTGGATAGCAGCTTCAATGGATAACCGAGGAGGTAATGTTAATATTCCTAAGTTTAAACCCGTTCCCTAAGTATATATATATATAATAGCACGGTATCATTCCCTGAAAACTCACCCAAGACTTCATTTAGCATTTACTCACAGAAATCGAACAAAAACTATGTATACGAAAAATAACCTGCAGCAAAGAATGTTAGATGTTTTTCCGTATATGTATTGAACACACACGACATATTTCTCAAGCTCAAGTTACTTTATCCCTTCCTTAACATATTATGATTTGTCATTAGTATATCATTATCAGAAAGCTCCCTCACATATTAAACATATAAAAGTATACATAAAGCAGGGACCTGCTATGTTTGTTGAGTTGATTTTTAAGATATTTTATGAACATCCAGGGCAATGATTTTTCATAGTGTTGTACATCTGAATAAACTCGATAGGAATCTAATTATTTTGCCAGAATCTGACGTGTAACCTCAGCGCGTGGTCAATTATATCTCTCGATCATATGTCCCTTCAGGCTCTATGCAACTTTTGACTCTTACCGTTCTTATTTTTCCCAATCTGTCATCATTTGAGACAAATTCGATCAGTAGGTTACGCACTGGTTCCCTCTGCCTACCCAACTTCAAACATGTCCTTCGAATTTTAAGTTTCCCAGGCCGTTTTTCCCATAATTTATACCAGATATTCCAACCTTTTCTGAGTTTAAGTTCTTGATTCTTTTGTCAATAGTAAATATGTTCATATTAATTTTGATAAATTAATTCGTTTTCTACAGCTTATCAACCTTCTGAAGGTTATTTAAACCCAAAAAATATTTTCCTGATTTAGTGATACAAGCCCATAACTTAAAGGAGAAGATTTTTACCTTTCCCACGTGTATTTGCGTAAGTAAATAAAACGAACAAAAAGGACTTGGAACTCCGCTCTCCGATTAACAATTCCAAGCCAGTATCTTTTACACCACCAACACATAGATGCTTATAGCGGTCACCCATCTAGATATTAACAATGGTCGATGTTGCTTAGCTTCGGTGATCGTACGGAAACTGGTATTTTAATGTGATATGACCGTAAGGTATATTTTATTAATATACATATTTTATTATTATTAATATTATATTATATCTTATTATTATAAGTATTTTAATATTATTATTTTATAGTGATTTTATAAGCAGAGCTTAGACGTGGCACAATGCCGAAAGTAGGGGCATCCAGCGATGATCTAACCATTGCACAACTATATTTAAGGCCCCCTCCCCGTGGGTCGTATGTGGCACAAGGCCAGTTTATTGTGGGTTCTGTTGTGGCCAAAAATATTCCCTTCGAACCCGTTTAAACTTTTTCAGGACCTGTCTGCCTCCCCGGACGAAACTTTGCCCTTCGGCAAAACTTCGTCCGGGTTCCTCTCCGACGAGGCGGATAGTTTGACAGTCATGAACGGTTTGGAGCACCATTTCTTTTTCTAAGCGTAGCTTAGATGTGGCACAAGGCCGAAGGTAAAGGGCACCCAGTGAGCATTGAACTCACTATTCAGTAGTAAATGTTCTAGCGAGACAAGCTTGCTAACCATTACACAGCTTCGAGGTGCCATATTATTATTTTTATATATTAATTATATTGGAATATTTTCAGCATCAGGAACATATGGTTTAACCTTATCTCATTTTTTGCCAACGACATTATAGAATGGTTATATATCAACACGGTTCTCACGGTGTTTTATTCAAGCCCAGCTCAAAAAGTTAAAATTTGACCTCCTTGACGGAAAGCCCGCGGCGATTTAATGATTGACATAATCCGATCTACCAAATTTATTTCACTTTCTGCGAAACTAGTGTAATAATAGTAACTTTATTGTTTTCTTAATTTCGAAGCATTACAAATGAGTCAACAAAAACATAAATAATCTGAAACAAGTGGCTGTCTGACCTCTTGAATAGAGGTTACAGGGAATTTAAACTGCGAAAAAAATCAATTCTGCTTTCACAAATGTCTTCTTCGTAAAAATAATTATTTAAATACCCAGACATTTGTACACACAAAGACAAACATACAAACCCTCGCAAAATACGGGTATTATCCTGTAATATACTCGTTCACATGGTTTCGAAAAAAATATATTATTTTAAAGAATCTAATATAGCATGTTTATGTTAAATTTCATGAGAATATAATGTTCAGCTATTATATAAAGAATATTTTCTATCTTATCTATTAGTTGTTTATTTATTGCTAAAAAGGGCTAGTGAATTATTAGTGAAGGGCTATTATGAAATGGACAAAGTCCGTCAATTATTTTAATACATTTTTATGTTTATACATTCTTTTTTATAGATACAAATATCACACATGGCACAGTGGATAAAGGCGTTGGTTAGATTCAGTGACAGGACACTAAGAGTGTGAGTTCAATACCCGATTAAGGCAGTGGAGAACTTTCATGGGGAAAAATTAACAGGAGATAACTGATGACTGACATCCATTAAACATGCAGGTGGAACTAGAACAGTCTACTCCAGTGAGCGAAATAAAGGGTTCAGTTCGACATTTCAACCACCTGAAGAAGGCCGGAGCGTACAACTACCGAAACGTTGTAATAAATATGGCGACAAAGATGAGGACAATAGTCTGAATAATATAAATAATGTACATAATACCTCATCTCAGAAACATAGACAGACACATAGCAATCTAGTACGGTTTTCATTATTTCTAACGAAATATTCCTGTTTCATATTACTTTTCTTAGGTTTTGAAATGCATCTTACATTACTTCAATACATGTTCGGATATATGTGTCACATTCCCCATCCTCTTTTAAACCACTTCCCACATCTATGTAAACAGAAATGGTTTGAGAATCTAACATTCTACGACACCCGTTCCACTAAATAGCCAGACGTTGCTTGAATACGAATAGTTAAAAAAAAGATCTGAACACTGGAAATGTTCACTGATGTAAATATACTGTGTGCGAAGGGTAAATTGTGGCCATTTCATATTTTTAATTTCACGCATGCGCGTTGTTTGTTTTTTATTTTGTCGGTTCCACTGTATAGTAGGGTTTGTTGGGTACTGTTTGTGAGAAAAAGTCCACCATAGCGCAATTCCCTTCGCCAGAAAGTTGGAAACGGCATGCGGCACTGCTTAGCATTCGCGCCTGAATCTCCAGTACGAACATTTCAGAGTTTTGGGGTGTCAATCTGAGGACAGTGCAGAGGATTCGGAAAGAGTTGGATGAGTTTAATGGTGATTACGAAGGTGTTTTAAGTGATCACTAGTGATGGCGACGTTATGCCAACTTTCATCTTCCCACAGGGCCTCACTCAACACCGATACCTACAAAAAATGCCTTGAATGATAGTTCTGCCTTGGGTCAAGAGGCTGGTTGTAGGAAGACCCAGTGTCTGGCACCAAGACTCTATACCATGCCAGACGAGCAGGAGAACAAAGTCATAGCTCTCAGACGATTTATGTGACCAAATCACCTCTTAGTTGAGCGAGAAACCAGGAAAAATCCTTTTAACAACAAAGAAGAAATGAAAGCTAGGATTATGGAAGCATTCATCAACTTAAACAAGGAGACAGTCCAGACACGATGCAAGAGATTCCGAAGTCGTCTGGAGGCCGGGGTTGGAAGTAATGGCGATTTTATAGATTAAATTTACTCTTTAGTATTTCAAGATATTTTTTTTGGCAATTCTAGTAAAATATATGTTAAAATGAGATGTAAGTGTTATTTTTTATTGTTGCGTAATTTAGACGACAATTTATGCATCGCACATTTTAAGTATACCTATACATCGAGACAAATGTTTTGTTTTCCCTTTTTGATAGAAGAGGATGAGTTATCTTATGTGAAGATTCACTTCAGCTATCTCCCCACCTCTCGAGTCATTTTATAATCGATACGAGATTTTCCCGTGTTTAATGCAGTGTTTTCGTTTTTTTTTTTTCTTTCGATATTATGCGCACAATAGACTCAATAATGGGTTTTCCTTCTTCAACTGGAGTAAAACTGATTTCTGTTGTAATACAGCTTCCATTTTCTTACTATTGCATACCAAATCTCTTCATACAACAGACAGAATAATATATCTTTGAATTGATAATTTCTGTCACGTGTAGAAGCAAGTGCCGAATTTCCTGGTTCGAACCCCATGCAAGTTTCATTTTCTTCGAGATTAAGACTTGCTCTATTATATGTGATTTAGATAATACGTGACAACCGGATAAATATACGGTTATTGTTTTGTGGGTTTCTTTTTTTAAAGAAATAATTTAATTTACAAAAACTAAAGCTTAAAACGAAAGAAATAAGTATGGCGTCTGCATAGGTTTAACAATAAAGCGAAACACACAGAATATTTAATTCATGCATAGAGAAGAATTATAGAATTATATAAGGTGAATAATTAAATGCATACAAGTATTAAAGTACGTCGAAATGTCGACATGCAGAAGTATTCTTCTCGTAAAAGGGGAAAATCAAAACAGATCTCGTGAGAATTTATAATAAGTAAACATGCATTTTTGAAAAATCATTTAGCGTTAATATCCCTTATCAACAGGTAAAAATAATTTTATTAAGTAGGTCTATACACAAAAGTAACCACAATTAATTGACACAAACAGCTTAAAATGTTGCCGAGATGAAGAAAGATCGTTATGATTCCTGATTACGAGGAAAACATTATCAAATACTGGTTGCGACGTTAAAAGAATTATCTGGAGAAAGATTGTTAAACTCAGGATTACTTAAAAAGCCATCAACAGCAGTTCCATATTCCGAAATATAAAACATTCTCTCGGATGAAAGACGTTAGGTTGTTGTCTGCGACATGTTAGCAGATACTGGATCAAAATAAAAAAGGGCCATTTAAAAGATTTAATGGAAAAATAAACATTAAGGTTTTGTTGAGTCTTGACTCATTGTTGAATCTCGCCTAATGCATGGAATAATAATGCAACACAAAATGTACTTAGAACAAGAATGTATTATAACAAGAAAGTGTACACAATAAGTACATATAGTATTTCTTTATATTTCTGGGAAGACGTTCCTGGATAATGTGTTGACTAGTCGCAGTCGATCAGAGTCTCTAGTTGGATATCGTGATTCCTCCTCGGGATTTACTTGACCTCCCACATGGCCAGGTTGTGACACAAGGTCGAGTTTAACGTGGGAAGGGGGGGGGGGAATGGACCCGAGTTTTCACCCGGGTCGCAGTGCTTTGGCTTTAGCTAGTCATAGCTGGTCTTAGCTGGTCATAGCTTGTCCAAGCTGGTCATAGCTAGTCAGACGTAGCCACGATACTACCAGCGCAGGGACCAATCCCTGCCGCCGGCCTGTATCGGAGGAAGAATCCCGGCCCCATAGGCGATCATTCAGTGAGCAATCCGCGAACAGATACTACACTTTGATCTTAGCCTTGAGACCGAGGGATTCCTCCTCGGGATTTACTTGACCTCCCACATGGCCAGGTTGTGACACAAGGTCGAGTTTAACGTGGGAAGGGAGGGGGAATGGACCCGAGTTTTCACCCGGGTCGCAGTGCTTTGGCTTTAGCTAGTCATAGCTGGTCTTGGCTGGTCTTAGCGGGTCATAGCTTGTCCAAGCTGGTCAGACGTAGCCACGATACTACCAGCGCAGGGACCAATCCCTGCCGCCGGCCTGTATCGGAGGAAGAATCCCGGCCCCATAGGCGATCATTCAGTGAGCAATCCGCGAACAGATACTACACTTTGATCTTAGCCTTGAGACCGAGGGATTCCTCCTGAGATTCACTTGACCTCCCACAGGGCCAGGTTGTGACACAAGGTCGGAGTTTAACGTGGGAAGGGGAGGGGGAATGGACCCGAGTTTTCACCCGGGTCGCAGTGCTTTGGCTTTAGCTAGTCATAGCTGGTCTTGGCTGGTCTTAGCGGGTCATAGCTTGTCCAAGCTGGTCAGACGTAGCCACGATACTACCAGCGCAGGGACCAATCCCTGCCGCCGGCCTGTATCGGAGGAAGAATCCCGGCCCCATAGGCGATCATTCAGTGAGCAATCCGCGAACAGATACTACACTTTGATCTTAGCCTTGAGACCGAGGGATTCCTCCTCGGGATTTACTTGACCTCCCACACGGTCAGGTTGTGACACAAGGTCGAGTTTAACGTGGGAAGGGAGGGGGAATGGACCCGAGTTTTCACCCGGGTCGCAGTGCTTTGGCTTTAGCTAGTCATAGCTGGTCTTGGCTGGTCTTAGCTGGTCATAGCTTGTCCAAGCTGGTCAGAGCTGGTCATAGCTAGTCAGACGTAGCCACGATACCACCAGCGCAGGGACCAATCCCTGCCGCCGGCCCGTATCGGAGGAAGAATCCCGGTCCCATAGGCGATCATTCAGTGAGCAATCCGCGAACAGATACTACACTTTGATCTTAGCCTTGGGATTTACTTGACCTCCCACAGGGCCAGGTTGTGACACAAGGTCGGAGTTTAACGTGGGGAGGGAGGGGGAATGGACCCGAGTTTTCACCCGGGTCGCAGTGCTTTGGATTTAGCTAGTCATAGCTGGTCTTGGCTGGTCTTAGCTGGTCATAGCTTGTCCAAGCTGGTCATAGCTAGTCAGACTTAGCCACGATACTACCAGCGCTGGGACGAATCCCAGCCGCCGGCCTGTATCGGAGAAGGAATCCCGGCCCCATAGGCGATCATTCAGAGAGTAATCTGCGAACAGATACTACACTTTGATCTTAGCCTTGGGATTTACTTGACCTCCCACATGGCCAGGTTGTGACACAAGGTCGAGTTTAACGTGGGAAGGGGAGGGGGAATGGACCCGAGTTTTCACCCGGGTCGCAGTGCTTTGGCTTTAGCTAGTCATAGCTGGTCTTTGGCTGGTCTTAGCTGGTCATAGCTTGTCCAAGCTGGTCAGAGCTGGTCTTAGCTAGTCAGACGTAGCCACGATACCACCAGCGCAGGGACCAATCCCCGCCGCCGGCCCGTATCGGAGAAGGAATCCCGGCCCCATAGGCGATCATTCAGCGAGCAATCCGCGAACAGATACTACACTTTGATCTTAGCCTTGGGATTTACTTGACCTCCCACATGGCCAGGTTGTGACACAAGGTCGGAGTTTAACGTGGGAAGGGAGGGGGAATGGACCCGAGTTTTCACCCGGGTCGCAGTGCTTTGGCTTTAGCTAGTCATAGCTGGTCTTGGCTGGTCTTAGCTGGTCATAGCTTGTCCAAGCTGGTCAGACATAGCCACGATACCACCAGCGCAGGGACGAATCCCTGCCGCCGGCCCGTATCGGAGAAGGAATCCCGGCCCCATAGGCGATCATTCAGAGAGTAATCTGCGAACAGATACTACACTTTGATCTTAGCCTTGGGATTTACTTGACCTCCCACATGGCCAGGTTGTGACACAAGGTCGGAGTTTAACGTGGGAAGGGAGGGGGAATGGACCCGAGTTTTCACCCGGGTCGCAGTGCTTTGGCTTTAGCTAGTCATAGCTGGTCTTTGGCTGGTCTTAGCTGGTCATAGCTTGTCCAAGCTGGTCAGAGCTGGTCTTAGCTAGTCAGACGTAGCCACGATACCACCAGCGCAGGGACGAATCCCCGCCGCCGGCCCGTATCGGAGAAGGAATCCCGGCCCCATAGGCGATCATTCAGTGAGCAATCCGCGAACAGATACTACACTTTGATCTTAGCCTTGGGATTTACTTGACCTCCCACAAGGCCAGGTTGTGACACAAGGTCGGAGTTTAACGTGGGAAGGGAGGGGGAATGGACCCGAGTTTTCACCCTGGTCGCAGTGCTTTGGCTTTAGCTAGTCATAGCTGGTCTTGGCTGGTCTTAGCTGGTCATAGCTTGTCCAAGCTGGTCAGACATAGCCACGATACCACCAGCGCAGGGACGAATCCCTGCCGCCGGCCCGTATCGGAGAAGGAATCCCGGCCCCATAGGCGATCATTCAGAGAGTAATCTGCGAACAGATACTACACTTTGATCTTAGCCTTGGGATTTACTTGACCTCCCACATGGCCAGGTTGTGACACAAGGTCGGAGTTTAACGTGGGAAGGGAGGGGGAATGGACCCGAGTTTTCACCCGGGTCGCAGTGCTTTGGCTTTAGCTAGTCATAGCTGGTCTTTGGCTGGTCTTAGCTGGTCATAGCTTGTCCAAGCTGGTCAGAGCTGGTCTTAGCTAGTCAGACGTAGCCACGATACCACCAGCGCAGGGACGAATCCCCGCCGCCGGCCCGTATCGGAGAAGGAATCCCGGCCCCATAGGCGATCATTCAGTGAGCAATCCGCGAACAGATACTACACTTTGATCTTAGCCTTGGGATTTACTTGACCTCCCACATGGCCAGGTTGTGACACAAGGTCGGAGTTTAACGTGGGGAGGGAGGGGGAATGGACCCGAGTTTTCACCCGGGTCGCAGTGCTTTGGCTTTAGCTAGTCATAGCTGGTCTTGAGCTGGTCTTAGCTAGTCAGACGTAGCCACGATACTACCAGCGCAGGGACGAATCCCCGCCGCCGGCCTGTATCGGAGAAGGAATCCCGGCCCCATAGGCGATCATTCAGAGAGTAATCTGCGAACAGATACTACACTTTGATCTTAGCCTTGGGATTTACTTGACCTCCCACATGGCCAGGTTGTGACACAAGGTCGGAGTTTAACGTGGGAAGGGGAGGGGGAATGGACCCGAGTTTTCACCCGGGTCGCAGTGCTTTGGCTTTAGCTAGTCATAGCTGGTCTTGGCTGGTCTTAGCTTGTCCAAGCTGGTCTTTAGCTGGTCATAGCTAGTCTTAGCTGCGATACTACCAGCGCAGGGACGAATCCCTGCCGCCGGCCCGTATCGGAGAAGGAATCCCGGCCCCATAGGCGATCATTCAGTGAGCAATCTGCGAACAGATACTACACTTTGATCTTAGCCTTGGGATTTACTTGACCTCCCACAGGGCCAGGTTGTGACACAAGGTCGGAGTTTAACGTGGGGAGGGAGGGGGAATGGACCCGAGTTTTCACCCGGGTCGCAGTGCTTTGGCTTTAGCTAGTCATAGCTGGTCTTGGCTGGTCTTAGCTGGTCATAGCTTGTCCAAGCTGGTCAGAGCTGGTCATAGCTAGTCAGACATAGCCACGATACCACCAGCGCAGGGACGAATCCCCGCCGCCGGCCCGTATCGGAGAAGGAATCCCGGCCCCATAGGCGATCATTCAGTGAGCAATCCGCGAACAGATACTACACGGGATTTACTTGACCTCCCACACGGTCAGGTTGTGACACAAGGTCGAGTTTAACGTGGGAAGGGAGGGGGAATGGACCCGAGTTTTCACCCGGGTCGCAGTGCTTTGGCTTTAGCTAGTCATAGCTGGTCTTGGCTGGTCATAGCTTGTCCAAGCTGGTCAGAGCTGGTCAGAGCTAGTCAGACGTAGCCACGATACTACCAGCGCAGGGACCAATCCCTGCCGCCGGCCTGTATCGGAGAAGGAACCCCGGCCCCATAGGCGATCATTCAGTGAGCAATCCGCGAACAGATACTACACTTTGATCTTAGCCTTGGGATTTACTTGACCTCCCACATGGCCAGGTTGTGACACAAGGTCGGAGTTTAACGTGGGGAGGGAGGGGGAATGGACCCGAGTTTTCACCCGGGTCGCAGTGCTTTGGCTTTAGCTAGTCATAGCTGGTCTTGAGCTGGTCTTAGCTAGTCAGACGTAGCCACGATACTACCAGCGCAGGGACGAATCCCCGCCGTCGGCCTGTATCGGAGAAGGAATCCCGGCCCCATAGGCGATCATTCAGAGAGTAATCTGCGAACAGATACTACACGGGATTTACTTGACCTCCCACATGGCCAGGTTGTGACACAAGGTCGAGTTTAACGTGGGAAGGGGAGGGGGAATGGACCCGAGTTTTCACCCGGGTCGCAGTGCTTTGGCTTTAGCTAGTCATAGCTGGTCTTTGGCTGGTCTTAGCTGGTCATAGCTTGTCCAAGCTGGTCAGAGCTGGTCTTAGCTAGTCAGACGTAGCCACGATACCACCAGCGCAGGGACCAATCCCCGCCGCCGGCCCGTATCGGAGAAGGAATCCCGGCCCCATAGGCGATCATTCAGCGAGCAATCCGCGAACAGATACTACACTTTGATCTTAGCCTTGGGATTTACTTGACCTCCCACATGGCCAGGTTGTGACACAAGGTCGGAGTTTAACGTGGGAGGGGAGGGGGAATGGACCCGAGTTTTCACCCGGGTCGCAGTGCTTTGGCTTTAGCTAGTCATAGCTGGTCTTTGGCTGGTCTTAGCTGGTCATAGCTTGTCCAAGCTGGTCTTAGCTAGTCAGACGTAGCCACGATACTACCAGCGCAGGGACGAATCCCCGCCGCCGGCCTGTATCGGAGAAGGAATCCCGGCCCCATAGGCGATCATTCAGTGAGTAATCCGCGAACAGATACTACACTTTGATCTTAGCCTTGGGATTTACTTGACCTCCCACATGGCCAGGTTGTGACACAAGGTCGGAGTTTAACGTGGGAAGGGAGGGGGAATGGACCCGAGTTTTCACCCGGGTCGCAGTGCTTTGGCTTTAGCTAGTCATAGCTGGTCTTGGCTGGTCTTAGCTGGTCATAGCCTGTCCAAGCTGGTCAGAGCTGGTCATAGCTAGTCAGACATAGCCACGATACTACCAGCGCAGGGACGAATCCCTGCCGCCGGCCTGTATCGGAGAAGGAATCCCGGCCCCATAGGCGATCATTCAGCGAGCAATCCGCGAACAGATACTACACTTTGATCTTAGCCTTGGGATTTACTTGACCTCCCACATGGCCAGGTTGTGACACAAGGTCGGAGTTTAACGTGGGGAGGGAGGGGGAATGGACCCGAGTTTTCACCCGGGTCGCAGTGCTTTGGCTTTAGCTAGTCATAGCTGGTCTTTGGCTGGTCTTGGCTGGTCATAGCTTGTCCAAGCTGGTCATAGCTAGTCAGACTTAGCCACGATACTACCAGCGCAGGGACGAATCCCTGCCGCCGGCCTGTATCGGAGAAGGAATCCCGGCCCCATAGGCGATCATTCAGAGAGTAATCTGCGAACAGATACTACACTTTGATCTTAGCCTTGGGATTTACTTGACCTCCCACATGGCCAGGTTGTGACACAAGGTCGGAGTTTAACGTGGGAAGGGAGGGGGAATGGACCCGAGTTTTCACCCGGGTCGCAGTGCTTTGGCTTTAGCTAGTCATAGCTGGTCTTTGGCTGGTCTTAGCTGGTCATAGCTTGTCCAAGCTGGTCAGAGCTGGTCTTAGCTAGTCAGACGTAGCCACGATACTACCAGCGCAGGGACGAATCCCTGCCGCCGGCCTGTATCGGAGAAGGAATCCCGGCCCCATAGGCGATCATTCAGCGAGTAATCTGCGAACAGATACTACACTTTGATCTTAGCCTTGGGATTTACTTGACCTCCCACAGGGCCAGGTTGTGACACAAGGTCGGAGTTTAACGTGGGGAGGGAGGGGGAATGGACCCGAGTTTTCACCCGGGTCGCAGTGCTTTGGCTTTAGCTAGTCATAGCTGGTCTTGGCTGGTCTTAGCTGGTCATAGCTTGTCCAAGCTGGTCATAGCTAGTCAGACTTAGCCACGATACTACCAGCGCAGGGACGAATCCCTGCCGCCGGCCTGTATCGGAGAAGGAATCCCGGCCCCATAGGCGATCATTCAGAGAGTAATCTGCGAACAGATACTACACTTTGATCTTAGCCTTGGGATTTACTTGACCTCCCACATGGCCAGGTTGTGACACAAGGTCGGAGTTTAACGTGGGAAGGGAGGGGGAATGGACCCGAGTTTTCACCCGGGTCGCAGTGCTTTGGCTTTAGCTAGTCATAGCTGGTCTTTGGCTGGTCTTAGCTGGTCATAGCTTGTCCAAGCTGGTCAGAGCTGGTCTTAGCTAGTCAGACGTAGCCACGATACTACCAGCGCAGGGACGAATCCCTGCCGCCGGCCTGTATCGGAGAAGGAATCCCGGCCCCATAGGCGATCATTCAGCGAGTAATCTGCGAACAGATACTACACTTTGATCTTAGCCTTGGGATTTACTTGACCTCCCACAGGGCCAGGTTGTGACACAAGGTCGGAGTTTAACGTGGGGAGGGAGGGGGAATGGACCCGAGTTTTCACCCGGGTCGCAGTGCTTTGGCTTTAGCTAGTCATAGCTGGTCTTGGCTGGTCTTAGCTGGTCATAGCTTGTCCAAGCTGGTCATAGCTAGTCAGACTTAGCCACGATACTACCAGCGCAGGGACGAATCCCTGCCGCCGGCCTGTATCGGAGAAGGAATCCCGGCCCCATAGGCGATCATTCAGAGAGTAATCTGCGAACAGATACTACACTTTGATCTTAGCCTTGGGATTTACTTGACCTCCCACATGGCCAGGTTGTGACACAAGGTCGGAGTTTAACGTGGGAAGGGAGGGGGAATGGACCCGAGTTTTCACCCGGGTCGCAGTGCTTTGGCTTTAGCTAGTCATAGCTGGTCTTTGGCTGGTCTTAGCTGGTCATAGCTTGTCCAAGCTGGTCAGAGCTGGTCTTAGCTATTCAGACGTAGCCACGATACTACCAGCGCAGGGACCAATCCCCGCCGCCGGCCTGTATCGGAGAAGGAATCCCGGCCCCATAGGCGATCATTCAGCGAGTAATCTGCGAACAGATACTACACTTTGATCTTAGCCTTGGGACCGAGGGATTGCTCGTCCTCGTCTTCCGGTACCAACCATTATTTATATAGTTGGTAGTCACCTATGCAGATTAGGTGGATCCTACCACAACAGGTTTAATTCTAAAAGAAAGAAAAATATCACATTAACAAATTAAACGCATATATATATATATATATATATATATATATATATATATATATATA